>SJYO01037955.1:28098706-28212662 GCA_006410555.1 Capra ibex
GGCGACCCCACTGAGTCCCAGGTGAGGTCCCACCACTGACTTCCCCACGACACTCGGTCCGTCCTCCGACGATAAGGAAAGGAACGGCCCAAGGTGGCCCAAAGTTCAGAGTGAAATTGAGTCGGATTCTCACACACCCCACCCCACCCCACCTCCCGGAGGACCGGAGGACCTCCGCTAGACCGGCGCCCCGACCGTCGGAGGCGTCGACGACCGTAGCCGACCGACAAGTCTGGGACGACCCGGGCGGCGACACGCCGGACCCGGAGAAGAACTGCCCTGACAGCGAGGTAGGGCCTGATCGTCGGCCGAGCACCGGAACGCCAAGAGCGGTCGCAAAGACCGGCTACAGCTGCGCCTCTGGCAGGCGCCCAGGCCCCGTTCGCACCGCGCCGTCGGGTGTCCGCGCCATCACGCGCAGGGGCGTCTTGAGCCCCGACTCCGTCCTCCCCGCCGAGTCGCGCCCCTTCAATAGGTCTCGGGTCCGGGTCCGGACAAGAGCCAAGTCCGGGCCTCCGTTCCGCCCGAGCCCTGCACGGCAGGAGGTCGTGACGCGAAGGTACCGAAGTCGGAGGAGTGGTCCGGCTCTCGAGTCACCCAGATTCGTGTCCGCGCTTACTGACCCGACCCACGCCTCACACGGAAAATATCACGGCCGGACTGGACCAAAACCCTTTGAGACCAAAACTATCCACCCAATGTGTCAGTAAACGGAACGTTTAATGCAGTCCCAAAGGCCTCTGACTCCTCTATTGATGTAGAAAGACCCTCCCCGTACATTTAAGCCTCACCAAAAGCCACTACCCTAATTTCCTCCCCCTCCCCTCCTCTCCTCCCAGAGGAACCTCTCTCCAAGCAAGGACCAGCAAAGGCAAGTCACCATCTTAGGAGAGATAAACCCTCAGGGGTGGAAGGGTTCAATGAGCCGACCTCATGCTTTCTGGCGCTAGCGAGGCAGGGTCATCTCGACCAAAGGAGATCAGGTGCCAGTAGTAGGGGAGCCAAAGGTGCGGACGCCAGAGCCTCGTCCAGTAGAGACGGCAGCGACCGCAGGCGACCCGTTCCTCCCACCCATCCCAGTCTCCCTAATTTCCTGAGAAAACCCTAAACCTAACGCAGACTCTTTCGGCTTTGTAGACCCGGAATCCTTGGGACTTAAAGACGCACTCAAGCCCCTTCCCCACCTCCTCACGCCACCTCCGCCGCGGTCTTGGCGCACGTCCAAGACCTCCCGGGACTCGACCTGGGCCTCGGGTTCCCTGGTGCCGGAGCCTCGGCCCGGGAAGGGCCCGATCGCATCAGGAGCCCCGATGAGACGAGATAAACCTCTACCCAGCCCCTCAGCTGCCCTCCGGAGCGGGAAGGGGGTTACAGGGGGGAGGGAGGGGACCCACGTGTCCGCTGGGGTCCCAGGGTTGCCGCAGGTAGTTTCAGCCCGCTGGGTCCTAGAGGCGACCCTTGTCCGTCGGTAGCAGCAGGCACGCGCAGCAGAAGGGTTCGTCTGTTTGGTCTCTGAGTGAGTGGCCTCCTTGTTGCTTGACACTGTAGCAAAAAGCAGCAGAAATAACTAATTTCTTTCCTTTTAGTAGGCTCTTGAGACTTCCGTTTCCGGGAGGTAGGAACGCCTCGTTTCCGTCTCAACAATGCCATCGTATACGGGCGCCTCTACTCCCTGAGTCGCGTTTGGAGCCTGAGGACCGTATAAACCCAGAAGGCCCGGGGACGCGCAGCCTAGGCCACGGAGGTCGGAACCGTGGACGCCACCGAAGACTTCCGTCCTCGGCGCGCTCCGAGGCATCACAGGGGAGAGAGCCGCGAGGAACCTAGGGGAGCAGCCAGATCCTTTTCCACGGTGGGCCGCTCCCTTCAACGTCCCCGCCGCCGGCGGAGAGGGGGCCCGAGGAGACCCAGGCCCACCCAGAGGTCGCATCACAGGCCCCGTCCCCCCGAGACGTAGGGGGACGCTCCGCGAGGCCCGAGGTCGTTTCGAAGGTAAAGCGGCCTCGGGCGTCCTGGATCTCTCGTAAAGGGGTAGCTTTGGGCCTGCCACGGTCCTCTCGACTGTGTCCCGTCACACCTTTCCCTCGCCGCCAGTGCCCCTCAGGCGCCTCGAGACCAGACCGCCGAAGATCCCGGGGCCTCGCGGCGGCCGACATGGGATCCGAGACTCGAGTGTCGACCCTTTCGCGACGCGGTTGCGCACCGAGAGTGTGGTCCTCTACGTCCTCACAGACTCTAAGTCTTCAGGAGTCAGGCGTCAAAAATACGAGAAGACCGGAGGACCGCCGGCTTAGTCTATCTTCCTCCAACCCACCCCCGTAATTAGGATCCTATATTGACGTAGTTTTATGGATTATGATAATTATGTTTTTGTATATAGAGCCTATTTTAACGTGTCTAGTTTAGAGAAGTTCTATCCAACCTAATCCCAACTTTCCCTTTTCATGATCATGTGACCTCCCTTTTTTTGCAAACTCGCTTGTGACCCCACATCTTCCCGAAGAGTCCACCCGATCACCATTTCTTGAGTAGACGGTAGCGTCCTCTACACTCTGCGTGTTCAAGTTACGGACCCAACCCTTCTAGGGGACCTCCTCCCGTACGCTGGACGAGGACCTCTTAGGGGTACCTGTCTCCTTGGACCACCCGATGTCAGGTATCACAGAGTCTCAGACTCGTCCGTCCGTTAAAAGATAACATAGATATATAGATATAACAGAAGAAATAGACAACTACTTGTAAATCCAACGAAGGTACAGAGTCGATAACATTTATCACAACATTACTTGCAACCCCACATAGAATAGATTCACACGAAAATATGTTTATGTACGGTTCATCACCCTAACGACCCAGTGTACCATCGAGATCAAAATGAAAAATTTTCCTTGGAGGTATCACCGACATGGTTAAAGGTAAGGGTGGTTGTCACATCCTTCAAGGGAAAAGACGTTTGGGAGAGGTCGTAAATAACAAACATATGAAATACTACTACATTCGACAACAAAACTAAACATAATGACATAATTAATCACTACAACTCGTAGAAAAGGACACAAAAAACCCGGTAGACATACAGAAGTAACTTCTTTACAGATAAACCTAGAAAATAAAAAACTGACTTAAAAACAACAACAATAACTCGACTTATGAAACCTCGAACATAACTCAAACATATGGAACCTCGAATTAAAGAACAACCAGTGAAGTAAACGTTTACAAAAGAGCTTAAGACACCCAACAGAAAAATAAAACACATACGAAGGGGAACGACACGTTTTCGAAAATTCAAATTAATCCAGGGTAAATAAAAATAAAAATAAAAGTAATGAGATCCTCCATTTAGGTTTGTCTAATACGACGTTAAATACAGTCACAAGACGGATACAAAAGGAGATTCTAAAAATATCATAGACCAGAATGTAAATCCAGAAACCAGATAAAATAAAAAAACATACCACACTCTTTTATAAGATTACATTAAGAAAATTTACATCGACAGGTGAAAAGGGTAGTGTTGAATATCTTCTCTGACATAAAAGAGATAACATATAAAAACGGAGGAAACAGTATCTAATTAACTGGTATCCACATACCCAAATAAAGACTCGAAAGACATGACAAGGTAACTAGATATAAAGACAAAAACTTTCGGTCGAAAAATAACAATCGACGTCACCCCCTTGTGGTATTATCTTTGTTATTTACCATTTTCATTGTTTTGACTTTTTAGTTTGTCTTGTCTGTCATTTCTACCGTCTACTAACTCTTGAGATCGACCTACTTAAATCCTCCATTAAATTTCTGTAAATGTCGACTCCACTTCTAAGTTTCTATAAGTCTTATGTATCGTCTCGAGACGGAAACACCTACCTCTCACTCCGGTTGAGTCTTAAGGTCAGTGTCGACTTTAGGTTACACCCCCCTCCGTGTTGATCAATAATAAACGAAAGGGAAGAAGGTGACGTCAAAGAAGGATACTTATAAAATAAAATTTTCAGAGAAGAACACAGGCAGAACATTATACACTAAATAAGAAAACACACGAATATAAAAGTTAAGTACATTTTCTATAATCCGATTTGTACAATAAAATAAATAATAAAGGGTGAGTAAACGTTTAAGGATTCTACTTCTAGGAGACCTCTTCTTTTACCGTTGGGTGAGGTCATGAGAACGGACCTATTAGGGTACTTACCTCCTCGAAACATCCGATGTCAGGTACCACAGCGTTCCTCAGTCTGTGTTGACTCGGTGAAGTGAAGTGAAGTTCTAGAAATGTACCTGAAAACTAGACGAAGGTGTAGACCGTGTAATCGGAGACTATTTAGACGTGTAATATATAAACGACAGGGTCCGCCCACGAGTCTACCGACAATTCAGTGGTGGTGTAATTATCAGGGAATACCTAGACACTCTTTTAAAGACATCCTATATATGGGTACTCGTCTTAGTACAGTATCTTTTATATATTTGGATTGAGATGGTTGAAAACGATCCACCAAGAAATCTTACTTACATCATAAATGGGAGATTTTTATCACGTACTTCAAATAATTGTGAACTACGTGTGTAAAGGGTGTTTGTGAGACTTACTGGGGTTTAGGGTTGTAAACGGTCACCGACGTACCAAGAGTCGTCTGCACCCCACCATCGGTGTCTACGTCATAAAAGACTAAAGACTGTCTTAGAGAGAAACACGGAATCAAACGTCACTCGAAGACTTTCTATGAGAGACAACAAGTCAGATTTTAGACCCAAGTAGAAAGATAACTTAAAATTCACTAGAAATATAGGATTATTTAGGACAATACGAATTTGACAATTCACGTAAGATAAAGACAACGATTTGTGGTCTTTTTCTTTGTTGTCACTGTAAGTTGAAATATGAAGAATTTCAAATAATGTCAGAGAGACAGAAGATTGTTGGAACTATCTTACTTAGATCTAATAGAAATCTTTTATAAGTTCATAAGTTCCAAAAAAGGAAAAGACACAAGCCCTATAAAACTCTTATAATCAAACTATAGTAAGTACTGAAAATCTACTCTTTTTCCCTTTATATTTTCTTTTTTGGGGTTTAAAAAGAGTTATAAAGTAGAATTTTTAAATAAAAAGAAAAGAATAGTCGGAAAGATAATACTTAATAGAGAATAGTTTTATTTCTATAAAACACTATTAAAAGTAATCGTACCCCTAGAATCCTGTCCTCGCTCCTCCCGACGTAGGACCCTGGAGCACCCTAGGTCCGACCCACGACGAGACGATCCGGTCTCTGACCTCAGACTTACACCGATCCCAGACCCTCACCACCACCATCTGACCACTGACTTCTTAGTTTCGATGAGGTAAAACATTCCAAGACCCTTTTCTCGGAAACCTTTAGGGGACTGGAGTGGGGGGACACTTGGTTAGTCTTGGGAACTGGTCGGGTCCTTTAAGCTCAATTCGGGCCCTTTCCTCTTGGTTAGTCTTGAGTTGTGGATTGGGAAGTGGTCTTCCACTGGTTAGTCTGGGCCTCTGAGGGCAAAAAACTTAAAAAACGGGCTATTATGGGATATATTCGTTACATTGGGTCTCGAGTCCCGAGGAGGGATATCGACGACGCAGTAGGCACCCTCGGGGTCGAACTCGAACCATTATTTTTGAGAACGAAAACGTAGCCTATAAGCGAGGGACCACCAGTGACCCTCTAAAGCGCTGAACCCGTATTGTCACTGTTCGCATCTCCCAGTTCTTTACCTTCTGGATTTTCTACAAAGAGTCCTTTCCTTGTAAAAGGTTCGTCTTTATAGAGGGTGAATTGGTCTAAGGACGGAGTGACGTATAGGTGAGAGTATCGACGGGTCTAAATTTCTGGCCGAAACACACTCCGACTGTTAGTCATACGGAGACGGTGACCGGTCCAACTTGTGAAGGGTGACGGTACGGGTCCTGGTTCTCTCCTGGACAATCGTCTGTCGTCCTCTCGAGTTCTAGTCACACCAGGGGACGGGAAACGGAAAGAGGTCTAGTTTTGAAATTAAGTTTTATAATTTCTCTTTCTTTTTCGTGAAAGAGTACGTATATAAGGAGAGGAGAGTAAGGAGACATGAAAAAAATTTTTTTCATTAAAATAAATAAATATCACGATTGAAGACTGTGTTATATTAATTATTGGGATCATTTCCATATTAGTAGTAATAAACTAGTTACGATAATACTATCTCCTGAAGAGACCACCAAGTCACCATTTTATTTTAGATGGACGTTAAATCCTCTCCGCACAACCTACGTCCCTTCTAGGGGACCTCTTCCTTTACCGTTGGGTGAGATCAAAAGAATGGACCTTTTAGGGTACCTGTCTCCTGGAACCGCCCGATGTCAGATACCCCCAGTGTTTTTCAAGCTGTTGGTTCACTGATTTGTTGTAATACTATCTTCCTATGAGGGTTACTTCTTGTTTACCGGAAATTTTTATAGGAATTCCATCTAAAAATGTAATAATATACCTAGGTGTCATTTTGACATTGTTCTTATCGGTAGGAGACAAATCATGGAAAGTACTGGTTTCAAATAAGAGGTCACAACATTTGAAACGTATTACGGTAATTAAATTATTAGGAAATAACTCTCGGACCGTAAACAGTCGAAAATACTTTTCTCGATGATAACATGGATACGCAAGGTTCTTTGTTTGAGAGAGTCTTCCTGTTACGTATATCACCTCACGTCAAATAATGTGGCCGTCCGGGTTCCATCTCAGAGGAGAATCGGTTCCTGGGGCTAGTCCAAAACCTTTTGTAATATATGGGATTCGCAGACACGTGTTTGGGTGGAGGGGTTTAAGGGACTGTTAGTTTCAATTGCCAACTAAGTATACGGAATTCGGATCCATCAATTGTTACCTATTAATAGTTATCCGGACAGCAGTATGGGGTTATTCGTATTATCTTACATACTAAGATAAGACAATGTGTCTATTAATCCCATAAGAAAGTCCGTTACCTCTCGGGACCCCGAGAAGGAAGTCCCCCGGACCAAAAAGGTCAACCATACAGCAAAGGTATCTATGACCCGTATATCGAGTTTCAGGTGTCAGCCCGGTTCTACCTCAGGACGAAAGTTCTATCTCGGACAAGACAAAGGAGGAAGTGATATTTATGTTTCTGTTGATTACGGGTGAAGAAAAGTCGGACTTCGCCCACGTCTTAAGACGTCCGCGACACCCCAAATGTGCACAACCCTGACCCGTGTCGTCCGTCTTTCCCCCCGTGCCACGCCTGACTCCAGTACTCGACCCCTATGTGTCACCAGCTCCCGAAGTCACGTCCGTCCCCGTCAAAGGAAAGGCATGGAAAGCAAAAGATGCGTAAATTTTTTAAAGGGCTTAACATAGTGGGAGTAAACCAGTTATTATTAAATTGTTAAACAGGACTGTCCAAAATATCTAATACTCCTTTACAAAATGTACTGTTAAATGGAAGGGTCGGGATTTCATTCAGTAAAGCAACTAAAAAAGGAAATCTACAACTCCTCTCGTTTATTGAGTCAATTAACCCTTTTACGGTTCAGAAATCACGAGTAGAAAACGGAAGGTCCAATTCGGGACTGCACACAAACTTTCATAATCGAACGTAAAGTTTAGATTCAAACGAATTTTATTCTGATCACTGGGTTAACGTGTCGTAATAATCCGTTGCGATTCTTCTGTAATGTAATTTTCGCTGGTTCACCAATCATCGGTAATTTCGTTTTTTCGACTTTGGATTTACAATCCATTGTCCTTATCTTTTGTCCTCAGGTCTTACCGCCACCGATTTTCTGTTCCTTCCTTTTTCGGGTCCTTTTGTCTTGTTTCCTTCCAGGTTCCTGACCTTACTCCTGGAGTCCATCTTGTTTGTTGAGAGGACCGATCGGTTTAAATGTGTCCCGTCCGGGTCCACCCCCTTTTTTGTATTTTTCTCTTCGGTTTCCCGGTCCCGAGAGAAAGAAAGAGAAGGCGCACGACACCGTGAGAAAAGCGTAGAATCCCAGTTGTACAGGAGTGCGGAGTTCCTACCTAAAAGGACGATAAAAGATTTATTTTATCTTGACATTGTGTCTCGACATTATGACTAAACAGATGTGCCAGACAGGTTCTGGGATCTCGACACTGCACGGCTCCTGAAATAATAGGTAGTGAGGGTTAGAAACAACACTACTCTGTCTTGGCTCTTATGTGGGCGGACTGTGATTTCTTCTTACCCCTTGTGAGAATTGACAAAAGTTGTGTGTGTTGATGCCCTCCACTACCTACACGATTAAACCAATATAATTAGTAAAGTGTTGTCTGACATATAATTTAGTAATATAACATAAAGAATTTCTTATTCTGTTTTTGTTTTTATCCTCGTGTCTTTCCTCAAACTTGGTCTCTCTCCAAAGGAAGTCTACTTTGTTCAAAGGAGGGACAAGAGAGGGGGAGGATACTGGGTCAGTAAAGGTTATGTTTGTGTTACGTTGTTTTGGAACAGTCTTGTTGTCAAAGTTGTGGTTATTCTGTTATTGGTTTTAGCGATATTAAACCCCCGTCAAAAAGGTTAGAATCCATATAGGGTGACCTCTCTTTAACATTTTAATGTTAGAAATTTCAGTGAATTTCTTAAGGAGAAACACACCAATGTTGTGGTCGAAAATGTGTAAATCGTAGAAAAAAATAATTAAAACCAAGGTTAAAATTTTTAATAAAATGTATTAATATTTGTTAAAAATTGTATCATTTGAAAAAAAAGTTTAGTTTTAGATGTTTAATATAAATCTCCACAAATCGAAGTCGGGTTCACACGAGGTATATATGTACCTCTCTCTTTCTCGGACCGAAGAGGGAACCGATGGTAGAAGAAGGTAGAAAGTCCTAAGGTATTTCCTCAGAGTAATGTAGAAGAATAACCATTTCCTGTATTAAACACTACCTTTTCACTTTAAAGAGGGAAAAGGGAGGGTGGTATAACTAAATCTAACTCTTTTCATCTCCCCTTTGTATTGCTCTCACCTGTCTTCTTTTCCCTAAGGAAGAGAAAACTTTCGAAGGGAACACTGAAACGACCATTTCTTAGGCGGACGTTACGTCCTCTGTACCCAAGCTAGGGACCCTACCCTTCTAGGGGACCTCTTCCCTTTCCGATGGGTAAGGTTATAAGACCGGACCTCTTAAGGTACCTGACATGTCAGGTTCCCCACCGTTTCTCAACCTGTGCTGACTCACTGAAAGTGAGTTCTTACTTCCCTGAATTAAAACTGAGTATTTACCATCGTAAGTCTATTTATTTAAGATGAAAGGACCAAAGGATGGTTATCGACACTTTTCTATGAGAGAACTAGAGGATAACCAATACCAATAAAAATCCAGACACTGTTCTACAAAATCTTTTATCTCTTTTATAAAATTTGTACCGATCATCATTAAGTATTTTAGATAAGAATTGGTGAGATCTCTAGTAACCTAGACTTTTGCATTTCTGTACTCTAAATTTTTACGCAAAGTGACGGATTCTACTTTGAAATAAGAGGTTGTAGTGATTTTGGAGTCACAGTAAGTCTTAAACTTTGACGTCAGACTGACGACAGAAGTCTAGTGTAGGACCTTCTACTCACAAAGACTGACTGAACATTGTCTTTGTCACGTCTTGTAACAAACAAACGAATCAATAATAAGTAGGACATGGGGTAAGGGTTGACAGGGGGAGTTTTCTTCAAGTAAGTATGGAGGGGTCCACCTGAATGGAAGGTGGAAACGTGACAATTCAGTCACCGACGTCGACGGTTGTCGTCCCGGACTAACCAATTACCTTTTGTCGTTACCGAAAGGGGTGAAGGATGGAACGGGAGGGTAACCCACCCTACGTTCGACCCTATCACACATCAGATGAAACGATGAATTTCACACCAGTCGTCTTCCTCGAGGCGTCCGTAGTGGACCGTCTAAATGAGGTCTAGACAATCACGGTCAAGGGTGTGTCACTCCGGTTTCTTTGTCTTTACAACCTCAGACCTCGTCTCTTCCCAAAGAACGTCCGGTACGTTCGTCTTCCCACCAAGTACGGGATTCTATGGGACTCGAGGGGTTTTCCAAAGCCGTTTCGGATTTTCCAGAGAAAATTTCCGGTCCACTCCCCCCGCCCACACCTCCGTCACAGATTCCAGTCGAACACGTGTCGGGAGACTGACCAACTACCACTCTATCGTCCTCCAAAGTGTCGGATAGCGGAATCCGAGGTCCTCCGGACCCTCACACACGAAGTCTAATAGCTCATCAATTGTAAAAGGAAAACCTCCACCAGAACACCTTCAAGTGTAGACGTTTTGTTGAGTCCTGTAAACGTATTTTATGACAATAGATCTTTGAAGTCTCTCCTCGACTTCATCTCCTACACCCCCTTCCGACCAGGAGGCGTGGCGCGGGGGGCGGTGTTTCCGGGGTACCCTAGGACGAGACAATGTCCAACTGACTTAAGCAAAAATTTCAAAATTTCCATTACAGAGACGAAAACTTATATGATAGATCTAACCAGTATTGAAAAGAAGGTTCCTCATTCACAGAAAATTAAAGTACCGACGTCAGTGGTAGACGTCACTAAAACCTCGGGGGGTTTTATTTCAGACTGTGACAAAGGTGACAAAGGGGTAGATAAAGGGTACTTCACTATATACCTACACTCTCAGTCTGACACTTCTTCCGACTCACGGCTTCTTAACTACGAAAACTTGACACCACAACCTCTTCTGAGAACTCTCAGGGAACCTGACGTTCCTCTAGGTTGGTCAGGTAAGACTTCCTCTAGTTGGGACCCTAAAGAAACCTTCCTTACTACGATTTCGACTTTGAGGTCATGAAACCGGTGGAACACGCTTCTCAACTGAGTAACCTTTTCTGAGACTACGACCCTCCCTGACCCCCGTCCTCCTCTTCCCCTGCTGTCTTCTACTCTACCGACCTACCGTAGTGGCTGAGCTACCTACACTCAGACTCACTTGAGGCCCTCTACCACTACCTGTCCCTCCGGACCGCACGACGCTAAGTGCCCCAACGTTTCTCAGCCTGTGCTGACTCGCTGACTTGACTTGACTTGACTTTCCATGGGTGTCCACTAAACACAAGTGAGACCTCGACTCTTCGTGAGTCTAACACACGACCCTCAACCTTTGTTCAAGGAGCATTCTACAGGGTCCCTACGTCTCCGGTCTACGTCAGTAGGCTAGGAGTCCACTGTCGACCCTCTTCGTACCACGTAACGTCGAGTCAGGTCCTGGAACCGAGGCCTCTCGTCAGTACAACGGGGCTAAGGGTCGGTCAACTTCAGTCTCAGTCGAGGACTCTTCCTCTGACTCCGAACTTGATGGTCACAGAGAAAGGAGGAAGGGACCAAGATTTGGGTTCCTGTCAATGTAAAAACAATAACTCTCAATGACACCTTACCCGATCAGGTACTATATTTGTTTTAGTAGACTAAGAACAGTCTGTCTAACTGAATCTCCCACCTAGCTCTCCGTCTACCGTCCTAGAAATACTTACTTAAAAATTTTAAAAAAATTTTCTCCTTTCGTACTTATCTAGAACTTAAAGACAGTTTACTAAAAAGAGAAATGGCCAACTCAAAAAATTAAAATAAGAAAATCTCGTACCTCAATATGACTTGTTAAACTGTGATTCTATATGGGTTAAACAAGAACTATAAAATATATAATTTTATAAAATTATAAAATTTTATAAACGTAATAAAAAGTATTTACTCTAACCGATCACCGAAGGGGGTGCGGGGGATGGGGGTTGTTATAGGAAAAGTCAAAAACACAATTTAAATAAGACCAGAATGTTTTGCTGAACCCCTCACAAGGGAAAGAGGTCCAAAAACCTTCGAACACGTTCGCATCTGAATGAACAAGAAAATTTCTCGACCGGAGGGTCTCCCGATTACGACTTCCGTTAATCAGGACCATTTGTTGTTCCGAACCTGGGGCCTGGGGTCGGGGGTCGACCACGATCCCATCCCTAACTATGTAAGCTTTGATACTTATAGTTGTACCGATTAAGACTTTATAGTACTTTGTAGTTCTTGATATTAGAATATTATGTGAAACACTGACTTTGTCTTAAGAACATGTCACTTAAGTCGAAAAAAGTTACTTTTTACAAAAAGAGAAAGTCATTCTCTTTATTACAATGACTATAATCTTTTGTTTAGATAGTTTTGAATCTTTCACAGTATACACCTTTAAAATCCGTTTAAGTTATAAATAACAAAAGGACTTATGAAACAAAAATGGTATTTTAGTATTATGATTTTTCGTTACTAAAAATTTTGGTTCGGGACATTTGGAGAGGAGTCAAGAGAAGTGAAATAGGATCCACGGTTTTGTGTGTGTTAAGAGAAGTGAAATAGGGTTTACGGTTTATAAAAGTAGAAAATACACAGTGCTACACTTTTGTAATTCTTCACGACAGACTTCAATATCGTGGTGAATCAATATTCGATATTGACAGTGTATAAAAGGTCTGGACAAGTACATTAGCATTGATTAGACTGAATCCCTTTTTTTTTTTACCTACAAACTATAAAATTTTCGGAGTAAGTAACACAAAAATACTTTTGTAACTTAGAGACGTTCCTCCTTACTTATGAACATAAGGTTATTACGGAAGACACTATTGACGATAATGGTTCCACTATTTGATATTTTAGAGAAATCTGATATCTTCGTAAATTTTTTATGACGTCAAGTACTAAAATTCTCCGAAAGTGACAACCTGTCTTCGGGAACTTCCGTTGTCAATTGCAAATCGAGACGATGATGGGGAGAACTCCGAGGTACACGACTATAGGTCGGGATGCTCTTATCGACTTTAGTAGCTGTTAAAACTTTGTAAAAGGGGACTTGAGTCTTTTTCAGTCTTCCATTTACTCTTAGGATTAACCCTGTGTCAAAGTAGTCTTGTGAAGGGAAAAAGTAGAAAACAAGACAGAGAGTATAGAAGGGAGAAAATCACAAAGACGGTCCCGTAAGGTCCACCGAGTGGCCATTTCTTAAACGGACGACTAAGTCCTCTGAAGCCAAGTTAAGGCCCCAGTCCTTCTAAGGGACCTCCTCCTTTGCCGTTGGGTGAGGTTATAGGAACGGAGTCAAGTCAGAGAGTCGGCACAGAGTGAGAGACGCTGGGGTACTTAGCGTCGTGCGGTCCGGAGGGACAGGTAGTGGTAGAGGACCTCAAGTGAGTCTGAGTGCAGGTAACTCAGTCACTACGGTAGGTCGGTAGAGTAGAAGACAGCAGGGGAAGAGGAGGACGGGGGTTAGAGAGGGTCGTAGTCCCAGAAAAGGTTACTCAGTTGAGAAGTGTACTCCACCGGTTTCATGACCTCAAAGTCGAAATCGTAGTAAGGAAGGTTTCTTTAGGGTCCCAACTAGAGGAAGTCTTACCTGACCAACCTAGAGGAACGTCAGGTTCCCTAAGAGTTCTCAGAAGAGGTTGTGGTGTCAAGTTTTCGTAGTTAAGAAGCCGCGAGTCGGAAGAAGTGTCAGGTTGAGAGTGTAGGTTTGTACTGGTGTCCTTTTTGGTGTCGGAACTGATCTACCTTGAATCAGCCGTTTCATTGCAGAGACGAAAACTTATATAATAGATCCAACCAGTATTGAAAAGAACGTTCCTCATTCGCAGAAAATTAAAGTACCGACGTCAGTGGTAGACGTCACTAAAACCTCGGGGGTTTTTATTTCAGACTGTGACAGAGATGACAAAGGGGTAGATAAAGGGTACTTCACTACCCTGACTTACGGTACTAGAAGCAAAAGACTTACAACTCGGCCTTCGGTTGAAAAAGTGAGAGGAGAAAGTGAAAGTAGTTCTCCGAAGAATCGAGGAGAAGTTAAAGACGGTATTTCTACCACAGTAGACGCATAGAACTCCAATAATTATAAAGAGGGCCGTCAGAACTAAGGTCGAACACAAAGAAGGTCAAGTCGCAAAGAGGACTACATGAGACGTATATTCAATTTATTCGTCCCACTGTTATATGTCGGAAAAGGATAAACCTTGGTCAGACAACAAGGTACAGGTCAAGATTGACAACGAAGGACTGGACGTATGTCTAAAGAGTTCTCCGTCCAGTCCCCCAGAGCATAAGAGTTAAGAAAGTCTTAAAAGGTGTCAAATAACACTAGGTGTGTCAGTTTCCGAAACCGTATCAGTTATTTCGTCTTTATCTACAAAAAGACCTTGAGAGAACGATAAAGGTACTAGGTCTCCTACAACCGTTAAACTAGAGACCAAGGAGACGGAAAAGATTTTGGTCGAACTTGTAGACTTTCAAGTGCCAAGTGTATAACGACTTCGGACCGAACCTCTTAAAACTCGTAATGAAATGATCGCACACTCTACTCACGTTAACACGTCATCAAACTCGTAAGAAACCGTAACGGAAAGAAACCCTAACCTTACTTTTGACTGGAAAAGGTCAGGACACCGGTGACGACTCAAAAGGTTTAAACGACCGTATAACTCACGTCGTGAAAGTGTCGTAGTAGAAAGTCCTAGACTTTGTCGAGTTGACCTTACGGTAGTGGAGGTGATCGAAACAAGTATCTCTACGAAAGATTCCGGGTGAACTGAAGTATAAGGTCCTACAGACCGAGATCTGCTCGCTAGTGTGGTAGCACTAATAGACCCAGCACTTCTAGAAAAAACATGTCAAGAAGGCACATAAGAACGGTGGAGAAGAATTATAGAAGACGAAGACAATCCAGGTCTGGTAAAGACAGGAAATAGTTCGGGTAGAAACGTACTATACAAGGGAACCATAGAGATTAAAAGAACTTCTCTAGAGATCAGAAAGGGTAAGACAACAAAAGGAGATAAAGATACGTAACTAGCGACTTCTTCCGAAAGAATAGAGAAGAACGATAAGAAACCTTGAGACGTAAGTCTACGAATATAGAAAGGAAAAGAGGAAACGAAAAGTGGAGAGAAGAAAAGTGTCGATAAACATTCCGGAGGGGTCTGTCGGTAAAACGAAAAAACGTAAAGAAAAGATACCCCTACCAGAACGAGGGACAGAGGACATGTTACAGTGCTTGGAGTAAAGTATCAAGTAGTCCGTGAGATAGATAGTCTAGATCTGGGAATTTAGATAAAGAGTGAAGGTGACATAGGAACGGATCCTTTAGATTACCTGTCTCCTCGTACCACCCGATGTCAGGTACCCCAGCGTCTCAACCTATACTGACTCGTATGTGTGTGTGTTTGTGTCATAGGAGGTGGGTGGGAAACGGTTCCCTGAGGAAAAGAGTTGCGCTAAAAGAATTGGTGACTTTTTACCAGTTGTTGTATTCGTTTAAAACTATCCGAGTTAAAGTTTTCCTTTAAGGGTGGTGTCGTATCTACGATAAAGGAGTATCTATTCTCATGGTCCGCACCCCAATCGTCCTGTGACCCTTACCCTAGTCCGTTTAGACTCACTTGGAGTGATGAAGGTTCCTATTCCTAGAGCTCCAGAACCGAAGGAGAGGAAACCCTGACATTTACCTCCCTGATGTAAACCCGTGTCTAAAAATTAGAGAAGGACTCAGTCCTTCTTTATGTATCAACTCAGAACCCCGTCACTGTTTCACCATATTGACAGGCAGACCCTACGACCGAAGGACAACAGGAATTCGAGAATTATTGAGACAAGAATACGGTAGTTCCAACCTCTGTCTGACCCTCGGTTCCGGGGTCCCGGACCGGACACCGGAGGGTAAGAAACCGACGGAAAAGTAAAACAACTATCAAAGGGAATGAAATGTTTTCGAAAAGTCAAATTATATCAAGGTAAACAAATTAAAACGAAAAAAAGAAGAACTGGCTCCTCTGTCTAGGTGTTGTGTAGCGATTCTGACTACAGTTTCTTATATAACGATTATCCGACCTCTTCACTTCAGTGAGTCAGCACAGACTGAGAAACGCTGGGGTACCTGACATCGGATGGTACGAGGAGGCAGACACCCTAAGAGGTCCGTTCTTATGACCTCACCCAACGGTAAAGGAAGAGGTCCTCTAGAAGGGTTGGGTCCCTAGTTTGAGCCCAGAGGACGTAACGTCCGTATACGAAATGGTAGACTCGGTGGTCCCTTCGAGTTATCCGACCTCCCTCCTAAGGTTTACCACGATCGGTCGTGGCCACCTCGAAGGGTCTTACCGACACCGGTCGCAGAGATCGAGGTCCCTTCAGGGTCAACGGAGGACGGAGAGGTCCTACGAAGTCCTAGTCGTTCACCCAGACTGGGTCCGTAGAACGTTTAATAGCGGAGAGTGGGTCCTGAACCTCACGTACTCTAAAACACGCGCGGGACATTCTCGTCTTAGACAAAGAAATCGGGAGGTCAAAAGGACGACCTCCTGAACAATCACGTCTTCGGGACCGACCCCTCGGGCTACACCTCAAACCGGGGGAGTGAGGAACCCCTCCTGGAGATACTAATATTAATAGGAGGGTAAACACCCAACGACCGGGACCGTACACCCAGGACTGTATGGAGTAGAGGTGGGGAAGATAGGTAGAATGACACCAAGGAAGATTTACGGAAAGCAACACCTTTGAAAAAAGATAATCGGAAGTCCAACACGAGTGTCTATCATCGAGACACTCATCAATGCTAAAATCACGTAGGTACCCTCCTCCACTCAAGTCCAGAAGGATGAGGTAGAACCGATAGAGGGGGAGGATACCGTATTCGAAGATAAACGACGGTGGGACATCCCAGATTTGACAGAAGAACCTAAGGGAAATAAAAGAATTACAGATTTTTTACAGAAACTACAGAGTCATGTAGTACTATTTTATACTCGGTGATATCTTCTAAAGGACTCGTAAGTCGAACCAGAAAGACCAGAAATTCAGTTGGAGTACCCCAGGACCACAACAGGTCGAGGGGTCAATCTGACTGACACATCCTCCTACCCTTGGTCCGGAGCGAGTGAAAAACCCACAGATCCTATTTCGTCCGTGACATACAGGTAATTGGAAATACAGACTATTAACTTAAAATGACAAATTACCTGTCTTAGTCGGGTAATCCTTTTTTCCGTACTAGTTAAATATACGAGTCACCTCCTTTTGACATTAGACAAAGGTAGTCACAAAGACTTTTCTTCTAATCTTTGATTGATTAGTCGTCGTCGACTACCGAGTCTACCATTTCTTAGACGGACGTTACGTCCTCTGGGTCCAAGTCAGGTACCCAACCCTTCTAGGGAACCTCTTCCCTTATCGATGGATTAGGTCATAAGAACAGATCTCTCAAGGTGTCTGTCTCCTTGGACCACCTGATGTTAGGTACACCGGTGTTTCAGTTTGTGTTGACTCACTGATTGTATGTGTGTATATTCTTAATATTTTATTAAAGTACCATATAAACTAAAATTTTCAGTTTTAATAGGAAAGTGTCGTTCTCGTGTGATTTTGAGTTGATGAGAAAAAAAACCCCCCCCCGTATATAAGAAGTGATTCCCGAAGGGACCACCAAGTCGTCATTTCTTAGACGGACGTTATGTCCTCTGGGTCCAAGTTAGGGATCTAACCCTTCTAGGGGACCTCTTCCCATACCGTTGGGTGAGGTCATAAAATCGGACCTTTTAAGGTACCTGTACCCTCGGACCGCCCGATGTCAGGTTCCCCAACGTTTTCTCAGTCTGTGCTGAATCGTGATTTCTTATTATAAGAAGTGATCACCATTCAAAGATGGAATTATTTATTGTTATCTATGAATGACTCGTGGAAGGAACATCAGTGGTAAAACCTTTCGTGAAATGGATCAGTGAGAGGCTCCATCCATGTCTGTCAGACTGAATACGACCAGATTGTGTTAAAGCGTAGTCCACCAGTTTCATAACCTCAAAGTCGAAGTCATAGTCAGGAAGGTTACTTGTGGGTCCTGACTAAAGGAAGTCTTATCTGACCAACCTAGAGGAACGTCAGGTTCCCTGAGAGTTCTGAGAAGAGGTTGTGGTGTCAATTTTTCGTAGTTAAGAAGACGTGAGTCGAAAGAAATATCAAGTTGAGCGTATAGGTATGTACTGGTATCTGAACTGATCTGCCTGGAAACAACTGTTTCATTACAGAGACGAAAAATTATGCGAGAGATACAACCAGTATTGAAAGGAAGGTTCCCCATTCGCAGAAAATTAAGGTACGTTGAGTCCGTGTAAGTCATTCCTGACAAAGAAAGCGGTCGCTGGGCCCGAGACTCAGGTTGGGAAGTGGATTCCGACACAACGATATAGGGGCGGAGGGCGCCCGCGACGTCTTCCCGCCCGGACCCCAGGCCCGCCCAAGCACCGCCGACGTCGCCGGCCCTGATTTGGATTCGGAGGAAAGCGAATCCGTAGAGGAAAGCGGACCCCACTGCCGAAAGGGGCGGCCGGAGCCTTCCTACTGGACATCAGAGAGGGGGTCCGAGGTGCTGAAGAGTCACCCATGTCGCCCCTCCGGCCCTAGGCGTCGACCATTGACCCTTGACCTACCGTGGGAGGTGAGAGGGCCACACTGCCCTTTCCGCGCGCCCGCGGCCCCGAGCGTCCCGACCCCAACCCCCTCGCCCCACCCGTCGGACCTTAGGCTCCTCTTTCGGAGGCCCACCAACCACCCCTTCGCCCCAGCTGCGATTCTCCTGACATTCCCAGCCTTTTCAAGCAGGAGAGTCTCCCGAGATCGGTTCTCGTCGACCCAGGGCTCCGCCCCCGACCCCCCAGCGCCACCCGGCGCGAGTCCTGACCCCCGCGCGCCCGCCGCCTCGCCCGAACCAGGATCGGCGGGCCCCCACGTCGTAGAAGGAGACCAAAGAATTCAAGAAACAGGAAGGAGTAAGGGAGCCAAAGGCAAATGTCGGGTGAGCCTACGGACCTCGGCGACTAGAGAGGAGGTCCCCGGGTGCCTTCGTAGTCGTCGCGGCTTTCTTATCCCCATCCCAACGGCGGCGGACCCCGGAGACCCCCGCGACGCGACCGAGTCCCACGACGCCCATGCCACGACCCCCCGACACCCCAAGGCTCGATAAAGGGTTTTCAGGGGCCCCTAAACGCCGGTGGTCCCCGGTGGATCACCTGTCGCTCGCAGCCTCGTGGCCACCGGCCCCCTTCGGCCTCACGTCTCCGAAGTATTTTTTCGCGTCGCGGAAAACCCACGTCAAAAGCCGTCTTTCATTCGAGACGCACTCGAACCTTCTCAGTGGAAGAAGGAACCGGTGGCAGACGAAATACGAGAACGTTGCTCGCATAAGGAAAGAGCCTAGCGGGAGGAAACGCAAAAGGTAGGAGGGAGCTTTTCCTACGGCGCCCTTTCCTTGTGACCCTATTAAATTGTAAGTATTCGACCGCAGACCCCTTCCAAGTGGAAATTCGATCACTCTGAACTCGAAAGTTCATTTTAAGCGTTTTAATTCTAAGGAGGGGCGAGGGGAGGGGCGGGGGCGGTGGGAGCAGAAAGAATTTCTGCGGGGAGTGGGGCGTATTCGAAGGACAAGGCGTTTTGGAACTACGTGGACACCGACCTCAGTGACCTCCATTCTCACATAAATCAAGTCGAGTCAAGTCAGCGAGTCAGCACAGGCTGAGAAACGCTGGCGTACTTAACGTCGTGCGGTCCGGAGGGACAGGTAGTGGTTGAGGGCCTCAAGTGAGTTTGAGTGCGGGTAGCTCAGCCACTACGGTAGGTCGGTAGAGTAGGAGACAGCAGGGGAAGAGGAGGACGGGGGTTAGGGAGGGTCGTAGTCTCGGAAAAGGTTACTCAGTTGAGAAGCGTACTCTACCGGTTTCATAACCTCAAATTCGAAATCGTAGTAAGGAAGGGTTCTTGTGGGTCCTGACTAGAGGAAGTCTTACCTGACCAACCTAGAGGAACGTCAGGTTCCCTGAGAGTTCTCAGAAGAGGTTGTGGTGTCAAGTTTTCGTAGTTAAGAAACCGGGAGTCGAAAGAAGTGTCAGGTTGACAGTGTAGGTATATACTGATGACCTTTTTGGTATCGGAACTGATCTGTCTGGAAACAACCGTTTCATTACAGAGACGAAAAGTTATACGAGAGATCCAACCAGTATTGAAAGGAAGCTTCCTCATTCGCGGGAAATTAAAGTACCGCCGTCAGTGGTAGACGTCACTAAAACCTCGGGGGGTTTTATTTCAGCCTGTGACAAAGGTGACAAAGGGGTAGATAGACGGTACTTCACTACCCTGGTCTACGACACTAGAATCAAAAGACTTACGACTCGAAATTCGGTTAAAAAAGTGAGAGGAGAAAGTGAAAGTAGTCAAACCAAGTCAACGAGTCAGCACAGGCTGAGAAACGTTGGGGTACTTAGTGTCGTACGGTCCAGAGGCACAAGTAGTGGTTGAGGACCTCAAGTGAGTCTGAGTGCAGGTAGCTCAGTCACTACGGTAGGTCGGTAGAGTAAGAGCCAGCAGGGGAAAAGGAGGACGGGGGTTAGGGAGGGTCGTAGTCTCAGGAAAGGTTACTCAGTCGAGAAACGTACTCCACCGGTTCCAAGACCTCGAAGTCGAAATCGTAGTAAGGAAGGTTTCTTTAGGGTCCCAACTAGAGGAAGTCTTACCTGACCAACCTAGAGGAGCGTCAGGTTCCCTGAGAGTTCTCAGAAGAGGTTGTGGTGTGAAGTTTTCGTAGTTAAGAAGTCGCGAGTCGGAAGAAGTGTCAGGTTGAGAACGTAGGTATGTACTGATGACTTTTTAGGTATCGGAACTCATCTACCTGGATTCAGCCGTTTCATTATAGAGACGAAAACTTATACGATAGATCCAACCAGTGTTGAAAAGAAGGTTCCTCATTCGCAGAAAATTAAAGTACCGACGTCAGTGGTAGACGTCACTAAAAGTAGTTCTCCGAAAAATCAAGGAGAAGTGAAAGACGGTATTTCCATCACAGTAGACGTATAGACTCCAATAACTATAAAGAGGACCGTTAGAACTAAGGTCGAACACGAAGAAGGTCGGGTCGCAAAGAGTACTACATGAGACGTATATTCAACACATATCTCTTAAAGTTTTCTACGCCGACAATTGTCTTCACTCTCTCTCGATCTCTCGTCCGCTCCCTCTCTTGATCTTGAAGGGGAGTGCCCCTTCCCTCACCCAAATCTGATTTTGGGTTTCAAGTCTTCGGGCAAACAACGGACGAAAGGAAAGAGTAGGGACGAAGACCAGGAAATAGCACGAACGTCAATTGTTATAACAAACAAACAAACAAAAAATTGAAAAATAAAACATAACCTCATATCGAATAATTGTTACAACACAATCAAAGTCCACATGTCACTTTCCTGAGTCGGTATGTCGTTGTGACATACAAGTATGACCTTTAAAACGATTCACTCTAGAATGAAATTCACAGAAACAGAGTACGTTTTTTTATTCCCCCACTTCCCTTTGAAAACCTCCACTACATAAACGTCGTGTCTGACACCAAAATGGTTACGTACGACGACAACGACGGATCAGTAAAGTCAGCACAGGCTAAGTCACGCTGAGGTACCTGACATCGGGACGTCCGAAGAGACAGGTACTTTAAGAGGTCCGTTCTTATGACCTCACCCATCGGTAAGAAAAGAGGGCCCTTAGAAAGACTGGGTCCCTAACTTGGGGGTAGAGGACGTAACGTCTGTGTAAGAAATGGGAACCTTGGGACTCACTTCGGGACATACAGTCAGTATGGAGTTAACTTACAAAGTATTTTCAATTTGAGTGACCAGATTTTTGAGAAAGGTATAGTCATCAAATTTTATATGAAGACAACTGTCTTTACTTCAAAGTCTCTGGTATAATTTGAATAAATCTTAAGAACTGAGTCCGTCATAGAAAACCATCCTCCCGTCATCCCTGATAAAAGATGTGTTCATGACACATCGACAGAATTAGACATAATCACTCAGTACTCGACACTGTGGTACAAACCATCTGTCTTATTACCGAAGATTTCTACAGGTACAGGACTAGACGTCTCGGACACTTATACAATGGAATGTACCGTTTTTCCCTGAAATATCTATACTAATATAATTTCTAGAAGGACCTCTTGGGGTACCTGTCTCCTCGGACCCCCCGATGTCAGGTACCCTGGTGTTCTCAGCCTGTACTGAATCTCTGATTTGGCGGTGGTGACGGAAATACGGACAAACACGGAGAAACGATACGAGATGTGACGAAGGACGAACAGATTAAAGGGTTCAGAAAGTAGAGTAGACTTACAAATTACAATGGTGGAAAAGGTTTATATGTCAACAGTTAGGTACAAAACGGAATAAGTTGACAAATACTTATTAAATAAGTGACTTTCATCACTTCAAACTTTGGATACGGAAACCGAAACAAAACGAGATATAATTAATCACAAATCCAGTCTCTTTAGTCCGAATATTATGGACCCTTGCAGTGTCAAACCTTTTCAACCTTTTTTCATTTATTTGTTCAACCTTCCTTACTGTTATGTATAAATTATTAGTGTACCTAGGTTTATTTATTGGTTTTTCCCCCTATAATGATTCTTTGTCGGGGCTTAAATCCGTTTTTTATACGTCTTTCACAAACTATAATTATATATTACTACTAAAAAATTTTAAATCAAAGAATTTGTCTTTAAAGTGTTGTTTTAAAAGTATCCAGATGACTTTTGACTTTTAATATGTAAAACATTCGTTATTAATCCATTTCCAATCATGACTCTAATTCTCTTCTTTATTAGAATAAAGTGAAGTATGACGAGTTTAATTTAATTTGTATGATATAATTAAGTATAAGTGTAAAGTTACCTGTCTCTACCTTTGTAAACTACAGGTTTTCCATTTTACATTTACCAATCCACATGTCTTTTATAAGAGTCAAGTCAAGTCAAGTCAAGTCAACGAGTCAGTACAAACTGAGAAACACTGGGGTACTTAGCGTCGTGTGGTCCGGAGGGACAGGTCGTGGTTGAGGGCCTCAAGTGAGTCTGAGTGCAGGTATCTCAGTCACTACGGTAGGTCGGTAGAGTAGGAGACAGTAGGGGAAAAGGAGGACGAGAGTTAGGGAGGGTCGTAGTCTCAGAAAAGGTTACTCAGTTGAGAAGTGTATTCCACCGGTTTCATGACCTCAAAGTCGAAGTCGTAGTAAGGGAGGTTTCTTTAGGGTCCCGACTAGAGAAAGTCTTACCTGACCAGCCTAGAGGAACGTCAGGTTCCCTGAGAGTTCTCAGAAGAGGTCATGGTGTCAAGTTTTGGTAATTAACAAGCCGTGAGTCGAAAGAAGTGTCAGGTTGAGAGTGTAGATATGTACTGGTGACCTTTTTGGTATCGGAACTGATCTGCCTGGAAACAACCGTTTCATTACAGAGACGAAAAGTTATCCGAGAGATCCAACCAGTATTGAAAAGAAGGTTCCTCATTCGCAGAAAATTAAAGTACCGACGTTAGTGGTAGACGTCACCAACTTAGCTACACTCTTATAAGTTAGACATCTCTAACTACATGTGTATTGAAATTACGTTTATACATCAAAATAACGTTTCTATATCGAAATAACCTGTATATAT
Source organism: Capra ibex (assembly GCA_006410555.1). Classification (NCBI taxonomy): domain Eukaryota; kingdom Metazoa; phylum Chordata; class Mammalia; order Artiodactyla; family Bovidae; genus Capra; species Capra ibex. The sequence continues at coordinate 28,122,263 of SJYO01037955.1, forward strand.
ATAGAAATGTCCTTGTTAGAATTCCGTTTATTAATATAATTTTGATATACCTTACGTACTGTTTACCTTGACACCGTGGTCTTTTGTCGTTACACCAGTAAAAAACGATTACACTCTATGTTAAATATGAAAACCACCCTTTTACGAGTGTAAGAGAAATTTACAACATTATAATCAGAATTTCACCTTTGTAACGTACATGGGTGGATGGTGGAAATTCAGAGTTTTATCAGGAACCCTATAAAATCAACATATTATTTATAATAAGAGGAGTCTAAACAATGATTTCGTTACATCATTAATAACCGGTACCCTAAAGTTTAAAACGTTTGTTCTCTAGTTAGACTACTACTCGTACCGTTTTTAAGACTCGATTATCTACCCCAAGTTTTGTAAGTTAGAGGACTTTAACAGAGTAGTAAATTTGGAACGTAACATTTTTTATTTTAAAATTTTATATTAAATAATTTTTTTTTTTCTTCTAGAACTCCTACTTTCTAGTGGGACCTAATAGGCCATCCGGGTTACATTAGTGTCAAACTACGAACGACGACCGGCACTTGACTCCTCACGTCCACTCAAACTCTTTGACCTCTTTTGTCTAAGAGGGGACCTCGAAAGCCCTTTTTGCGTCGGGACAGTTGTGGAATTAAATTCTGAAGACTGGAGATCGTGACATTCTACTATTTAAGTACAACAAAATTCGGTACTTCAAACACCGTAAAAAAAGTGTCTTCGTTAACCTTTGATTAAATAGGCTCAGAGAAGAACTACAGGAGAAGAGAGTGTCAACACATAGTCGGTATGGGAACCGAAAAATTTTTAAAAGTCATTGAAGTCGCGAAAGTATGAGAATGAAAATTGTAGGGGGGAGACTGGTAGAGGAAGACAAAAGGATTGAGTAACAGAGTTAATGATATAGACCTAAGGATGTCAAAACTGGGGTGTTCTCGGGAATTAAAAATTTGAACTGTGGAAAAGTAAAAAGGCAGAGTACAGAAGAGAAATGGGTTGAAATTAAAGAACAAATTAATAATAAAATTTCTGAATAGGAACCGACACGCCCCAGAAGTGACGCAATTCACCCGCAAGAGATCGACTCCGTCCACCCCCACGAGAAGTAACACCCCACAGTCCCACCGAAGAGAACGACGTCTCGCGTCCACGATCCCGAACGTCGAAAGTCGACAACGTCGAGCTTCCGAGGCATCAACCACACGAGTCCGAATCAACGAGGTTCCGTACACCTTAGAAGGACCTGGTCCCTTACTTGGGTACAGGGAACATAAATGTCTACGTCAGAATAGGTAACACGGTCGTCTCTTCAGGACACAAATTACTAGTATAGACGTGAGAACGTATTCCGAAGGTGTAGAAACGGTAGAACAATATGAACCACTTTCTTTGGTGTCGGGGGAAATTCAAGTAGAGAGATTACGGACGTGAACGGTCGGTTTGTCCGGATTTCTTTTTATATTGTGGTACGAGTGACTGGATGAAAATTTAAGTATTACTTGTTGAGATTCAGGAATAGTCTGAATTTAACTTCTTTCATCCCTTTTGGTGATCTGGTAAGTCCATACTGGATTTAGTTTAAGGAATACTACTATGTCACCTTCACTCTTTATCTAAATTCCCTGATCTAGACTATCTATCTCACGGACTACTTAATACCTGTTTCCAAACACTGTACCATATCCTCTGTCCCTAGTTCTAGTAGGGGTACCTTTTCTTTTCGTTTTTTCGTTTTACCGACAGACCCCTCCGGAATGTTTATCGACACTTTTCTTCTCTTCGTTTTTCGTTTCCTCTTTTCCTTTCTATATTCGTAGACTTACGTCTCAAACTTTCTTATCGTTCCTCTCTATTCTCGCGGAAGGAGTCGCTAGTTACGTTTCTTTATCTCCTTTTCTTATCTTACCCTTTCTGATCTCTAGAGAAGTTCTTTTAATCTCTATGGTTCCCTTATAAAGTACGTTTCTACCCGAGCTATTTCCTGTCTTTACCACACCTGGATTGTCTTCGTCTTCTATAATTCTTCTCCACCGTTCTTATGTGTCTTCTTGACATGTTTTTTCTAAAAGTGCTGGGTCTATTAGTGCTACCACACTAGTGAGTGAATCTCGGTCTGTAGGACCTTACACTTCAGTTTACCCGGAATCTTTCGTAGTGATGCTTGTTTCGATCACCTCCACTACCGTAAGGTCACCTCGATAAAGTTTAAGACTTTCTACTACGACACTTTCACGACGTGAGTTATACGGTCGTTTAAACCTTTTGAGTCGTCACCGGTGTCCTGACCTTTTCCAGTCAAAAGTAAGGTTAGGGTTTCTTTCCGTTACGGTTTCTTACGAGTTTGATGACGTGTTAACGTGAGTAGAGTGTGCGATCATTTCATTACGAGTTTTAAGAGGTTCGGTCCGAAGTAGTTAAGTACTTGGCACTTGAAAGTCTACAAGTTCGACCAAAATCTTTTCCGTCTCCTTGGTCTCTAGTTTAACGGTTGTAGACGACCTAGTACCTTTTTCGTTCTCTCAAGGTCTTTTTGTAGATAAAGACGAAATAACTGATACGGTTTCGGAAACTGACACACCTAGTGTTGTTTGACCTTTTAAGACTTTCTCTACCCTGATGGTCTGGTGGACTGGACGGAGAACTCTTTGGGTATACGTCCAGTCCTTCGTTGTCAATCTTGACCTGTACCTTGTTGTCTGACCAAGGTTTATCCTTTTCCTCATACAGTTCCGACATAAAACAGTGGGACGAATAAATTAAAGATACGTCTCATGTAGTACTCTTTACGACCCGACCTTCTTCGTGTTCGACCTTAGGTCTAACGGTCCTCTTTATAGTGATTGGAGTCTATACGTCTACTGTGGTGGGAATACCGTCTTTAACTTCTCCTTGATTTCTCGGAGAACTACTTTCACTTTCACCTCTCACTTTTTCAACCGAATTTCGAGTCAAAAGTCTTTTGATTCTAGTACTCTAGGCCAGGGTAGTGAAGTACCGTTTATCAACCCCTTTGTCACCTTTGTCACAGTCTAAAATAAAAAAACCCGAGGTTTTAGTGACGTCTACCACTGACATCGGTACTTTAATTTTCTGCGAATGAGGAACCTTCTTTTCCTCGTTGGTTGCATCTATACTGGTTCGATCTATCGTATAACTTTTCGTCTCTGCAATGAAACGGTTGTTTCCAGACAGATCAGTTTCGATACCAAAAAGGTCATCAGTACATGTCTACACTCTCAACCTGACACTTCTTCCGACTCGCGACTTCTTAACTACGAAAACTTGACACCACGACCTCTTCTGAGAACTCTCAGGGAACCTGACGTTCCTCTAGGTTGGTCAGGTAGGATTTCCTCTAGTCAGAACCCATAAGAAACCTTCCTTACTACGACTTCGACTTCGAGGTCATGAAACCGGTGGAGTACACTTCTCAACTGAGTAACCTTTTCTGAGACTACGACCCTCCCTAACCCCCGTCCTCCTCTTCCCCTACTGTCTCCTACTCTACCGACCTACCGTAGTGACTGAGTTACCTGTACTCAAACTCACTTGAGGCCCTCAACCACTACCTGTCCCTCCGGACCACACGACGTTAAGTACGCCAACGTTTCTCAGCCTGTGCTGACTCGCCGACTTGACTTGACTTCAGAAATAAAATGAACCGGAGTGACATCGTAAACTGAGTCGACAAATGAAAAGAAGGAACTTTATCAAAATGTATCGACTTATATACACATGGTTGAAGGGGACTGAAAAGACTACCGAGAACTTAAGTAAGAGGAGACGACTAAGGAGAAATAGATAGACGGTTACCTAACTTTATGTAGTTTGTCCACTTTTAAGTATTACTGTAATATTTTATTGAGTAAATTTTTTAACCTTCAAAAATCGTGTGGTTTATAATAATCCTTTGACCACTTTCACACTTTCATAATCAGCGAGTCAGTACAGACTGAGGCGTTTGGGTATCTGACATCAGGCGGTCCGAGGAGAGAGGGTCCACTCTTATGACCTCACCCAACGGTAAAGGAAGAGGCCCCTAGTTTGAATCCAGAGGGTGTAACGTTCGGTTAAGAAATGACAGACTCGGTGGTCCCTTCGGGGAATCTTTTGACCATCTATTTACAAATAGGACTAAAGAGAAGAGTTCGGTTCAAAGTCCCATTTGTTTATCAACTATTCTTTCACAAGGAAGAAAATATTCTTCAGGGTGATCAGTTTCATCTTATAATCTTAATGTTATAACGGTAAAACATTAAGAATTATTTTATTACCTCGTTCTGTTATAGTTAGTTACCGAGGATTTCGGTCGTACACTTTCGGACTACCTCTTGAAACATTATTTACCCAACCGGACTTTAACGATTAGTTACAATTCTGTTGACCTGTTTTACATGGAGAATTTCACTGTGTTATCACACGTGCATACGAGTCAGTACAGACTGAGAAACACTGGGGTACCTGACATCGGACGGTCCGAGGAGACAGGTACCCTAAAGGGTCTGTTCTTACGACCTCACCCAACGGTAAAAGAGAGGTCCCATAGAAGCGTTAGGTCCCTAACTTGCGTAGAGGACGTAACCGTCCACTGTTAAGAAATGGGGACTCGGTGGACTCTTAGGCATCATCTATCTACGTCGTGATAGATAATCCATAAAAACGTTTTTTTTTTGAGTCTGAGTTCGGAATTAACTTAGGTCTAAGTCAAGATTGATGATTAAATCTTTCACCGTAAAACCCTTACATCAATTAATTTAGTTCTTATAACCTTACAAAGTATCCTTTAATACTACCTTAAAGAAGTCGTTTACAGTGTCTCTTTCTTTTTTCCATAATGTGCACATTTCTCTCCCCTTGTCTCAATTCTTTGTGTAACGGACAGAAATCGACCCGAGAGATCTTGCATTTCCGATTTCGGTCTTAAATCTACGGTTGTCAGGGAAACCCAACACGTTCGAGACCACTAATCCTCCCTTCTTTTCTATCTTCCTTCTGTCATGTGCTACACTACCCTACAATAGCACGACGGAGACGGAAGTGCACTCACCCCTTCTGTGTGTCGTCCACTGGGTCGTGCCACCCTGACCCGAGCTCAAGAGGTCGACCTCAACCCCTCTTTGGCGCGGAACCTACCAGACGACTTCTTGTCCTCCTTCAGATAAACGGTCCAAGGGACTACAGAGACAAAAAGTGACCAGTTTAGAGGGGAAAGTCCTCGGGTTGAGTACGAGAACCCAACAAAGTAGGTAGAGAGTCCGAAAAGTCCTACAATCTAGGGTATGGACCACCCGACCACAAAGTGGGTTCTGGGTCTCTCCGTACGGTCGATTCTTCCTCTTTCCTTCCATCGACTCCCGTAGATTTTTCTACGAATTCAAACACAGAATTTTGACAAATAGGGAAAAGGGACATCCAGGTGAGTATGGAAGGGCTATATGGGTCGAGAGTTTGGTGTCACACCCCTAAGGGAAAAGAAGGAACCCTTGTTTGTTTTTACAGGAGTGAGGATAAAGTCCTTTCCAAGTCCAAGCTAATCGCTATCTAAGAAGTAGTAGAGGATCTTCTCCTTCGGTTCTCAATTTTGTCTATGGTAAAGGGTGAAGATACCGATTAGAGTTCCGACAGTCTGTCAAAGAGTTACAACGGTGGTCCACCGCGGTAACCTGGTGCGGCCAAAGGAGTGCGGGGCTTATTGCTACCACCTATGTCTTGGTTTACAATACTCTATTAACCATATTCCTTTGAAACATTTCACAAAGGTTAATTTTCATATGATTAATCATTTCACAACAATCCTTTCACGGACGAACGTCTTAAAAATCCAAAACACCACCCCACTCTGTCTTTGTTTTATGTAATTGTAAAATAACTCAAATTTACTAAAGAAAAGTATAGTACAGTTATCGTGAATCTTCTAATACACAGAAAGGGACACGATCCGGAACCTCGATGTTTTTGTTCTGTAGTTTCGTGAGTATTCGGCCAGTTCTTCTTTTGTGTACGTTTCCGTTAATGTCATATCAGACGGGTTATATTTCTTTTTCTAAAATTTATCTATGACCTTCCACCTCTTCCTGACTCGAAGTCCCTCTTGTGAGGTCCTTCTAAGAGTCTAGTCTACTGTAGACTTGACTCCTAGTACATTAATTCCTCTTGTCGTATCCTTTCCGTGTTTCCTTGTCTCTCTACACCTACCCATCCACTGGAGGATACTTTTTAAGTAGTAAAATCCCTCGTATTCCTGTGTCCGACCCTTACCTCCTCCTGTTTCTACCCCTGACTCTGTTTTCAGGTCAGTGGTTCTCGGAACACACGGCACAATTCGTCGCCGCGGGTGTTTCCGTCCGTCTGTTACAAATGTTCCTCCCCTCGTCCGACTGTAAAATGTGAATAGACATCCTTCCCAGAAACTTTCTTGTCCGAGAAAGGGTGAACAAAAACTTTGTATAACGGGAGAGACAGACAGAAAATGGTAAGAATAAACATTGTCTTTAGGTCTCGTTATAAGGAGGGGAGTAAGTGTCCGGGACTTTATGACATACGACTTGTTCGTTGACTATAAACCGAGGTCTCGGTCCGTCCTTTGTCCTTGATCTCCGTTTCTCGTTTCACCTTTAGGGGACAAGATTTTTGTGTGACGAAAGTCTTTAACAGTGCTTCACTGTGTTCACAAGAACCCTGGGAAATGAAAAAAGGTCTTTCCGTCTTATAAGTCCCTACGGAGTTACACACTACAGAAGAAATTCAATTACCCTTGGGACCTTTATAAAATTCGTCTTCCCCCTGTACCAGTTTAAGTGTAGTCCTTTTAATGCCACCGTAAAGATTCCTCTCACCCAACCTTCTTTGTTATCCTCTTCGTGCCTGTCAACAATCTCTGAACAACTTATCAGATCCACTCACGACTATGTCTAACCTTGAACCCGTTATCTCTCCCCTCCTCTCTTCGGTCTCAACATGTATGGTGTATTTTATAAGTCCGGAACCACTACTTGACTACATTAAACTATATTAGTCCAAACATAGATGGTAGAACGACAAACAGATAAACCGGGCATTCAAAATACAAGGTAAAGAGGGGTAAAGAATAGAAGGAGACCTTATGGGTCTGTGAAAATTAAAAGGTAACAAAAGAAATAACTGAACAAGTCAGTGATTCAGAACAGACTGAGAAACTCTGGAGTACCTGACGTCGTGTGGTCCGAAGGGACAAGAAATGGTAGAGGACCTCAAACGAGTTTGAGTACAGGTATCTCAGCACTGAATAACCGATACGCTATAAAAAGTCAAGTCAAGTCAAGTCAACGAGTCAGCACAGACTGAGAAACGCTGGGGTACTTGACGTCGTGCGGTCCGGAGGGACAGGTAGTGGTTGAGGGCCTCAAATAGATTTGAGTCCAGGTAACTCAGTCACTACGGTAGGTTGGTAGAGTAGGAGACAGCAGGGGAAGAAGAAGACGGGAGTTAGAAAGGATTGTAGTCCCAGAAAAGTTTACTCAGTCGGGAAGCTTAGTCCACCGGTTTCATGACCTCAAAGTCGAAGTTGTAGTCAGGAAGGTTACTTGTAGGTCCTGACTAGAGGAAATCCTACCTGACCAACCTAGAGGAACGTCAGGTTCCCTGAGAGTTCTCAGAAGAGGTTGTGGTGTCAAGTTTTCGTAGTTAAGAAGTCGTAAGTCGAAAGAAATATCAGGTTGAGAGTGTAGATATGTACTGATGACCTTTTTGGTATCGGAACTGATCTGCCTGGAAACAACCGTTTCATTATAGAGACGAAAAGTTATACGAGAGATCCAACCAGTATTGAAAGGAAGGCTCCTCATTCGCAGAAAATTAAAGTACCGACGTTAGTGGTAGACGTCACTAAAACCTCGGGTCTTTTTATTTCAGACTGTGACAAAGGTGACAAAGGGGTAGATAAAGGGTACTTCACTACCCTGGCCTACGGTACTAGAAGCAAAAGACTTACAACTCGAAATTCGGTTTGAAAAGTGAGAGGAGAAAGTGAAGGTAGTTCTCCGAGAAATCAAGGAGAAGTAAAAGACGGTATTCCCACCACAGTAGACGTATAGACTCCAATAACTATAAAGAGGGCCGTTAGACTTAAGGTCGAACACAAAGAAGGTCGGGTCGTAAAGAGTACTACACGAGACGTATATTCAACTTATTCGTCCCACTGTTATATGTCGGAACTACATGAGGAAAAGGATAAACCTTGGTCAGACAACAAGGTACAGGTCAAGATTGACAACGAAGGACTGGACGTATATCCAAAGAGTTCTCCGTCCAGTCCACCAGAGTATAAGGGTAGAGAAAGTCTTAAAAGGTGTCAACTAACACTAGGTGTGTCAGTTTCCGAAACCGTATCAGTTATTTCGTCTTTATCTACAAAAAGACCTTGAGAGAACGAAAAAGGTACTAGGTCGTCTACAACCGTTAAACTAGAGACCAAGGAGACGGAAAAGATTTTGGTCGAACTTGTAGACCTTCAAGTGTCAACTACATAACGACTTCGGACCGAACCTTTTAAAATTCGTAATGAAATGATCACACACTCTACTCACGTTAACACGTCATCAAACTCGTAAGAAACCTTAACGACAAGAACCCTAACCTTACTTTTGACTGAAAAAGGTCAGGACACCGGTGACGACTCAAAAGGTTTAAACAACTGATAACTCAAGTCGTGAAAGTGACGTAGTAGAAAATCTCAAACTTTCTCGAGTTGACCTTAAGGTAGTGGAGGTTATCGAAGTAAACATCACTACGAAGGATTCCGGGTGAACTGAAGTGTAAGGTCTTACGGACCGAGATCCACTCACTAGTGTGGTAGCACTAATAGACCCAGTGCTTATAGAAAAAACATGTCAAGAAGACACATAAGAACGGTGGAGAAGAATTATAGAAGACGAAGACAATCCAGATATGGTGAAGACAGGAAATAATTCGGGTAGAAACATACTTTACAAGGGAACAATAGAGATTAGAAGAACTTCACTAGAGATCACAAAGAGTAAGATAACAAAAGGAGATAAAGAAACGTAACTAGTTCAAACGAGTTGAGTATAGGTGACTTAGTACTGAATAACCGATATGCAAGAAAAATATTATATACAACCAATAATGTCTAATAACCAATATGTAATTTAAAATGTAACCAAACACATGTAATAAATATATAAAAATCACTAATGTGATCCCTACTTTTGTAAGTTTGACCTGAAAATTTTAGAGTATATATAAAAACTAAAATGGCAAAAGGAAAACAGATAATTGTAGTTATAGACCCAGTAGACACCTAAGTCGAAAAAGGCGAATTAAGACCTATAAAAGAACGAAGCAATGTATATTTAACTAACATATGGTTTACCGTACTTATTTTTACATCTGTCTCGGGGGTGGCCTCTTCCAAAAGGGGCGAGGAGAGAACGAATCAACGATTCCTCTCCCTTACTCCCGAATAGTCCCAAACGCCTTTTAACTTCGACCCAACGTCAAACGGACACAGGGTAAAAGAGTCTTCCTTGGTAAGACAAGAAATGTCGTCCCCAGGGGTTGGAGGTATTAGATGACAGACTAGACTCCACCTTGACTACATTAGTATCTTTATTTGACGTGTTATTTACGTTATACGAACTTAGTAGGACTTTGACAGTTTGTGTTAAAAAACATCGAACCCCCTAGAATCAAGGGACTGGACTTGGGAACCGTCACTCTCGCACCTCAGGATTGATGACTTGGTAGACTCTTAAGGAACAAAAGTCAAAAATTTTAGTTGTACATCTGTTTCGTCTCGAAATTTATACCATCTTTACCACAACCTGTCGGGAATCGTCCGTTGGGGAACCCACCGTCGTCTTGAAAATACCCAAGAATTTCTCTACTTTAGACTGGTCCTTCCTACATTCAGAGACATTATCAGTACACCCTCAAAGAAACAGAACCTCCCTTCCCCGACCTCAATCCTATAATTACTACACAAAGACCGTAATCACCCTTTGTCTTCGGAGGTCCACTCTTTTAAGTTCTAAGGAGACTTCACCACACCGGGAGTGTGTAAGAAATCTCTATTCTTTCCGGGACCCCTCGACCCAAGAGCGAGGGTAGACGACATATGAAACGGGGTTATCGACCTGGCATAAGAAATAGTCTCAATTCTTTTACGAATGACTGTATCGTTTATTACAGATTCATAAAATAAAAACGACTAGATGATTGGTTACCCCAAAAACTAAGGAGCGTTATTTTTCAAAGTACAGTTTATAATTTGTGACCTTGAAGGGACTACCAGTTCACTGATTCTGAGACTCGAGTGTTACGTCCCCGGTTCCAAGCTAGAGATCAGACCCTTGATCTAGGGTGTGTGGAGTTGGTTCTGGACCGTACCGGTTTATATATGTTTATTTATTATTTATAATTTGTAATAGTTCAGTGATTGTCAACAGGAAACTTCTTTACATGAGTAATGGGTTTATCATGAACAAGTAATATTTTAACCTTTTACGTACGTCTCTTTTGTTTATAAGTGAATAGTAGATGAGGACATCTGAGTGAAGAAAGGTGACGACAAACAACTAGAGATACCTCTCGAATAATTCTTAGGTGTAAAGACCAGAGATTAGATCTCGACGACCCAATTTCAAAGGGTTACACTTCGGACTCTTAGACACAAAATCTTTAAGACCACGTCGTTCAAGTGATTAAACTTTGGTGTTTAGATCTATCTTGGTGACAATTGTAAACCATCTAAGATGGTAAAAGAGACCTTCATTAAAATAAATAAAAATATTTTTAAACTCTATGATAACACATCATGGTGTCTTGGAGTCAGGGTCAATTCGGTTCAAATAGCAAAGTATTAGCTTTTAAGGTTCCAACCAAGATTGAACCTCTTGATGAGTTAGGTCCCGTAGACTATGCGAATGGTAGAAATTGAAAAAAAACTTTCAAGTCCGGGAAAAGAGGGAATTACTGAGTTCCTTCTTTTTCACGTCCTTAACGAGAGTAATCAGGTAGAAACTACTACACGGTTCGATTACTCCTCGAATTCTAAACCAGGCGCAGTGAAGAAACCGGAGGCACCCAACCTCAGTCGTGGTGACCTTTGTGTACCTCAACAAAAGGATGCTCTTTCCCTTTAAGACAATCACCTTCTTTCGTCCGTGCCTGTACACGATTATCCTGTTTTCGTTGTACATACGTTGGGTGACGCGTCTACCGTGACGAAGGACGACGAAGGCGGATTATAACACACGAGTAGTGACAAAGTGCAGTAGTTCATAAGAAACTTTTAGACTATAGAATCATGGTGAATTATAAGATGAATTATACTTGTCACAATAGATAACGGCGTCATGCTTAATTGGGTCTTAAATCGTCGAATTTTGTTGTTTGAATAGTTGAGTGTTTCACAGACTCCCGAAGGGACCACCGAGTCACCATTTCTTGGATGGACATTACGTCCTCTGAACCCAAGTTAGAGACCCAACCCTTCTAGGGGGCCTCCTCCCGTACCGTTGGGTGAGGTCATAAGAACGGACCTCTTAGGGTACCTGTCTCCTCGGACCGCCCGATGTCAGGCACTCCAGTGTGTCTCAGTCTGTGTTGACTTCGCTGGTTCGTCGTCGTCGTCACCTCACAGACTTACAGTCCTTAGAAACTCACCGAATCAACCCATCAAGACCGGGTGCCACACAGTCCTCCGACGTCCGTTCGACACTCGTCGTCGAAGTCGGGAGCTCCTGAACTTACCTCCGAGGAGAAGGTTCGAGTCAGTGTACCGATAACCGGTGTCTCACTAGATTACCTCTCTCCTTTCACCTCTCTTTCTGTCCATTACGTGGGAATGGTCCTGAGAGGGAGAAAGGAACAGAGTAAGAGTCCAGTGCACGAGGACGAAGACCGTATTAGAGACTCTATCTGAGGAACACGGTCCACGAATTGAGTTCCAGACTAAAGTTCTCGACGACGACGACGATTCAGCGAAATCAGCACAGGTTGAGACACACTGGGGCATCTACCGTCGGGTGGTCCGACGAGACAGGGACCCTAAGAGGTCCGTTCTTATGACCACACCCAACGGTAAAGGAAGAGGTCTAAAGTTCTCTTATGATTTATTTAGTCGTCCCAAAATATTAATGTATCGTTAGTAGGACAACTTAATTTGACACTTCAGGGTCCTTTCTGGTTCTTGAGACGATAAGACACTTTATCCGCCCTGTACCATATGTAAGAAAGAGAATGACACGGAAAAACTAGTTCTTGGTAGTGAAGGAACAAAGGAAATGATTTGTGTAATGTCGTTCGACGGATTATTTACGATAATCTTTTGAAACGAAAAGTCTATTCTCAAAAAATTTCGATGTATAATTTTTTAAACGTTCCCATAAAAAAAGGAGGTTCTTTTTCATTCATCGAATCTAAATGGTATACATCGTAGAAGAGAACTCTTTAGTTCCGGAGATCAAGGAAACCGTCCTTCCCAGTGATCGCTTTCTCTGTAACGATACATTTGTTCCTCCCAAATGGGACTGACGTCAGGAGTAACCGGGTCTACATCCTGTACGGTTTCGGTGAGTCACATGAGTCATGTTAAAAGTCGAACGACTACACAGTTGTTTCCTGTTTCCTGTTAGACTGCAGAGGACCCGACTGATACTTGGTTGGCGATGTTGAAGTACATCTTAGGTTAACGAACCCTTCACCGAAGTTTTGTTTAGAGTTAATGTCCCTTTACCCCCCTCCCTTATCTACGGTAGACAAGGTAGTTACGGGGAGTAGGAGGAACATGTACAAAAATGTTTGATACCGATATGGACTGAAATACGTTATCTTTGGATACACTTTTTTTTTAACTCATGTTGTTGTACAATAGTGGCAAATTTTAGTGGTCCACCGCGATCACCATTTCTTGGGTGGACGATTACGTCCCCTGTACTCAGCACCCAAGCTAGGGACCCACCCCTTTTAGAGGACCTCTTCGTTTATCGTTGGGTGAGGTCATAAGAACGGACCGTTCAGGGTACCTGTCTCCTCGGACCACCCGATGTCAGACATCACAGCGTTTCCCAACCTGTACTGACTTGGTTGGATCGTGCGTACGTGTACGAATGGTGATTTGAGTTTAACATGTGTAATTAATACGTGTGTAAAAATATACATATTTTTAAAATTTTTAGTGATAATTTTTACCTCCTCCTCCTACATGTAGATGAGTACGTCTCTGTCCTATCAAAGTCTAAATCTAAAATAGGAATAATTTTAAGAGTTGTAAGTTTTTCCTACGATCGGTCGGAGGGTCTTGTCGACAACAATTTTGTAAACACAGTCTTGATTTGACGTATATGTTAAGGGTTCCCTAGACCATGTTCATGTTGATATTTAAATGACAAGTCAAGTCAAGTCAGCGAGTCAGCACAGACTGAGAAACGTTGGGGTACTTGGCGTCGTACGGTCCGGAGGGACAAGTAGTGGTAGAGGGCCTCAAGTGAGTCTGAGTGCAGGTAGCTCAGGCACTACGGTAGGTCGGTAGAGTAGGAGCCAGCAGGGGAAGAGGAGGACGGGAGTTAGGAAGGGTCGTAGTCTCAAAAAAGGTTACTCAGTTCAGAAGCGTACTCCACCGGTTTCATGACCTCAAAGTCGAAATCGTAGTAAGGAAGGTTTCTTTAGGGTCCCAACTAGAGGAAGTCTTACCTGACCAACCTAGAGGAACGTCAGGTTCCCTGAGAGTTCTCAGAAGAAGTCGTGGTGTCAAGTTTTCGTAGTTAAGAAGCCACGAGTCGGAAGAAGTGTCAGGTTGAGAATGTAGGTATGTACTGGTGTCCTTTTTGGTGTCGGAACTGATCTGCCTGGTAACAACCATTTCATTACGGAGACGAAAACTTATACGATAGATCCAACCAGTATTGAAAAGAAGGTTCCTCATTCGTAGAAAATTAAAGTACCGACGTCAGTGTTAGACGTCACTAAGACCTCGGGGGGTTTTATTCCACCCTAGGTATACTTTTCCGATTAAAAATTTACGACTTATAAAACCACTTCACTCCTTATGAAGATAACACATTCCTTGGTGAGACTAAATACAAATACAAAAATTTTATAACCTAATGGACCACTCAGTGTTTCATGGATACATTGATTTTACTTGACTGTATTGAAATCGATTTTCGCTTTTTTGGAACCCTAGATCATTCACATCGTAATCTCATCCGTTTACTTCTATGTCACAGAAAAAAAACTTGATGTCAGAATTTATAGAGTCTGGAGAAAAAAAAAAGTGATGTAAGTTTCCTCGGAAATCATTTCCTCGAAAATCATAGACTTCTGGGGTCTAATTCCGAGTGACCAAATCTAATGAAAAGATAACGAATCTTAAGAGAGACCCAACAAACCACGGTTAGTTCAGATTTCACTTTCACTTCAGCGAGTCAACACAGGTTGAGAAACGCTGGGCACCCGACATCGGGTGGTTCGAGGAGGCAGGTACCCTAAGAGGTCCGTTCTTATGACTTCACCCAACGGTAAAGGAAGAGGTCCCCTAGAAGGGTTGGGTTCCTAGCTTGGGTCCAGAGAGCGTAACGTCCGTCTGCGAAATTGGAGACTCGGTAGTCCCTTCGGGGTAGTTCAGATCCCGGGACCATTAAGTATTAAAAGTGGGAAGGTTACGGACTAATAGACCATTGGATTCTAGCTAGTATTTCATCGGAGTCTCTCTCCCGGGACTGGTGACCCTCTACTCAAGTATCGATTCAGGTATGGTCTCTATTGAGAAATGACCGTCTAAGACGTCTCTTTTACAAACTAATCGTAAAAATCTAACTTCAAGGGGAAACACTCCAGTCTCAACCGGACAGACGACGAGGACGGACACGACCCCCGACTAGTTTTCGACCGCCATCTAGTATGTCTTCGAAGTCCGAACCCTGGCTTTAAGATCAGAAAGACGAAAGGTGAGAAAGAAGGGGGTCCGGACGGCGGTGGAGGGGTGTGAGGGTGGGGGTGGAATCGGTGAGGTGCGTGTGTGGTGTGTGTATACACCAGAAAGAGGTCGTCTCCTTCCATTCTGCAGTCCTCACGAGGTTTACGTCAGGAGTCGAAGAGAGACAGAGAGTGTGTGTGTGAGTGTGTGCGTGTGTGTGAACACGAGAAACATGTCTCCTCGTCCTTATCTGGGTTCTTGTACCAAATAACTCGGGTGTACATAACATACTTCACGAAAGAGTAAAAACTGTAAATTACTAAGGTCGACACCCAATATGGAACTCTTTTGGATTTATAATCTACACGAGGGAAGAGAAAGGTTAGAAAAGAATGATTTTCCCGATTTACAACCTCAGTGTTAAAAATCTCACTTCAGTCCAATAGAAAGAGATTAGATTGTACGTTCTAAAAATTCATTAACCGAAACCAGGAATTTTAAACTCAAAAAAAAGGGGGGAAGGTTAGGAAGGAAATTTTTTATGGGTAACCTTTCAAAGAAAACGTAAAACCCATTTAAATCCTGTGATTAAATTTTTGAACACTCACATAGAACCGGTTATCCCGTCGTCGACCTTAAGGTCACATTTCGGACAGACACCACGTCTCTGGTAGAAAGTCGTCGACGACAAAAACAATCGAGAGACTGATAACTGTTTCTTAGTCAACGACAGTAAACTATAACTTATCAAAAGTCCCAATTAAAAGAAGACGAGCAGAGAGTATAAAAAAAATTTCAAAACTCAGTTACATACCCGTGTAATCTGGGAACAGTAAGGGTCCCTCCTACGACTCCAGGGTCCTCAAGACGAAGGAAGGGTTCCTGTCGAGACGACACGACACGGATAGTGAAAGCCGCAAGAAGGATGACGGGGGCTCAGGGGACACAAGGTTCAAGTCTACGAACTCTTTCTTGCACTAGTTTGTCGGTTCTTCTTGAATCTCCAGTCTCGAGCGACAAGACGAGACCGAACCTAGGTGGAGGGGTTACCCTGGAATTCAAACCGCCCGGAGTCTTAATGATTTCTGTACTTCGATTGACCGGAACCGGAAGAGGAGAAGTCTTGTCAGGAGAAAGGAGGTCAAGGATTTGCGAGGTCGAAAGAGATCGTTAGACTTCAAGTTACTGACTTGGTGTTACACTAATTGTTATCATCATTCATCGTACCTCATGGAGGTCGCGACCCCCGTGCGAGCTCGATATAATCTAGAGAGGACAAATGAGGAGTCCCTTTGGATACTTCTAATAATACGATTAAATAACCACTTCTCCGACTCGAAGACACTCCAAGTCGACGAACAGATTCTAGTAAGTAGCTAATCTCAGACCTAAACTAAGGTCTGAAACTTCACACAAGGGACGTCCTGTGACACTCTTCCCAACGGAAGGAACCCCTAACGTCCTGTTCATGAGCGTGGGCCGTGTACCTTAGGTGATTCTATACACAAGGTAGGTCCGACACGGTAGTGCACCTTCACACTGTCCCTTTCAGAGGATTGGAAATCTTGTGGTCGCAGGAGGAGATGTTCCACTTCCAAAGTCGGTGTAGAGCCCGGGGACGACACGGTTCCAAGGGGGCTTAGATCAGTGTCCCTCCTTCCTCCGTAACGTAGACATTCGAGGACCCTCTCCCCTTCCAATTTATCACCTCCCCCTTCGACTAGTCCAAAAGAGTGTCGAAACCTCGTACCCACGTCCGGCCTGAAACTATTTGACGTGCACATCTACTTACTACACGGACTCCGTCTCACCCCTGTTCAGACTGGCGGAAAGGTCAACAGGAAACCCGAGATCAACCACCTCACTTTCGACCTCCGGGACAAGACTCAGGGGCAGCAGAAGGGAGTGGTCCAGGAAGAGGAGAAATCGGGTGGACCGGAACTCGACTCCAGGGGCGTCCGAAGTCATTGGAAGTACACCCTCAGTCGTTACGGTCCCCGTCCCACATCTACCCTTTCCTTCCTTTGTTTGTCGACCCGAGACCCGAGGTGGGTTTACCTAAGGAGAGGAGCGGTGACCCTCGGTCTGGGAAGACGAGGGACCTCGGAGTACAAGGATACGATTGATCTAGGGGAAGAGTGGGAAGGGTCGTGACGAACAGTGGGCTTGAAGAGGTCCCGTCACGTCACCCGGATGGACATGGATTCGAGGGACTTAGGTAGGTATGTTGATCGGGTCTTCTTGTAAAAGGACTTCGGACACAGGGGACGGATACTCGACGAGAGACTTGTGGGTTTATTGTCGTTTTCGACACTGGCTTGGTCTAAGGAAACGGACTACACGTCGTTCGGTTTGTGACTCTACGACTCCAAACGTCGTCTCTTTCTCAAATGAGTACTCTGTCAGTTCGCCCTTTTACCCTTTTGTTTAGAGTTTTGGGGAACGGCTTCCACTCCTCGAACCCGATAGATACCCTATTTCGACTCGGGACCCCTCACACCTCCTTCCACTAACCTTTATTCTTTTCCACTCCGCTAGTGACAGGACGTGTCGACTTTGATTAGTTTCGGAAAGGGGACCCGATGTACAAGTCTTTTACCACTACCAGGACTCCCACTTAAAACTTGGGAGACTACAGTTTTACAGTAATAAAAACCTTACCTACGTGTTTATCGGTCAACTTGTCAACCACTAGAATTGGTCAGGATTGACCGAGTTCGAGTTTGATCTGTGTCGACTGAGTTTTTACAAGGACTTTTTGTTGAACCGTTTGTCAATCCGATGCACTGTGAACCTCCTCAAAACAAAACAAAAACGTTCAAAAAGGATCGGTTTTAATTTCGCTCGAACTAGTCACTTCCGTCCAATGTCCAAATGGTAATTTGGTCTTAGGTAAAGACCGACTATTAATGTAAGACAAAGTTTCGATGATAAACAACTTCCAGACAATTACAGGCTCCTTAAAAAAAAAAAAAACAGACTCCGTAAAATTATCGTCGGAATCCATCAAATAGATTGAACTAAATAGGGAGTAGTGGGACACTCAGTCAATCGTAATGGGGTAAGCGAAAACTCTTTTAACAACAACTCTCAAACTCGACGTGTCAATGAGTCGATCACTTTCCGTTTCTCGTATCAGGATAGGCAAAAGGACTAACTTTCTTTTTGAAACGAAAGGGTTCCGACAAATAGTACTGACACGAAGGAATTGATTTTCAATTTCACACGGAGGAAAAAGATTAGTTATAAAAAAAGTTTAACTTAAAATATGAACTAAATGTGACAAAACAATTGAAGACAACATGTCGACGACGACGATTCAGCGAAGTCAGCACAGGCTGAGACACGCTGGGGTATCTACCGTCGAGTGGTCCGAGGGGGCAGGGACCCTAAGAGGTCCGTTCTTGTGACCTCACCCAACGGTAAAAGAAGAGGTTACGTACTTTCACTTTTCACTTTCACTTCAGCGAGTCAACACAGACTGACGACATGTCGTTTCACTAAGTCAATATGTAAGAAAAATTATAAATTATAAGAAAAGGTAATACTAATTTAGTTTAGGGAATACTAATATGTCACCTTCACTCTTTATCTAAATTCCCTGATCTAGACTATCTATCTCACGGACTACTTGTCACCTGCCTCCAAGCACTGTAACATGTCCTCTGTCCCTAGTTCTGGTAGGGGTACCTTTTCTTTACGTTTTTTCGATTTACCGACAGACCCCTCCGGAATGTTTATCGACACTTTTCCTCTCTCCACTTTTCGTTTCCTCTTTTCCTTTCTATATTCGTAGACTTACGTCTCAAGGTTTCTTATCGTTCTTCTCTATTCTTTCGGAAGAAGTCACTAGTTACGTTTCTTTATCTCCTTTTGTTGTCTTACCCTTTCTGATCTCTAGAGAAGTTCTTTTAATCTCTATGGTTCCCTTGTAAAGTACGTTTCTACCCGAGCTATTTCCTGTCTTACCATACCTGGATTGTCTTCGTCTTCTATGATTCTTCTCCACCGTTCTTATGTACCCTCTTGACATGTTTTTTCTAGAAGTGTTGGGTCTATTAGTACTACTACACTAGTGATTAGATCTCGGTCTGTAGAACCTTATACTTCAGTTCACCCGGAATCTTTCGTAGAGATACTTGTTTCGATCACCTCCACTACCTTAAGGTCAGTTTGACAAAGTTTAGGACTTTCTACTACGACACTTTCACGACGTGAGTTATACGGTCGTTTAAACCTTTTGAGTCGTCACCGGTGTCCTGACCTTTTCCAGTCAAAAGTAAGGTTAGGGTTTCTTTCCGTTACGGTTTCTTACGAGTTTGATGACGTGTTAACGTGAGTAGAGTGTACGATCACTTCATTACGAGTTTTAAGAGGTTCGGTCCGAAGTAGTTAAGCACTTGGTACTTGAAAGTCTACAAGTTCGACCAAAATCTTTTCCGTCTCCTTGGTCTCTAGTTTAACGGTTGTAGGTGACCTAGTACCTTTTTCGTTCTCNGGTTTCGGAAACTGACACACCTAGTGTTAGTTGACACCTTTTAAGACTTTCTCTACCCTTATGCTCTGGTGGACTGGACGGAGAACTCTTTAGACATACGTCCAGTCCTTCGTTGTCAATCTTGACCTGTACCTTGTTGTCTGACCAAGGTTTATCCTTTTCCTCATGTAGTTCCGAAATATAACAGTGGGACGAATAAATTGAAGATACGTCTCATACAGTACTCTTGCGACCTGACCTTCTTTGTGTTCGACCTTAGTTCTGACGGCCCTCTTTATAGTTATTGGAGTCTATACGTCTACTGTGGTGGGAATACCGTCTTTCACTTCTCCTCGATTTTTGGGAAAACTACTTTCACTTTCTCCTCTCGCTTTTTCAACCGAATTTCGAGTTGTAAGTCTTTTGCTTCTAGTACCGTAGGTCAGGGTAGTGAAGTACCCTTTATCTACCCCTTTGTCATCTTTGTCACAGTCTGAAATATAAAAAACCCGAGGTTTTAGTGACGTCTACCACTGACGTCGGTACTTTGATTTTCTGCGAATGAGGAACCTTCTTTTCAATACTGGTTGGATCTATCGTATAAGTTTTCGTCTCTGTAATAAAACGGCTGATTCCAGGTAGATGAGTTCCGATACCAAAAAGGACACCAGTACATACCTACACTCTCAACCTGACACTTCTTCCGACTCGCGGCTTCTTAACTACGAAAACTTGACACCACAACCTCTTCAGAACTCTCAGGGAACCTGAAGTTCCTCTAGGTGGGTCAGGTAAGACTTCCTCTAGTTGGGACCCTAAAGAAACCTTCCTTACTACGACTTCGACTTCGAGGTCATGAAACCGGTGGAGTACGTTTCTCAACTGAGTAACCCTTTCTGAGACTACGACCCTCCCTAACCCCCGTCCTCCTCTTCCCCTGCTGGCTCCTACTCTACCGACCGACCGTAGTGACTGAGCTACCTGCACTCAGACTCACTTGAGACCCTCAACCACTACCTGTCCCTCCGGACCGCACGACACTAAGTACCCCAACGATTCTCAGCCTGTGCTGACTCGCTGCCTTGACTTGACTTGACTACTAAATAGTATCCTACAATTTATTTCAGGGGACACGATATGTTATCCTCGAACAGATAGGTAAGACAGATATTCTCGAATGTAGACGATTGACGTCGGAGCATGAGGTAAGGAAGGGGTCCCAGGAGAGGGAACCGGTGGTGGGCAGACAAGACACACAGACAAAGTGTCCAAGCAAACTTTTGTACGGATGACTAGTCTATAGCACACGTCACCCCGGAGATTATCCTGTACATTCCAGTGCTAACAGAGTTTACTTGACCTGATACAACCGTAGGTATAAAGTGTTGACGGAGAACAAGGTAGAGGGTGTTCGGGGTTCAACCTCCTACTCATAGTCGGTCGGTAATCCTTCCTTCCCTGTACTACTTTATTCAGTAGGGTCAGTCCGACGACACAACCGGCTCAACACAAAACAAAATGAGACCCACTTAGTGCCTCATCGAACTCTCTAAAGGCAAAAAAGGACAGTCACAAAAATCTCCCTACAATCGTACACGCACGTACGATTCAGTGAAGTCAGCACAGGCTGAGAGACGTTGAGGTACTTGACATCGGGGTGGTCCGAGGAGACAGGTACACTAAGAGGTCCTCACCCAACGGTACAGGAGGAGGTCCCCTAGAAGGACTGGGTCCCTACCTTGGGGTAGAGAATTGCAGAGGACGTAACCGTCCGTCCAAGAAATGGCGACCACGGTGAACCCTTTGGACTTACAATCGTATACGATAACGATTAACCTGGTCGTAAGAAAAGGAGAACTTGTTCCGTGGGTTTCGGGGTCAAAAGGTCGTACAAGTTTCGGGTGGAGACAGACGAGAGAACGGTCACGTCGTGACACCCTAACGGACGATTAAAGCAAGAGGAGAAGTCATTATCTGAAACATTTCCTTCCACTAATTGTGTTTTCTTTGGAGTTCAACCCCAAAGACCGACCCTCCTAAAAGACTAAGGAGACTTTAGTGTGTGGTCTATCGGAGGAGGACGAAGTCCAACTCATTTCACTTAGGACCCGAAGTCCTCTCGGGAGGTCCACCCCTTCTCTAGTCTCTGGGTCCTTACGAGCGTTGAGGGGTGGGGAAGAGTCGAGAGAAAACCGAATATGGACTCCGTCCACCGGGTCTGGGACTTCCCAGAATTTCATTAGAGTCACCAGACGGGTGACTCTAACGGAAGGGACCTACCTGCGGACCAAAGAAAGACGGCGTCTGACTCTAGGTACGGGGAGGTGAAGGACAAGAGAGACCGGCGACCCGAGGAGAAAGAGGGGACACCGGACTCTTTCTTCTGTACCCTTTTCCGTACCACTACGGGACCTCCTCGACCTTCGAGACGTGAAGAGTGACCCCATCCCTCCCCTATAAGACTCCTAGAATTTATAAACCCTTAGACTCCCATCTTCTTTCCCACACCTTCTTTTCTTCTGTAGTCAGTCTGCATATCCTAGACCTTTTTCTCCAGTGACGTCAATCCCCTGGGCACAGGGTCCGGACCACTTCCCCCACTGTGGACGGGTGTTCCCACGGAAGTTCAGTCATCTTTCTGAAAACTAAAATTACAATATGGTTCCATGACTGAAATCTAAACAATCAAAAGGTGACGTACGTTATGAACTTAAAAGAGTCAGTAGAAACGACAAACAAGTAAAGACTCGTGGATAATTATACCCACTCTCTTTCCTACACTTGTGTGGCGTCGGGGGTGTGCGTCCATGTAAATGAGGATTATTTGGTGGTTCTGGTTCGAGGACCACCCGTACCCACTGGACGGAAACCAGTTCAGAGACTCCGACCCAAAGGAGGATCCTTTCACACCCTCTTTTATGGGTGGAACAAAAAGTATATACCGACAACACTCCTAAGTCACCCGATTATCTAATAAGTAAATACAAAAAGAGTTGTCTATAAATAGTTTTCGGATGAGGCGCGGGTGGGAGGAGGTTTGAAACCCCCAAGAGTCACTTGGTCTTTCTGCTCTTTGGTATTACAGTTTGGTAAATGTAAGGTATTATGTAGGTACCAAAAGTTAACAAAAATTTAATTTTTAATTCAGTAAACAATATTAGAATGGACCTTTAGGTTATACATTTTATGCATCTTTCCTTTATTCTAGTCCCTAATTTCAAGACGGACAAAGAGAGTCGGGGTCAGAGGGGTCACCTGAAACCCTCATGACAAACCTCACGAAGATCTTTAAAGGAGTGTAAGTGAGTCGCACACTCTTGAGTGACTGAGGGCTGAAACGTTTATCACATACCCATCCCGGTGGGTCTGGGGAATACGATCACTCTGATCGTCACCTCCCTCGGAAGTGGGACCCGGACGTCCCATTTTCCTCCCTCATTAGTAACCACTCTCGACGACTCTAAATCACTCTCGACGTCGGTTTCCCCTTCGACGAACGTACCGAAGTCGTCTCCCTGCGTCGACGACGGCCTGGTTTCGGTTCGACCTTCCCCGAGACTAAAGACGAGGAGGGGAAGGGAAGAAGGGAGGGTAAAGGACGGTCACACGAGGTCCCCACCTTAGATATGTCTTCGGCCTCCGTTCCTTGGGGAGGACCACGTCCGTGTCTCGTTCCGCCCCTACCCACCCCTCAACTGGACAGTGGGGACTGTCACGGGACGTGACACGGTCCATGGGACACTCCACGACGTATATCTTTTACCCACTCGGCGTCGGGACAAGATCTTGTGTTCAGTCATCGTTGAGGTCTTGTCACACTACTTCTGTTCGCGACCGAATCTTAGTACAGGTCCACTTTTAGTTTACTGTCGAGTCTTTGTTAGATCTTCGACCTTAGGAGTGTGTATCAAGTTGAAGATACGTGGTCATCGGAGACCTGGTTTTGGGTGTGACGATTAACTACGGAAGAACAGACAAAAAGACTGTCTCAGGACGGTCCCTTTTCGTCTGGGGACTAGGAAGTTATAAGTCACTGGACGAGAGGAACAGTCATTTCTGACAAAATGATTATCGTAATTTTCGACAGAAGTTATTGTATCATCATTCCTCATCTCTGTCTGAGGGTACCGTGGGGGTGGGTACACAGTATGGTCGAGTTCTACAAGACAGTAGAGTCTCCTCCGTTTCGCCGACGTTGACACGTTTTATACTATTTGGTGCTTCGTTTTATCATGTACTGCAGACGAGGAATTTATCACTTTGGACTCGACGTCGGAATACCCAAACCGTTTGTACGACACATACACATAGTAAGACTTGTGACTTCTACTTATATTTGATATACCTGACCGAGGACGTAATCTACTAAGGAAAGGGTAGAGTCAATCAGAGGTAGTCTCTCATCTTCACCCCTACCCATACCGTCCTGGGGACAGTGGGTTCGTGACCACTGGGGAGAGGACGTCACTGACCGACTTCCGTCTAGGGTTCTTCGGGGTCCCCCAACGACCAAGGGACTCGGGTGACTCCCTCGTGGACGACTGGTTCTCACCGGTTCTTTAAAGTAGGATTTATAACATCGAGTCAGAGTTTAACTTCAAGGTGACCCTAACAACCCTTTTTACCTTTATTTAAGAATCAATCTCCCTACTTTTCTTAACCAAAACCAGTCTCTTCTAGACAACTACAAAGATTTACGGTCGTTTGTGCACCGGTTTTGTAGACTTTTTCTGAGGCTCTAAGGCACTAAGACTACACTAAAAACCTTCTTAAAGTTTGATTCAGTAAAACGATCGACTGGGACTCGTGGTCAAGAAATTACTTTTCCTTTTCCCTGTGTATAAAACCGTTGTAAGAAGGGTACCGACTCGGGCGGACTCGCAGACCCTTCCACCCTTCCAAAGTCACTTGAGACACCCGAGGAGACGTTTCGTTTTTAGCCTGTCTCCACCGCTAACACTTAAGGAAAGACTTGTCGTTAACTCTGGTTTTCTCGTCTTTCAAGTCAAACCTTGTGTCCGACAAGATCAACTAAAACAAGAGCCCTCGACGATAAAGGTAAGTGGGCTGACTCGAAAAATTTACACGTGTTATCTCTTCACTAGGTCGACCCTCCCACCCCTCCCCTCGGGGTCCTCCACTGTTTTCACATGTACAACAAGTCGTCTGTGTGGTCGTGCTGGTCCCTGTCCTCCCCACAGCCGGCCCAAGAGCCCGACTACTCCCGAGTCGAAGCGAAGTCAGGACCGACGAGGGACACTCCTTTCGACACCGAGGAGGAACAGTGGTCCCTGAACTGTCCTTGCTCCACAAGGTGTAAGGGCTCCTTTCTCAAGTACTTGGACTCCAAGGAATCGTTCATTGTTCTCAGTCGTACGACTCTCACAGTCCGAACGACTAACATAAAAGGCACTGACACATTTACCATGAAAAAAAAAAGAAACTTTTGACCTCCAAATTTCCCGGTCAAAATAAGTACCTTCCGAAAGGACCACCGAGTCTACAATTTCTTAGGAGGACTTTACGTCCTCTGGGCCCAAGTCGGGCACCCAGCCTTTCCAGGGGACCTCTTCCTTTACCGTTGGGTGAGACCATAAGAACGGAGCTCTTAGGATACCTGTCTCCTCTGACCGCCCGATATCAGGTACCCCAGCGTTTCTCAGTCTGTACTGACTCAGATTCTGAAATAAACACCTTTTGACTGACCTTCTTGCGAAAACCCCAATCCACGGTTTCGTGTCGAAGGAAGAGAAAAGGGGGAAACTTACCTCAATTGGGTAAAACGGTGACTCACAACTTTTTATTCGGTCTCTTTGACGTCGACCCGGACAGTCTCTCCCTCCATCCCTAGGGGAGCGAGACCCGGTCTGTCCACCCTTCCCCGACCCCCATCCCCCGTCCTACTCCTCCCCCTCTTCGCCCCGTGATCGTGGAAGGACAGGGTCAAAAGAAGTATGGTTTCTTCCTCAGGGGAGGAGCAGAGGGACAAAGAGAGGAACTAGGACGCAACCCACGGGGAGGTGGTTGATGAGTACACACGGAATCCGTCCAATGTATTGAAAGACAATTTCCCTTTAGTATTATCAGAAATCCGTAAGACTCCTAAGGACCTCTGTCAGGTAGTCTTCGAGAATCTTAACACCTCTTTTGTCATCAAAGAACCGTTTACGACTATCTGTAGTCCCGAGGAGAAGGACGAAGACTCAGGAAGACTAAAGGGGTTCCGGGAAACTAGTGACTGAACTCCGACTCCCCTCGGGACCCATATTCGTCAATTGACCCCTTCACCTCTTCTTCGTAAACAGGTATCTCGGGAGGAATGAAGACCTTCGACCACTCCAGTCACTGTTGTCGACTGGGTCTCTGGTATCATTCGTAACTCCTCAGTCACTATTCCCCGGGAGCGAAGAGAAAAAAAGCCAAAAGGGTTATTCAAAATAAACCCGTCTGGGCCCCTGTCTCCAGGACGTGGATTTTCTTCCACAACCCGGAGAACCACCACTTCGCACCGAACACGACCGGCGCCTCCTGGGCCACCCCGTCATCCTCGAACTAGAACCTCAGCACCTCGACGAACCGGCGACCAGCCGCCGCGAACGGCCGACGCTAGAGGAGGTGGAAGCACTAGACCTACCTCACCCGGGCCCGAGCCACGGCCATCGTGACCCACCGCCGCGGTCGCCACCAGTTCAGGGCCATGTACACCCACGGCGACGCCCTCAGGACCGCATCGGTCTACGGCTTCAAGAAGTGAGCGGTCCCTCTAAGGAGCTCGTGGACAGGTGTCATCTGCTAAAGGGGGCTCCTAAAGAAGTAGAAGAAGTTGACTCTGTGTTTCATGGTCTTCGGCCTGAACCGTTTTCGTAGTAATCCACCTTTTTAAAAGTACGCTATCTCCCTGCCGCACGCCGTAAACCCCCAGCCGTCCGTCGCGGGGTGGTGGAATATGAGAGCTTCGTAGTGACTCCGGAAGTACCGCGAGATAGATGCTAGCGGCGGTGGGAGTTTTTCCGGTCACACACGACAACTAACACGGTGTGTCTCTCTCACGACTCCGCGTGTCTAGACATCTCCCACTACTATACATTCTTTCTTTGATGGAACTACGTCTCTTCATGGATATTACTTGTCATCATCTTTCACTCCCTGATGGATATCCGATCCTCATCGAGGTTTTGAGTTCTGAACTCTTCTGAATAAACCCGAACTGGACTCCGGTATCTCCGAAGGGTCTACTGTGATCACCATTTCTCGGGCGAACGGTTACGTCCGCTACACCCAAGCTAGGGACCCACCCCTTTTAGGGGACCACATGCTTTACCGTTGGGTAAGGTCACAAGAACGTACCCTTTAAGGTACCTGGTTCCTCTGACTGCCCGATCAGGCACTCTGATGTTTCTCAGTCTGTGCTACCTCACTGACTCGTGAACTCCGACACCTTTACTGAAATAAAGGGGTCATCTTGGCCCTTGATTTGTGTCGCCTTGTCCCTTCTCGTCGTCCTGAAACATCCCTCTCAAAACTCTACCTTTCCCAATTCCAGTCTCTAGTCCGTCTTCATTAGTAACGACAGTAAAAGTGGTAGTTATCGTTTATAAACGACTTAGAGACCTGTTAAAATAGAGTATTCGTTGTAGGTACCTGAAACTTTGGTCCGACAAATGTACCTTGTTGGGATGAACATAGCACATAAATGACATTGAAAAGTCTTGTATCACTTTTGAAATTATAAGATTCACTGACTAACTCCCCCAAACGTACTATTTAGACATGACTTCTCTTTACGTATCCTCTTTATCCCATTTCCAATGTTATAATTATTAATTTTTATAATTTTTACAACGTGAGGGGAGGGGACGGGGGTGTGACTTTGTACTTTATACTTTACGAGGAAATCGGAGATACCGTTTCTGTCACGTTACGTAAGTGGTTCGAGATACTGTAAGTCAAGGACCCGTTTGTACTTTTAATGTAAGGGTCTCGAGAACGTAGATCAACCTTGTCACTCCGATCAAGACCGGTCAACTTATAATCATCTTCACTATGTCGGTGATTACAAAGGATCTAGAAGATGAGAAGAAAAAGGAAAGGTCCTCCGTCTACCTTCCTCTGATCTAAGACGGGTTAGTTATAGTCTTACACTCACCTGATCTTTATTTTCGTCGACACCGAACTGCTTTAAAATCCCAATAAACTACATCTTCGGCCACAATTGGTGGGACCTACCATGGCGGAGTCTGTCGTTTTTATTCGTTATAACTTTAGGATAATAATCTCATTGGTACCACAAAGTCTCGTTATTATTTAAAGAAAACGGAATTTTAAACCCCTACAAGGACAATTTCACTCTTATATCTTCATAATTATATAATTCGCTGATTTCAAGTACCATAAACGACGTCAGTCTCTGTGTATCTTTCCACACCTAAGCAAGTAAGTAAATGAGTCATAACTTGTCCGTGGATGATACACGATCCGTTACCGACCTACGATCTCCATGACTGTCAAAAAGACTAACCCTCAAACACTTCTCAAACAAGTAACCCTACCTCTAAAAAAAAAATCCAGATTTACTCTTTGTAGGTGAACGACCCCACAAAGGGGGGATCAAAAACAAAGAGTCAGTGTGGGTCGGTCCCGTTCCCTTCTCAAGATTTGATACTCGTAAACCCGGGTGAGAAACACCACGTGCCTCTTCCGTTACCGTGGGGTGAGGTCATGAGAACGGACCTTTTAGGATGCCTACCTCCTCGGACCATCCGACGTCAGGTACCCCAGCGGTTCTCAGCCTATGCTGACACGTTGAAGTGAAATTGAAAAGTGAAAGTACGTAACCTCTTCCTTTACCGTTGGGTGAGGTCACAAGAACGGACCTCTTAGGGTCCCTGCCCCCCTCAGACCACCCGACGGTAGATACCCCAGCGTGTCTCAGCCTGTGCTGACTTCACTGAATCGGAATCGGAGAAACACCACGTTCACCTCTGTTGAGGAACCGTCTTTCCGGGACCCGACTCTCGTCCCTCCTTTCCTTTAGGAACACATAGATTCAACCACCCATCCTCTCCAGACAAATGAGTAAATACAATCAATTCTGTCACTTCTAACCTCGGACCTCCTGAAGATCCCTCGAGCCCTAAGGAACCTTAATCTTAGGCAATCTTCCAGAACTACAGATTTTTACTAGTAACCATAATTTTATTCGTTTTTTCGTCACGTCAAAAAGAGGGTGGACATAAATATACAGTAAACCTTAAGAAAATCGGAAGAATCACACTACCTGTAAGACTTATTACCCCACTCCTTGACTTCGTCTTAAAATTTTATAGTATACTCGTTTAAGGTATACATATCTTTCTCTATTTTCTTAATGGATTGACAACTGTCAACAAAGTGAAAATACACATTTCAGAAGGAATTCTCTTCCTACTTGCTGGATGAGTAAAAAAAAAAAACTACACCTGGTAAAAATTTCAGAAATAACTTAAACAATATTATAACAAGGACAAATACAAAACCAAAGAACCGTCACCCTAGAATCGAGAGACCGGTCCCTAACTTGGACGTGGGAAACGTAACAGAATTGGTGACCTGGTGGTCCCTTCAGGGACGGATGAGAATTAATAGTTCCTACTCTGAGTTTGTTCGACTATAGGACCCTTTCCCCTGTCTTACTAAACATAAACTATTTCTCTCGGGAATTGAATTATACACCTCAAGACCTCTTCCTCTCTGGTTAACGTACTTCTCTAGTCCGGAAGATACTCTTTCTTTACCCTTATAAGGTCTAGGCGACTTCCGTCTGAGGACAACCCGACTTGACCTTCCGGCAACATCCATCCTTGTCAAGGATCTACTGTACAAGTGGGTCCGTACTAAAGTTCGGAAACGTCTTTTTTTACCGACTCGTAGTCTCCCACCTGAACACGGACGTTTTACCTTCTCTACTTTGGAACCTTGATATTGGGTCTCGTCCCTATTCGTTAGTAATCGACCTCGTCCCGGTTCTCCCTGTCACCACGGTTACCCGACTACTGTCGCAGGTCAAGAAAGAGAGGGAGAAAGTAGTAAACTAAAGACCTACGAGGAACACGAGAACCTGTTATTCCCCACACATAACACTTTGACTCCCCCCTCCTCCGTCACGAACTCTCCTGTCTTTCCCATATGTTTTGAACCTTGTTATTTCATTTTTTTTTTTAGTAGTAGTATAAAAGTGTGTATTATCAAACGTCCCCAGTACATCTGGTACGGTCGGAAGTCATATAGATTTACTTCTTACCCTAACTTTAGATCGGGGATTTATGTACGTAATTTCTTTATATCCCACATATTGATACCACTTTGTCTATTACCCGTGTCTTAGACATCGACGGGAAACTCGAACCAGACCGGACTTGTACACTTGTTCTACTCATTATGTATTCTTGTTACTCTAGATAAGTAAATAGGTTCGATCAAAACTCTTTGTCTTTGGTTTAATAGTAGTAACGTCATGACTGAATTTCCTCTTATCGTTAAGTAAATTTTATCCAAGAAGTTTTGATTAATTGTATGTCTGAAGAAAATTCCCTTTTATAAAATGTCTAAAGGTGGTGGATGAATTTAATAGGGATGATATTACTATACCAGAAAGAAAAGAGGAAAAAACAACACGAACCCCTGTTCACCACCACCAAATAAGCGATTCAACACAGGCTCAGAACGCTGGGGTACATGATGACATCAGGTGGTCAGAGGAGACAGGTACTCTAAGAGGTCCGTTCTTATGACCTCGCCGAACGGTAAAGGAAGAGGTCCCCTAGAAGGACTGGGTCCCTAGCTTTGACCCAGAGGCACCTCTAAGAATTTAGAACTCAAAGACTAAAAATTAAACCTCTAATTTGCAAATTTTTTTTAATTCTAAACCTCTTAAAGTTGGTAATAGAAAAGGTTAGAAAATAGTGGTGTGAGTGGGGTCAATTAGGTTATTGTATATTAATTCAACGGACTTCAACAAGGTATCGAGTGACTATGATAAAATACAAAAAGTCAAAAAGGGTAAAGAGTCCCTGATGAGAGGACGTGTCGAACTACGGGTCACAGACTTTTAGTAACAAAATACAAAAGTGGGATAAAGAAAGAGAAAAAAGGGTCATTAAGGTCGTCCTTCCATGTCCAGGACCGATGAGGTAGAACCAACTTTCCACTTACTTTGGTAGCTTTTATTGAAATTTTGAAGAGAGAGTTTTTTATCCTTGGTAGAGAGAGGGTCTTCGGAAGTCCTTTACAGAGAAAGTCAAAGTGATTAGTACTTACCAGTACACAACTGACGTTTCGGTATGAAGAACGTCGTGTACTGATCGAGACACCAAGACGAGTTTGTTGAGTGGACGGAGTATGGGAGGGGCCGGTGGTTTCAGGACGGAATCTCTTTGTGTCAGAGGAGTAGTGTCTGAGACTCTGTCAAAACACGTGTCTCTCTTCGGAACGACGAACTTCACATGAGTACTCTGGTCGTGAGACCCATGGTGGACCTCCAAACAATCTTTATGTCTTAAAGTCCGGAGGGGGAGGGGTCGGATGAGTTGGTCTTAGACATCAAATTATTCTGGGGACGTACGAAGTACATGTGTAATTTCAAACTCTTCACGATATAAATCTAGATCCACAGGAAGACACTGAAGAGTCTCAGGAGAGGTCCCATCACCAAGAAAGTTATCGTCTACTGGACCCGTCAAAACTAGTAAGGTCACTCCACACTATTCTAGTAAGGTAGAATAGCTATAACACTGAGAACAATTCCAACATAACAGTTATTTGTACAGAAGTTTAAGAAGTGTTGAACCTCAGTGCGTCCTCTCGACTAGAGACTTCTAGGGTCCACGTGTCGACGTGACCTATTCGTGTTCGATATGTACTTATAGGTTCCCCACACCGGAACTTACAGTCTTCGTAACATAAATACGACAAGGTGACCCCAATAGTCCACCGATATTTAGTACTATGAAAGTCCTAGAAGTGTCTATTATATGAAGTAAGACATTATCAAATCCTTACATCCGTAATAGAATATCTTACCACTATCACTGTCCAGACTTTAGACTGAAAGTCAAAAGACTAAATGTCCCGTTCTTTTGACTAAAGAGATCTGGAATGAAAAAACAGTTAACTTCCCTAATCTGACGATCATTTTCACAATCAGTGAGTCAGCACAGACTGAGAAACACTGGGGTACCTGACATCGGGTGGTCCGAGGAGAGAGGGACCTTAAAAGGTCCGTTCTTATGACCTCACCCAACGGTAAGGGAAGAGGTCCCCTGGAAGGACTGGGTCCCTAACTTTGACTCAGTGGACGTAACCATCCACCTAAGAAATAGTTGACTCGGTGGTCCCTTCAGGTCTATTATAGAAATGACATCGACATTTTGAACTGACACCAGTACGTCTGGTGTGGGACCTATTCAAATACTTCTAACTTTTACTACTTGTATCTGACTGTCTCTGAACCTTTCCTGAAACTTGCTGATGATTCCAATGAGGAGGTCTTCGTAGTGTTTCGTCCTGTACCTCGAGTGACACTGGACCCCTCTGTCCGATACTGACGTCAATACTTTGACTGAGCACGAGTTTCAAGTCTACGGAATGTCCCTGCGATGAATATCTTTCTCTTTCCTTGTAAGACAGATGAAGACGAAGACGTCCTCCGCTCTAGAATGGATCTGTTCATACTCGAAACGACGAAGTCGAAGAAGTAAATCACTTCCAAGTCACTAACACCGAACTATACACAAGTCGTGGTCTTCGAAGAAAAAATTTTTTAATTAACGTTTCCTAAATTTTTTATATCTTTTACTATCGATGATTGTTTATGATTGTAAAACAGTATAAAGGAAACCTAGGAAAGAAAAGAGATATCTTTAATGAATGTAGATGTTAATCAGTGTCAGTAAGGATACAAATGAGATTTTAGTACTAAAACTTCAAGAGAGGGAAACTTTAATCTCTAACATTAAAATATCGTTAATGAGAATGTAAATTTTTTTATGAGATTTTTCAGTTTCAACTATACAGATGGGATAAAGACTCGTTTTATTACTGAAGTCTTAAGACATTAAATTTAGTGGAAGAGAGGATAAAAAATTCATAGAATCAAAATGAAGTAAACTTAAGGAGAGAAGTCATCAGTAATAATAATGGACATAAAAGTCTATCACTTACTCATAAATGGTTGCATGAATGGTTCAAGAAACTAGGTATGACCCAAAACTAGAGGTGTACAAAGAAAAGATAATTTAAAACATTTCATGTAAGAAATCATCAAGAAAATCCCCGACAAACTTTTGTGTGTAAATCAAAACAGGTGGGAGACTTACTATAATCGTCTATCAAAAGGAGTCGTGAAAGACAATAAAACTCCAGACAAAAAAAGGACAACTCTTCAGACGAAATCAGAGCAACAATGAAACATCCGGTACATAAAACAACAACAACAAGACTTATGATTTTAAAAGAATAGTGACCATAATATGTTAAAATGAACCTACTTAGATTCACACCTATAAATGATCAAATCGAATCATAAATAACACTAAAAATTTAGACTTGTAAATTCAGAAAGTAATTAAGACCTTTTAAGAATAACTGATAACGGAGAGGGGGTCAGGAGACAAGGAAGAAAACACTAAAGATCTGTAACAGAGTTGAGGAGATGAAGTCATCAATTAAAACGTATGAAGGACCTCTTATACCTAAAATAGTTCATGTCTGAGGGTGATTAAGGATGGGGTTTGATGTCTACATAATTATATACGTAGAGAAAAGTAAAGTTCTGTGTCCAAAACCACACTTTTAGTTCAAGTATAAACACAAGGTAATAATCAACCACAATCAATTGTTAAAAGTTTGGAGTCAAAATCTGAACTTGTCTCCAGGAGTCACTTCTATTCATAGATCGTCTACTATTAATTTTTTAACAGTAGTATAGTAAACGAGTTCCGTTTAAGGATGTGGACACAAGTCACAGGTAGAGGAGACGTTAAAAGTTATAAGAGAAAAAGAGATCATAAAAGTTGAGATGAGCTAGGGTGGAACTTCTGATATTATTATAGGTCCCAAAAAAGAAGGTTTTCTTGTTCACGATAGACAAGGGACTCTAGAGGAAGGTTAATAGTAGGAAAATAGAAGGAAAGAGACTTTCCGGAAGACGATATAAGAAGTTTAATAGGAAGGGTTTAGTGAAAAGTTGGTTGAAAAACAGAAAAAAGTGTTTGAATCGACACCCAACGACATATCGTATCCCTCGAGTCGGACCACGACACTACTGCACCTCCCGACCCTACCATCACCCTACCCTCTCTCCAAGTTCTCCCTCCCCTGTATACACATGAATTGCCGAGTAAGTATAACAACATACGGTCTTTGGTGGTGTTGTAACATTTGGTTAATGTGAATTCACTTTTTATTATTTTTTATTTTAAGACATAAATTTTTTTAGGATGAAAACGTACATTAGTCAGTGAAATTAATACTTCTACCACTATTATTGACATAACTCG
This sequence comes from Capra ibex, assembly GCA_006410555.1. Lineage (NCBI taxonomy): Eukaryota > Metazoa > Chordata > Mammalia > Artiodactyla > Bovidae > Capra > Capra ibex. Next base: position 28,156,206 of record SJYO01037955.1, read on the forward strand.
GGAACGAAAACCGATCCGTAACCCGATTCACGAAGTATGGTTACAGGGTAAATTAGAAGTATTGTTGTATCACTTCATTCTTGTTAATAATAAGGATAAGATGTCTACAACTTGAACTCTAAATCTCTTTAACTTGTTGCATAGACTCAGTATAAGGATCATTTATCCTTCAAACCTGAACTTCGGTTTCAAGCAACTTTCGTTGATTAACCTCAGTGATCTAATTCGACGGACACGATGAAAGTCCTAAGGGCAATGTAGTAGGTTAGTCTCAGGAGTCATAAATTCGGACGGTCCAAAAGACTATAAACATCAGATATCACAGGACATCTACTGGATCTGATATTACGATATCAGATATTACGAAATTCAGCGAATTCCCGACCCAGAGACCATACGAATTGAAAACATAAACATAAAAAAATTACATAAATAAATAAAAACCGACGTAACCCAGAATCAACACCGTGTGTCCTAGGAACAACGCGACAGTCAGAAGAGAGATCAACTCCACGTACCTGAGTCACTCAACACCGAGAATCCGAATCAACGGGACTCGGTACACCTTAGAAGGGGCTGGTCGCTGGCTTGGGTGTAGGGAACGTAACCGTTCACCTAAGAATTGGTGACCTGGTGGTCCCTTCAGAGTAAAAAACATAAAAATTAAAAACCGTGGATCGTGCTACTAAGTTTGTGTCATCCATAAACTCAAATAGAACTTACTTTCTAAAATAAGAAATGGTAAAGACAAACAATCCGGGAGGAAGTTGATAAGGTAAGTAAACTTGTAAATTAGGTCACTAAAAAAAAAACCTCGTTTCTCCACCGTCTCGGACAGACTCCTTTTCCCCGAGTACAGACCTTACAAGACTAGACATCAGTCTGTGTACTAGTAACTTGGTGACCGGGGAGATCCTTCCCGAGTACAGACTTAGTGGACCCTCTCGATATATAAGGAAATGACAGTAGAGCTAAGAAGAGAGATACCCCGTATAAAAGGTCACAGGACTGACTCGGTGACTTTCTTTATACAATATTGGAAGGATACATAAGTCAAGTCAAGTCAAGTCAGTGAGTCACACAGGCTGAGAAACGCTGGGGAACCTGACGTCATACGGTCCGAAGGGACAGGTAGTGTTTGAGTTTGAGTACAGGTAACTCAACCACTACGGTAGGTTGGTCTAGTAGGAGACAACAGGGGAAGAGGAGTACGGAAGTGAGTAAGGGTCGCAGTCCCAGAAATGTTTACTCAGTCAAGAAGTGTAGTCCACCGGTTTCATAACCTCAAAGTTGAAGTCGTAGTCAGGAAGGTTACTTATAAGTCCTGACTAGAGGAAATCCTATCTGACCAACCTGGAGGAACGTCAGGTCCCCTGAGAGTTCTTAGAAGAGGTTGTGGTGTCAAGTTTTCGTAGGTAAAAAGCCACGAGTCGAAAGAAATATCTGGTTAAGAGTGTAGTTATCTACTGATGACCTTTTTGGTTTCGAAACTGACACATAATCCTCCTGTTTTTTTGAAGTCTTGGGGACTTTTAATCCATAATATATAAGGATGAATTTATAAGGTACGTGTGTTTAAAACAGTAAAGTATAAGGACTTGAAGAGTCCTTAAGGAAAAAGTAGTACTTCTACAATCTGAGTATCTTTCTTGATCTTTCCTGGATTATAATGGACTAGGTACAAAGTATAAAAAGTATAAAGTAACTATTCCTTGGACTCCGGAACTCTTAAATTCGTCGCGAAGGCACCAACATAGGAATCGTTACCGACCGTTTTACAGTCCGTGTACTTTTACACGAGTTATTTATGAGTAATATTCCTATTTTTTTTATCTTTATTTTTAGTATAACTGAAGTTTCAACAGAACGGAAAGATGATACGGAGTCCCGTTTTTATGACATAAGATTGGTTAAGGTTAGCGTTTACGGGTTAGTCTTTTTATAATTGACCTGGGGAGGACAGAGACGATAAGAGAAAACTCAAGAACCCCCATAATAACATTCTATATAACATACTAAATCACGAATAGTAAGAATAATAGAAAGACACGTAAAAATTATAGAAAGACACAAAACGGAAGACGGGTAATTTACGAGACTCTCGTAGACTCAAGTATATCGAAACGGAGGGAGGGGGTGTGGATTGGGACTTTGTCGACTCAAGATTATTACCAATTGTCACCCCTAAAACATTACCAATTATTCAAGAAAAGGTAACTAATGACTATCTAATTGACTACGGATTGAAGACTCACTTCACCGATATGTCCATTGGTAATGGAAAAAACTTAACTTATTACAGTACACTGTATCGAAATTTTCATTTGTTTACTTCCAACTTAAGAGAAAAGTCACATTGATATCGTTTTTTTGTGTAACACGACTGAGGAATCTCTGGAGTTTTCATGTATAAAACTTACATCGAAGGACAATAAATGCTTGTACACTAGAATCAGACGTTTCTAATCACGTAAACTCTTGCTACATAATAAATGAATAACGTGTTAGTGTTTAGGTGTCGGAACACTTACAATTATAAAAGACCCTTACTATTGTATGAAACCTTTCTTTTTTTCGTCATTTGTATCAGTCTTCAATAGATATCAAAACCTCCTAATTAAGACAACGTGTCCTTCTCTGTTTGTACATCTCGGGTGTTACCGTTATTTAATCGGACCTCGACCCTCTGATCTCAAGATCAAGACGACACCAAGTTCGGTCGACACTCTGACACCTATTCGGACAGTTGGAACGACCTGGATATCGAAGAGTAGAAACTTTGGTCTCCTAAATAACCACCACAGAGAAGGTCAAGATTCTAAGAGGATAAATAAACTTTGTTGTTGGTGACAGTATCCTTCGTATACATTGCCACTGTCTTTCGTCGTGACCTTTCTACCTAACATGTTACATCTCCTTATTTGAGCACTAGAAAATATCTTTTTCAATCAGTGAATCAGCACAGACTGAGAAACACTGGGTACCTGAGATCGGGTTGTCCGAGGAGACAGGTACCTTAAGAGGTCCGTTCTTATGACCTCACCCATCGGTAATTAAGGGAAGAAGTCCCCTAGAAGGACTCGGTCCCTAGCTTGGGTCCAGAGGACGTAATGACGGTCTAAGAAATGGCAGACTCGGTGGTCCCTTCGGGTCTTTCTAAAACTTCAGGTATCTATACAAAACGATGTACTCACTCTGGTTCAATATTGATCTACTCAAAGTATTTCGACCCTTGAAAAGGTGTCAAGAGGTAGTCAACAAAACATAAGACAGACCCTTGTACTTCTGGTTTAGAAGTACCAGAGACACTGGTTCTGAAACGTCATTAAAGAAGTTTCCATAGTAGGGTAAGTAGAGTTTCAGGTGAACTACACTTTCCACCGGACACCGATTCTTATTGACCGAGACACTTCGGATAAGACCCACTGATCAGGTGTCCGGAAAAAAGGTAAAAAAAAAAAAACTCCAACAACAACCAACGAGATAGAGACGGACGAAGAACTAGGACCGAGTCATAATACACTACTCACTCGAACAATCGAGAAAATTGATTCTCTGTATGGTACCGACTCACTAACTCCAAATGTTCCTATTTGATGGATTCACCTCCTATTTGAATATTTCGTCGAGGTGTTTCTAAGTACCTTTTAGTCCTTGCCGACCCCACTATCCAGAGTCGCTTTCTTGTTGTTGTCCTAAACCCTTCGTCTTCTTGACTATCTCTGGATTATCAACTTTACGGAACGACTTGGGAGTCGTGACCTCAAACAAGAGAAGGCCTTGTAACGGTAGTACACTGAGTCAGTACAAGAATAGAAACGAAGAGCAACACACACCAGTGAAGAGGAGAGTTTTGTTGAAGGACTCCGACAAGAGTAAAGGGTTCAGTTTAAGGACTCCGTCTTAAATGGGTAGATTGACTGTCAGTAGTAGAAGACAAACCCCGACACACGTCTTTTCAGTGACACCAGTCCGGACTCTGACGATAGAAATCTTCCCCGGCCGAACGTTCTGACCGGAAACCGACCATAGACCCACAAAGATAGTAAGAGTTTTGACTATTCCCATCAAGAGTCGTGGAACAAACGCGTTTGTTCCTATAAATACGACTCGTAGACGAAAGAAAGACCCTCAGACCTTAAGATACGTACGAACCGTCTCTCACGTCCACACCGTAGGGCGTTCTTTTTATTTTGACAACTTACGAAACAAAGATCATCCGAAAGGACCTGTCTTTGTAACGTGTGTATACTGACGTAAAAAGTAAGGACCTCTTTCATTATACAAGTTCCCATAAGAAGTATCCTTCTCTCGTGTCCTTCGGACACGTACCTAAAGAGATCTAAGACGGACAGAAAAAGGTAATCCTAGACACAAAGGAAAGAGGTAGTGACGTTATCTAGAAAAAAATTTTCTAAAAAAACCACACCTGGTAAAAATTTCAGAAATAACTTAAACAATGTTGTAAAATGTAAAACCAAAAGACCGGGGTTCTGTACACCCTAGAATCGAGGGGGTGGTCCCTAACTTGAGTGTAGGAGACGTAATCTTCCGCTTCAGAATTGGTGACCTGTCGGTCCCTTCAGGGGCATTATCTAGAATTGGTTCTCAAGTTGATATACAACTCAGGGTACTCACGGACATCGTTTAAAGACTTATATCCCTAACAGAACCCCTAGGGTTGTGTCCGGTGGAGTTTTCTGGGTCCGGTTGAATCCAGAACCGACAGGAACCCGGTTCTCAAGGTGTGACCAGGGTAACTAACATATATCCCCTTTCTCCCACCTCAGTACGAACCAGAGAGACCGTATACCTGACCAGACGTCGTCACCAAGAGTTGAGTCCGACGTTATGTTAGTAGATACTACTGAAATTTTTAATCTTAGGTAGGTCCTAATTAACCTCGGAACTTTAATCTTAGACACCCCAACTCGGACCTATCACTGTAAAAAGTTTCGAGAGGTCCCTAACATTACACGGTGGCCTCGACCCTGCTACAGGACCTCGTCAAAAGGAGACGTCCCGAGAGTCACCGTTAAAGGAAACGATCCACTGACATCCGAACCCTCGTAACATTAAGTAGACCGGTCATATTACGTGTGAAAAGTATACTTCTTTACTTCTCGGTGCAGAAGTCTGTAGGATTTTTTGACTACGTTAACGAATCAACATTTTATTCTGAGACCCTTAACACAGTAAAATCCCCAAGATGACTCCGGTAGAAATATCGTATTTCAAATACAACTGGTGGAAGACACGAAGGTTTGACCATCTTTTGGGTCGTTCCCTTTTTTCGTAATTTTATATATATCGGTAACCGTGTATTAGGACTTGTACGACAAGACGTTTTAGAGAGAGAATACTTTATTTCAGTGTACACAAAAAGTCCCCACTAAGTTTCTAGGTACGATTTAATAAATAGAACTAATCTCCCTAAGAGTGAAACAGAAATCTTTTCGACCAACAGTCCTTTCGGGGTCACCCACCGTAACACTAGTAGGAAGGTAAGTCACGTCCCCTGTGTCGTCAACTGGAACCTCTTACCACCCCCACCAAAGGAGGGGGTCAGAGGGACAACGACCGAAGGAATGTCGGAGGTCACGGTCTCGACGACGTGTTTGCTCGAGGTCGAGGGATCTCGTCGCAAGTAGCCCAGGTAGATGCAATTACGTTACAGGACGAGTGTCACCTACCGGGCCGTTTATAAACAACTTAACGGAACTACACTACTACTTTGAGGACCTTCTTTCTTGACGACGGCTGTCTCCCCTCGAGTGGTGGGAGGGAGGGACAAAAGACATCTCGGGTTCCCACGAGACATTTCACGGTGAACCTATTTTCGTTAAGAAAAGAGATACCTCCGTCGGAACCGAACCAGTAGGTATTCTTTATAAGACTACGACCAAATCCTATATTAAAAAAGGAGTACTACTTTTACTTTCCGATTCAACGAGTCAGCATGAGCTGAGAAACACTGGGGTACCTGACATCGGGAGGTCCGATGTACCCTAAAGGGTCCGTTTCTATGACCTCTCCCATCGGTAAGGAAAGAGATCCCCTAAAAGGACTAGGTCCCTAGTTTGGGTTCAGAGGGCGTAACACCCGTCTAACAAATGGGAGACTCGGTGGTCCCTTCGAGAAAGGAATACTGTCGACATCCCATAAACATTCTCTGGACCTTATGGATCCCGCGGTGGGGTAGTGGGACGTGTCGAAGGTGACCGGGAACGTGTCAACCTCTATTTGTCCTGAACTGAAGTCGGAGGTCGGAGGGGAAGAACCTCGACCATAGAAAGAATAGGGGTGTACGAGACATAAGAGAGTTCGACAGAGGGTGGTTTTGGACGAAATCCTTTCCCGAACTTTGAGTAAGTAGAATTCTTGAAGTCCAAATTTATGACAACACTGAAAGACGTAAAATTCTTGGAGTCACTTGTCTGGAAGTCCATTTCCTCCAAAGAGAACTTTCCCCACCATGTTTCCGTGACTCCCCCAATGAAAATCATGGGAACCGTCGGCCCGACCCCAGGGGAGAACACCCGATATCCGACCGACGTAGAACCCCTTCGGACCGGGACCGAGTTTGTAAACCCGGACCTCCGTAGGACTGGGAATCCTGGCGACGATTCTCGCCGTCTCCTCGTTCGGGGGTAGGAAGGGGACGGTAAAACACCAGAGGCTTCGTAAGTAAAGCGGTAAGACAAAACAAAGGGAAACCGTTCGATTGAGTCCGTAGACCGTCGACGTCACGGTTCAGTCGTCCTTGTCAAGACAAAAAAGAATCGTCGACTGTGGTCGAGTTTACACTTGCTCAAGAGTTAGGGGCTGACACGAAAGCCTTCAAAAGGATTTGTGTTCCTCCGACGATTTGCTTGGGTCTCAGACTTTTACCGTCCTTTAAGGTATGGTTCTCCGGACTTCTTTACGATAAGTTTGCTTTTGTGGTACTTTGGTCTTTTGTTATAAGAATACATACCCCTCGAATTTATGGGTCTTTATCGTGAAGTATTTATCGATCGTTACTTTGATATGGTACGTACTTTTTTTTTTTTTTTTTGGTCTGACGTTTTATTGCACACGTCCAACTAGACAATACCATTTTATATCCGACAATAACATATGTCGACTGCTTAGGGGTCCTTCCGTCCGGCATACTAGAGGTAAAGTATTTACTCTTTTACCTCTGAGTACTTCGAAGGTTGAACGGGTTTGAACGTGTGTAACTATTACACGCCCTTTTCAGGTACGAGGTAATCTTATAAAACTTGGTAATAATAACCCAACTTGTTAATGATAACAAAAAATTACCTTTTTGGACTACTTGAAAAACGTTGGGATATATACATAGATGGATACATAGACAGACGTTCCTATTTAATAACCACTATTTACATAATCATAATCAACTACCTAAAAATAAAAGAAGTAAAACGAATACATATAAAAGATTAAATAGAAGTTACTTGTAGAAAAGAATTATCTTTCAATAAAAAAAGCTTTACTCTTTGAATATGGTCTACGGTTTATCAAAAATCTACTCAATTTGTGAATGACACTTTCCTACTGATTTTTCAAAACTCTCTTGAGAGAAATAAGGAAAACACCTTGATATTTCTGAAGACATAATCATACGATCCCGAAGGTATTGTTACATGGTAGATCCGACCCACGGAATTTACTAACATTAAGTAAAGGCGTGTCAAGACCTTCGATCTTCACGTTCTAGTTCCATAACAGTCTCAACCAAAGAAGACTCCGAGTGACAGAAACCGATTGTCTACCGTCAAAAGAACACAGAAGTAGACCAGCAAAGGGACCCACACGCACACAGTATTAGAGGAATATTCCTGTGGTCAGTATAACTTAATCACGGGAGGGTATAATGGAGTAAAATGAAAGTAATGGGGAAATTTCCGTGACAGAAGTTTGTATCAGTGAAAGACACCAGGACCCCCAAACCAGAAGTTGTATACATAAAACCCTAATGTGTTAAGTCGGATATTGTTGCAGGTAGAATCTTTACAGATTGGTTTTATTGAGTTTAATTTTAAATTATGGTCACTACTTTTGTTGTAATTGTCTGTAAACTCCTATAGGAACAACAATAACAAATCAGTGAGTCAACACAGGCTAAGAAACACTGGGGTGCCTGACGTCGTGTGGTCCGAAGGGACAGGAAGCGTTAGAGGGTCTCAAACGAGTTTGAGTATAGGTAACTTATCCACTACGGTAGGTTGGTAGAGTAGGAGACAGCAGGGGAAGAGGAGGACGGGAGTTAGAAAGGGTCGTAGTTCCAGAAAAGATTACTCAGTCGAGAAGCGTAGTCCACCGGTTTTATAACCTCAAAGTCGAAGTCGTAGTCAGGAAGGTTACTTATAAGTCCCAACTAAAGGAATCCTAACTGACCAAACTAGAAGAACGACAGGTTCCCTGAGAATTCTCAGAAGAGGTCGTGGTGTAAAACTTGTAGTTAGGAAGACGTGAATCGGAAGAAATACCAGGTTGAGAGTGTAGGTATGTACTGATGACCTTTTTCGTGTCGAAACTGATATGTCTGGGAAACATCCGTCACTACAGATTAAAAATTATGTGACAGATCCAAACAGTATCGAAAATAAGATTCCTCGTTTGTAGAAAGTAAAATAAAATAAAAAAATTTTAAAAAAATAAAAAAATAAAAAAGTTAAAATTTTAGAAATTAAGAATGTCCGCAAGGGTTTGTACTTGGGGGGAGGGTGGAGGGAGGGGTATTGTAGAGAGACCCAGTAGGGGTACGTGGTCGGGGTTCGTACGACATAGGACGCAGTCTGTATCTGACCGCTAAGTTAAGAATGTACTATCATATGTACAATCTTACGGTAAGAGGGTTTAGTAGGGTGGGAGAGGGAGAGGGAGACTCAGGTTTTCAGGCAATATGTGTAGACACAGAAAAAAGGACAGAACGTATGTCCCAGCAGTAACGGTAGAAGGATTTAAGGTATATATACACAATCATATGACATAACCACAAAAAGAAAGACCGAATGAAGTGAGACATATTAGCCGAGGTCAAAGTAGGTAGAGTAGTCTTGACTAAGTTTACTTAAGAAAAATTGCCGACTCATTATGAGGTAACACATATACATGGTGTCGAAAGAATAGGTAAGTAGACGACTACCTGTAGATCCAACAAAGGTACAGGACCGATAATATTTGTCACGACGCTACTTGTAACCCCATGTACACAGAGAAAGTTAAGACCAAAGGAGCCACACATACGGGTCGTCACCCTAACGACCCAGTATTCCATCAAGATAAACGTTAAAAAATTCCTTAGAGGTGTGACAAGAGGTATCACCGACATGATCAAACGTAAGGGTGGTTGTCACATCCTCCCAAGGGAAAAGAGGTGTGGGAGAGGTCGTAAATAACGAACGTCTAAAAACCTAGCGTCGGTAAGACTGACCACACTTCACCATGGAGTAACACCAAAACTAAACGTAAAGAGATTATTACTCACTACAACTCGTAGAAAAGTACACAAACAATCGGTAGGCATACAGAAGAAACCTCTTTACAGATAAATCAAGAAACCGGGTAAAAAACTAACCCAGCAAATAAAAAGACCTTAACTCGACGTCTTCAACGAACATATAAAAACTCTAATCAACAAACAGTCAACGAAGTAAACGATAATAAAAGAGGGTAAGTCTTCCGACAGAAAAGTGGAACGAATATAAAAGGAAACAACACGTCTTCGAAAATTAAAATTAATCTAGGGTAAACAAATAAAAACGAAAATAAAGGTCTTAAGACCCTCCACCTAGTATCTCCTAGGACGACACTAAATACAGACTCTCACAAAACGGATACAAGAGGAGATCCTCAAAATATCAAAGACCAGAATGTAAATCTAGAAATTAGGTAAAACTCAAATAAAAACACATCCCACAATCTTTCACTAGATCAAAGTAAGAAAATGTTCACCAACTGGTCAAAAGGGTCGTGGTGAACAATTTCTCTAACAGAAATGAGGTAACATATAAGAACGGAGGAAACAGTTTCTATTCCACAGGTATACACACACCTAAATAGAGACCCGAAAGATACAACAAGGTGACTAGATATACAGACAGAAACACGGTCATGGTATTCCTCGTTTGTAGAAAATTAAAGTGTCGACGTCAATGAGAGGTGTCACTAAAACCTCGGGTTCTTTTATTGCAGATAATGATAAAGGTGACAAAGGGGTAGATAAACGGTACTTCACTACCCTGGTCTACGGTACTAGAATCAAAAGACTTACAACTCAAAATTCGGACGAAAAAAGTGAAAAGAGAAAGTGGAAGTAGTATTTCTCCGAGCAATCAAGGAGAAATAAAGGACGGTATACACACACATACAATCAACGAGTCAGTACAAGTTGAGAGACACTGGAGTACCTGACATCGCAAGGTCCAAGGAGACAGGTACCTTAAGAGGTCCTTTCTTATGACCTCACCCAACGGTAAGGGAAGAGGTCCCCTAGACTAGAAGGACTGGGTCCCTAGTTTGAGCCCAGAGGGTGTAACGTCCGTTTAAGAAATGGTAGACTCGGTAGTCTCTTCGGTGGTCCACAGTAGACTTATAGACTCCAATAACTATAAAGGGGACCGTTAGAACTAAGGTCGAACACGAAGTAGGTCGGACCGTAAAACGTATTACATGAGACGTATATTCAATTTATTCGTCACACTGTTATATATCAGAACTGCATGAGGAAAGGGTTAAACCTTGGTCAAGCAACGAGATATGGACCGAGATTAAAAACGAAGAACTGGACGTATGTCTAAAGAGTCTTCCGTCCATTCCACCAGACCATAAAGATGGAGAAATTCTTAAAAGGTGTCAAACAACACTAGGTGTGTTTCTGCAATCGTATCAGTCACTTCGTCTTTATCTACAAAGAGACCTTAAGAAAACGAAAAAGAGTCTAGGTTGTCTACAACCGTTAAACTAGAGACCAAGGAGACGGAAAAGATTTAGGTCGAACTTGTAGACGTTCAAGAATCAAGTACATGACAACTCCGGATTGAATTTCCTAAAACTGGAAGTACGTACCTGGAACGATCGTGCACTTTACTCACCTTAACACGTCATCAAACTTGGAAGAAACCGTAACGGGAAGAAACCTTAACCTTACTTTTCACTGGAAAAGGTCAGGGCACCGGTAACGACACAAAAGGTTTAAACGACCGTATAACTCACGTCGTGAAATCGTCGTAGTACAAATTCCTAAACTTTATCGAGTCGACCTTAAGGTAGTGGAAGTGATCGAAACAAGTATCACTACGAAGGATTCCGGGTGAACTGAAGTGTAAGGTCCAACAGACCGAGATCCACTCACTAGTATGGTAGGACCAATAGGTCCAATAACTCTTAAAAAAACATATCAAGAAGACACATAAGAACGATGGAAGAATTACAGTGTACGAAGACAACTCCTATAGGACACAGAAGCGTTTATGAAGTAAGTACTTTATTGTCATAAAAATCTCATTTGGAATACACTAAAAGGGTTTCTGAGGTTTTTCTCGGTTTCATTCCAGATTATGACTATTACCACCACGAAATCAGCGAGTCAGTACAGACTAAGAAACGCTGGGGTGCTTGACATCGGGAGGTCAAAGGAGACAGATACCTTAAGGGTCCGTTCTTATAACCTTACCCAACGGTAAAGGAAGAGGTCCTTTAGAAGGACTGGGTCCCTAGCTTGGGATCAGAGGACGTGACATTTATCTAAGAAATGATAATGACTGACTCGTTGGTTTATTCAGATTATGACTATTATATCTATACGTCAACAGTGTGTTATCCTTAAGTCTGACGATACTGTTAGTAGTAATTTAGTGCAAGTAATCACTAGACATAAACACTCAGTTCTTAAGAGTGAAGGTGTAACATACTTTGTATACGGAGTAAAATCGATTTAAAGATGTCAGGGTCACTACTCTGAATTCAGGAGTCCTACGAAGTATACTTTCACGGAAGACAAGTGAAACAAAAGAGCATCAGTAAAGGTCACTACTTACCAAGTGAACTCGAATCCTTGTTGCCTCGTCACATTGTTACTGGAGTCTCTACCATGTTATCTGACTTCCTCTCTTTAAGGTGAGGGACGGGGGTGGAGACTGTTCTACTTGTTTACCATAACTGTCATAATCCTGGTCCGTCTCCTACCAGAGAATGAGGTCTCAGGGACTACGACCACCACTGACCGGTCTTTCCTTTGGAACTTACTTGGAACAAAAAGGGGGACTCCGAAAAGGATTACGGAAAAGGGTGATTGAACGTCTGAGAGTTTCCAGATCTGGACGAAGGGTGGACGGTAGTAGGTGAGATGAGAACCGAAAAGGTAAGGGGTAGAGACGGACGGGAAACTTATGACGGATAGGTCGCTCCAGACCGGTTCTTGGATCGAGTGGAGGAAACCTTACGGAAAGAATTGAACTTGAAACTAGAACGACGGAAGGGATCTACAAACATCGGAACAAGTCTTACATTGAGGAAGTTTTTGTCCCTTAAGAAGAACAGGGAATACACTAAAATAGAGTTATTACGAGTTTGTCATCCACGGTTCACTTACCTATCTACTTACTCAGAGTATATAACCCCGGGAATGAAAACCGTGTCGAAGACATAATTTTTAGATAACGACACATTGTTTACTGGGGTTTGAATCAGTGACTTGTATTGTTTGTAGATAATAAAGAGTCAAAGACCTCAATCCTTAGTCCCTTGTCAGATACACTTATGGAGACGGAGTCTCAGAGAGTGTTCCAACGTTTCACCGTCGACCCCGATATATCGGAGTAGACTTTCAAAGTAACTCCCCTCTTAGACCAAGGTGCGACCGAGTACGTCATCGACCGTCCTAATTAAAGAAACGACCGACAACGTGACTCCCAGAGTGAGGCAAAGAATGTTGTACCTGATGAGGTGTCCTTTCGAGAGTCGTGTCACCGACCGAAGGGAGTCTCGGTTGCCCGTTCACTCCCTCCCTTCTTTGTACCTTTGGTCTCGGAAAAACATTGGGCTATAACCTCCATTGTAGGGTAGTGAAAACGACATAAAATAAGGACGGGGTGGACGTGAGTCCCTCTCAATTAATGCGTTCCTTTACTCCTGGTCCTCCTTCCCTGGTAATCCCGGACGAATCGACGACGTACGGGGTCTGGGGTGAGAGTTGTACGTAAAAAAGAACAACGTGAACCATGAAAAGAGAGGTTCTTCAGTCAAAATTGGGGTACCACATCCGAAGACTCCCTCCCCCCCTCGTTGAGACCCGACCCAAGTATTTGGGTTCCAGACTTACTTATTGAGAACGAAAGTAAATTCTTCCAGAGTCTTTCGAGGTCTATAAGCGAGGACGAAGACAAAGTAAAAGTACCGTAACCAACCCGAAATAAAACTCACTGACAGGACCTAAAAATCGAAAGAAATGAGATATCCGTTTTGGGATTAAGACCCAAAGAATAACGAGACAATGGGAGTATCCTAAGGAGAGTGGTACAGTGACACGTCCGGTAATACCAAAGTCTAACCGGTTTGAAAAATTCAGGTAGGCCTTTGGTTTTACTCTTTTGAACCTAAAACATCTTACGGTGACGTACTAGAATTAAATCCAACTCTCCTAAAAATCTCAACCCCATTCTTTTGTGAATTTGAAGTTTATAGTTTAAGATTGATTGTCAAAATTTAAGTTTTGACTTGTCCTATACGGTAGAATTTGAACATTATAAGGTAATTACATCTGTCGTCAAGAATGTTTTTCTGGTCTTCTGGATCTTGATCTACAACTTCTGGACCGGGAGTTTGAACCACACACTACAACCCTCTTTATAAGTCTGAAACCAGGACCTCAGGGATGTTGAGATTTCACTCCGATTATTATCACTGGAATGTCTTAAAAAATTTTATTAAAAATTTTAAATAAAAAGAAAAATTTAGAATAAAAACTGATACGACCCAGAGACAACGACACACTCCCGAAAGGAATCAACGTATCTTACCCCTCGAAGAGTGTCACCACCGGAGAGAACAACCTCTCGTACCCGAAGTCCCACGTCCCGGAAGTCGTCAACACCGAGGACCTGAGACCTCGCGACCGAGTCATCAACACCACGTCCCTGAATCAACGAGACGCTGTACACCCTAGAAGGACCTGGTCCCTAGTTTGGGTACAGGGGACGTAACGTTTCCCTAAGAATTGACAACCTGGTGATTCCTTCGGTCAAAATGTCTTTAAAAAAGTCAAGTCAAGTCAACAAGTCAGCACAGACTGAGAAACACTGGGGTACTTGACGTCGTGCGGTCCGGAAGGACAGGTAGTGGTTGAGGGCCTCAAGTGGGTTTGAGTACAGGTAGCTCAGCCACTACGGTAGGTTGGTAGAGTAGGAGACAGTAGGGGAAGAGGAGGACGGGAGTTAGAAAGGGTCGTAGTCCCAGAAAAGTTTACTCAGTCGAGAAACGTAGTTCACCGGTTTCTCGACTGAAATCGAAGTTGTAGTCAGGAAGGTTACTTGTGGGTCCTGAGTAGAGGAAATCCTACCTACCCAACCTAGAGGAACGTCAGGTTCCCTGAGAGTTCTCAGAAGAGGTTGTGGTGTCAAATTTTCGTTTTCCAGTTGATTTTATTAAATATAGGTTGACTAATTTTTGGACATAAGACAGTAATATTAACCTATTACAAAAATTTACTACTATTAGTATAACTGTAAAACTATATACTTTTATTATCATACTTAATTATAATCCCAAAAATTTTACAATTAGTTTTATATCTCTCCGGGTACTATCATTACTAATTCTTGTTTGAGATATCTCATGTTGACAGTTGAAACTCGGTTGAATGATCAACATATTGAAATCCGTTTAATGAGTGAGGAGATCCGAAGTCAAAAAGAGTAGATATCTTACCCATATCATTATCGAAAGAGTATACTAGTTATCTCTAATTTATTCAGTTATTTATATTTTTACGAATTTTACCATTGTATCATCCAAAAGTCAATTTCTAATCAAAAGAATACACGTTTACTTAATTTTGTTCAGTTATTTATATTTTTACGAATTTTACCATTGTATCATCCAAAAGTCAATTTCTAATCAAAAGAATACACGTTTACTTAATTTTGTTCAGTATTTATATTTTTACGAATTTTACCATTGTATCATCCAAAAGTCAATTTCTAATCAAAAGAATACACGTTTACTTAATGTTGTTATACACTCATGTTCAGAAATCCGCTTGTTATCTTCATTTAAACCTCCGTAATATCAATCCGACATACAGTAAGTAAGAGAAATTAAAAGGCATCATAATTATAGATTGTATAACTTGTGAATACATTTATGTAATATATTAAGAGTACAGTTATAATACTTCATCAATGATAAGGAAATAAATCCCACATCTTTGTCTCTGTTTCTCCAATTTACAAGTAAAACGGTTATCGTTACACTTTCCTTACCCTAAGTGTGTATCTAAACCTGAGTTTTATACACGAAAATCGTATGACTACATACGATATAACGGAACAAATTACTACGTTAAATCATTATACTTAATTGTTTATGAACAAACAATATACGGTTGATGAAAGGATCTATGACTCAGACGTCTTCATTTATTCTGTCGGTACTAGGGATTAAAATCACCCCTCTGTCTATTATTCGTTTGTGTCTTTATTTATGGGTCTTTTTTGGTTCACATGATTTTCGACAGGGTACCTGATTTCATTCTACTCCACTGTCACATTGACCTGTTGGTAAGTTAAAATTAATTAATTAAAAACCATATATTCAAATAAAAATTTTAAATAAAACAACTTTGTAGTAACTAAATGTTTCAATACAATTAAAGACGACATGTCGTTTCACTAAGTCAATATATACACATACAATATATATGTAAAATGTATATGTATATATATTTTATTAGTGAAATGTCCTCTTTAATTGTGTAATATTTACATATATACATGTATATATGTATACCCGAAAGATCCACCATGTCACCATTCCTTAGACAGACGGTGACGTCCTCTGTGTTCTCTACGTGTAAACTAGGGACCCAACCCTTTTAGGGTACCTCATCCTTCATCGTTGGATGAGGTCATAAGAACGGGTCTTTTAAGGTACCTGTCTCCTAGGACCGTCCGATGTCAGGTCCCACAACGTCTCAGTCTGAGTTGACTCATGTGTGTGTATGTATGTGTGTATATATGTGTATAAGAAAAAATATAAGAAAAGGGAATACCAAATAGTGTCTTACAACTTATTTTAAGGGACACGATATGTCATCCTGGTACAACAAATAGGTATAATATATATTGTCAAACATAGACGATTGGGGTTTAAGGGTGGGGTAGGGAGGGAGTTTGGGAGGGAAGGGGGAACCGTCGGTGTTCAGATAAGAGATACGGACACTTAGAGAAAGACAAAACATCCATTTAACTGAGCACAGTATAAAAACTTCCTCAAACTTCTACCCTTCACATTGACCTATCCAGAGTCTGGTTCCAGTACTGGAGGTGAGGATCCCTGAGTCTAGTGACTTGAGTAAACCGGACCATCGTGGGATCACTTTAGTTTCTGCGACTCGTATGGTGATATTAGGGGTAGGAGATCGTCTCATACCTACGAATTAACTACGAGTTAATAAATATTTGTCACTTCCTTATATCAGTCAAAACAACCATTCATTGAAAAGAGTAACATAATAATATATTTGGGTCCAGAACACCATAGTCATGATCTGATTTACTACAAAAGTTATATCCATGTTTTACCGGTTACACACAGGAGGTTCCCGAATCCTTACGGTCTCTTTAACTAACGTTCAGAGAAACGACCTCGAAAGAAGTCCTTCTTTTTTTTTCCTTGTATAACAAAAGAAAGGGATATCCGGAGATTGACGATCCGTATTTAAAGAAGAGTCTGAAAGGTCTTTTGGAGTACGAACCTGATTCTAGTTCTTTTCTTTTGAGGTACGAAAAGAGATCCATTTACGATTATTCTAAAACTGACTTCAGAAGTCGAGGATCCTTACGAGACAAATGAAAATAACTTTAAGCACTAATAGATCAGTCCACAGACCCGAGACGGTCACCTTTGGATCCTTCCACTCTCATACGACCCTTTAGTCCATATCTAGTCCATATCTAGGGGAGTACGACAGTGTGGTCGAGTGTTTAAGGAATTTGTAGAAAGGGGTTATGTTTGTATTAGAAGGGCTAAGAACTGAGGTAAATAATCAGTGAAGAAACGAAAGGTGTCTCTGGGATTTACCGTAAGTCAAGTCAAGTCAAGTCAGCGAGTCAGCACAGGCTTAGAAACGTTGGGGTACTTAACGTCGTGCGGTCCGGGGGGCAGGTAGTGGTAGAGGGTCTCAAGTGAGTCTGAGTGCAGGTAGCTCAGTCACTACAGTAGGTCGGTAGAGTAGGAGACAGCAGGGGAAGAGGAGGACGGGGGTTAGGGAGGGTCGTAGTCTCAGAAAAGGTTACTCAGTTGAGAAACGTACTCCACCGGTTTCATGACCTCAAAGTCGAAGTCGTAGTAAGGAAGGTTTCTTTAGGGTCCTGACTAGAGGAAGTCTTACCTGACCAACCTAGAGTAACGTCAGGTTCCCTGAGAGTTCTCAGAAGAGGTTGTGGTGTCAAGTTTTCGTAGTTAAGAAACCGCGAGTCGAAGAAGTGTCGGGTTGAGAGTGTAGGTATGTACTGGTGACCTTTTTGGTGTCGGAACTGATCTGCCTGGAAAGAACCGTTTCATTACAGAGACGAAAAGTTATCCGATAGATCCAACCAGTATTGAAAAGAACGTTCCTCATTCGCAGAAAATCAAAGTACCGACGTCAGTGGTAGACGTCACTAAAACCTCGGGGTGTTTTATTTCAGACTGTAACAAAGGTGACAAAGGGGTAGATAAACGGTACTTCACTACCCTGGTCTACGGTACTAGAAGTAAAAGACTTACAACTCGAAATTCGGTTGAAAAAGTGAGAGGAGAAAGTGAAAGTAGTTCTTCGAAAAATCAAGGAGAAGTGACAGACGGTATTCCCAATGAAATCCCCTTTTTTTAGAGAGGGAAAAGAGTTCTATTATTTGGTACATATCAATCATTAATACCAGTCGTTCTACCGTTCCGTACTCAAAATTCAGAGGAAACTTTCGATCATCCCATCTGTTCTCAGACCGTTGTTCGAATGTTGTTGTGAGAGTCAGATTAAACTGGTAAGAAGGTGAAGGTCTGAAAAGAAGGTTCGAGGAACAATTCGGGAACCTGGGGACGGTCTTCCCTCTACTACCAACGTTTTCGTTTCTGACCGTAAACCTCTTCGAGAGACCCTGCAACTTCGACGTGTGACGGGGAGGAGGACGGAAGGTTAATGACACATACTTTCACTGAAAGCTTTTAGGTCTAAACTAGTACAATGTGTGTTTGAGGGTGTCCAGATGTGGCAGACCGAGGACACACAAAGTAGATCCGTACACTTCTTCTCCGTTCTATACTTCTCGATTGACACCTGTCACGTAAAAGAGAGGGTCGCAAGTCAATAAGTATCAGGTTAAGACCCTCACTCCCGTCGAGTAATTTTATAACATAGTGAACTATTCTTTTTGTCAACATAATTATCGATTATGATGACAATTTTTAGACACGACGTAATCATCGGAAAGTTTTGAACGGTAACTACCTCATAGTCAAGATGTCATAAGTTTTTCGATTCTTTTTGTAAATAAGGTATCTTTGTTAAAGTATTTTTGGAGAGTCGACAAATTATGTAGATCTCTTAGGAAATTTCTTAGACCGACGTTTCGTGTTGTCCTTTGCACTCCTTCGTTTAAAAGTCTACGAAGTCGTCAAGATCTCAAAATAAAATAACTCATCGTGGATATACGTCTCTTGACCCCATTCGTAACACCCCCTCTGAAACTCCGTAACAATGGGGTTTCAAATAATAGATAGATATCTCAGTCCTTTATGTTTAACTTATTGTTACCTTGTTTTTAATGTATCGGTATCTTCTCTGAAGTCCGAATTCTATACACGGATTGTTCACCATGTGTTATATTCAGACTTCCCGTGAAACTCTCCCCTCTATAGTGGCAACCGATCATACCTCGGTAACTCTAATTTCAGCCCCAAACTTTATTGTTGTCGAGTGTCAAAAGGTCGTGAATGACGTACTCTGTAGTGTTCTCCACGAATAGGTATAAAAGAATAAATCAAGAGTGTTACTGTTTCGGCAATCCATTGTCTTTTGACCAGTATCATCGTATTAGTTCGACTCCGAACAAAAAGGAGTGTATATTCTTATTTTTCCTCTTTTTGATAATTTTTAAGGTTGTATACCTCCGACTTGTTGTACGACAACCAACGACTTATTGGTTGCTGAGTGTCTTCTTTAGTTTTTTTCTTTAATTTTATACGTATCTTTACTTACTTTTACTTTTGTGTTGTTGGGTTTTGGATACCCTGTGACATTTTCGTCACGATTCCCCTTCCAAGTATCGTTATGTCCGAATGGAGTCCTTTGTTCTTTTTTCAGTTTATTTAATGGATTGAGATGTGCATTTCGTTGATCTTTTCCTTCTTTACTTCTTGGGGTCCCAATTATCTCCCTTTCTTTAGAATTTTTAATCCCGTCTTTATTTACGTTTTCTTTGTTTTCTCTGGTATAGTTTTCAGTCGTTTCGGTTTTCGACCAAGAAACTCTTCTATTTATTTTAACTGTTTGGTAATCGGTCTGAGTAGTTCTTTGTTTCCCTCTTTTTAGTTTAGTTATTTTAATCTTTACTTTTACCTCTCTAGTGTTGTCTGTTGAGTCTTTATGTTTCCTAGTATTCCCTGATAATAGTCGTTGATATACGGTTATTTTACCTGTCGAACCTTCTTTACCTGTTTAAGAATCTTTTCATGTTTAAAGGTTTTGACTTGGTTCTTCTTTATCTTTTAGAGTTGTCTGGGTAGTGTTCGTGTCTTTACCTTTAACATTAGTCTTTAGAAGGTTGTTTGTTTTCGGGTCCAGGTCTGCCGAACTGTCGACTTAAGATGATTTTTAAATCTCTTCTCGATTGTGGATAGGATGAGTTTGAGAAGGTCTTTTAACGTCTCCTTCCATTTGAAGGTTTGAGTAAGATACTCCGGTGGTAGTGGGATTATGGTTTTGGGTTGTTTCTACGGTGTATTTTTCGTTTGATGTCCAGTTATAGTGACTACTTGTATCTACGTTTTTAGGAATTGTTTTAAGATCGTTTGTCTTAGGTTGTTGTATAATTTTTCTAGTATGTAGTACTGGTTCACCCGAAATAGGGTCCCTACGTTCCTAAGAAGTTATAGACGTTTAGTTAGTTACATTATATGGTGTAATTGTTTAACTTTCTATTTTGGGTATACTAATGAGTTATCTATGTCTCTTTCGGGAACTGTTTTAAGTTGTAGACAAATACTATTTTTGGGAGGTCTTTCGTCCTTATCTTCCTTGTATGGAGTTGTATTATTTTCGATATATATACTGTTTGGGTGTCGTTTATAATAGGAGTTAACACTTTTTAACTATGAGATGTATCTTTTGGGATTTCTGAGGTGGTCTTTTGATGATCTCGATTAGTTACTTATATCATTTCAACGTCCTATATTTTAGTTGTGTGTCTTTAGGGAACGTAAGGATATGTGATTGTTACTCTTTTGTCTTTCTCTTTAATTCCTTTGTTAAGGTAAGTGGCAACGTTGTCTTTCTTATTTTATGAATCATTATATAGATGGATTTCGGTCCGAAGTCGTTATGCACTTGGCACTTTAAGGTCTACAAGTTCGACCAAAATCTTTTCCGTCTCCTTGGTCTCTGGTTTAACGGTTGTAGACGACCTAGTAGCTTTTTTGTTCTCTTAAGGTCCTTTTGTATGTAAAAGACGAAATAACTGATACGGTTTCGGAAACTGATACACCAAGTGTTATTTGACACCTTTTAACACTTTCTCTACCCTTATGGTCTGGTGGACTAGACGGAGAACTCTTTGGAGATACGTCCAGTCCTTCGTTGTCAATCTTGACCTGTACCTTGTTGTCTGACCAAAGTTTATCCTTTGCCTCATACAGTTCCGACATATAACAGTGGGACGAATAAATTGAAGATCCGTCTCATGTAGTACTCTTTGCGACCTGACCTTCTTTGTGTTCGACCTTAGTTCTAACGGTCCTCTTTATAGTTATTGGAGTCTATACGTCTACTGTGGTGGGAATACCGTCTTTCACTTCTCCTTGATTTTTCGGAGAACTATTTTCACTTTCACCTCTCACTTTTTCAACCGAATTTCGAGTTGTAAGTCTTTTACTTCTAGTACCGTAGACCAGGGTAGTGAAGTACCGTTTATCTACCCCTTTGTCATGTTTGTCACAGTCTGAAATAAAAGACCCCGAGGTTTTAGTGACGTCTACCACTAACATCGGTATTTTAATTTGCTGTGAATGAGGAACCTTCTTTTCAATACCGGTTGGATCTATCGTATAAGTTTTCGTCTCCGTAATGAAATGGTTGTTACCAGACAGATCAGTTCCGATACCAAAAAGGTCACCAGTACATACCTACACTCAACCTGACACTTCTTCCGACTCGCGGTTTCTTAACTACGAAAACTTGACACCACAACCTCTTCTGAGAACTCTCAGGGAACCTGACGTTACTCTAGGTTGGTCAGGTAAGACTTCCTCTAGTCGGGACCCTAAAGAAACCTTCCTTACTACGATTTCGACTTTGAGATCATAAAACCGGTGGAGTACGTTTCTCAACGGAGTAACCTTTTCTGAGACTACGACCCTCCCTAACCCCCGTCCTCCTCTTCCCCTGCTGTCTTCTACTCTACCGACCTACCGTAGTGACTGATCTACCTGCACTCAGACTCACTTGAGGTCCTCAACCACTACCTGTCCCTCCGGACCGCACGACGCTAAGTACCTCAGTGTTTATCAGTCTGTGCTGACTCACTGACTTGACTTGACTTGACTTTCTTTGTTTTCTGGATACATATCTTTTGATATTTTGTGACCACTTTCTTTAGTTTCTCCTGTGTTTATCTACCTCTTTATATGACACAAGTCCCTAGTCTTCTTAGTTATATCACTTTTACTCATATGATGGGTTTCGTTAGATATCTAAGTTACGTTAGGGATAGTTCGATGGCTGCCATAAAAAGTCTCTTGATCTTGTTTTTAAAGTGTTAAACATACCTTTATGTTTTTTGGAGCTCATCGGTTTCGTTAGAACTCTTTCTTCTTACCTTGACCTCTTTAGTTGTACGGATTGAAGTCCGAGATGATGTTTCGGTGTTAGTAGTTCTCTCATACCATGACCGTGTTTCTGTCTTTATATCTAGTTACCTTATTTTATCTTTCGGGTCTCTATTTCGGTGTGTGGGTACCTGTGGAATAGAAACTGTTTCCTCCGTTCTTATATGTTACCTCTTGTCTGTTAGAGAAATTATTCACCACGACCCTTTTGACCAGTTGGTGAACATTTTCTTACTTTGATCTTGTGAAAGATTGTGGTATGTGTTTTTATTTGAGTTTTACCTAATTTCTAGATTTATATTCTGGTCTTTGATGTTTTGAGGATCTCCTTTTGTATCCGTTTTGTGAGAGACTGTATGTAGTGTCGTCCTAGGAGATACTAGGTGGAGGGTCTTATGACCTTTACTTTCGTTTTTATTTGTTTACCCCAGATTAATTTTAATTTTCGAAGACGTGTTGTTTCCTTTGATATTCGTTCCACTTTTACGTCGGAAGTCTTATCCTCCTTTATTATCGTTGTTTTGGTGACTGTTTTATATGTTCGTTAAGGACGTCGAGTTAAGGTCTTTTTATTTACTGGGTTAGTTTTTAACCCGGTTTCTTGATTTGTCTGTAAAGAGGTTTCTGTATGTCCACCGATTGTTTGTATACTTTTCTACAAGTTGTAGTGAGTAATAATCTCTTTACGTTTAGTTTTGGTGTTACTCCATGGTAAAGTGCGGTCAGTCTTACCGACGATAGTTTATCAGATGTTCGTTATTTACGACCTCTCCCACACCTCTTTTCCCTTGGGAAAATGTGACAACCACTCTTACGTTTGATCAGGTCAGTGATACCTCTTGTCACACCTCTAAGGAGTTTTTTGACTTTTATCTTGACGGTATACTAGGTCGTTAGGGTGACGACCCGTATGTGTGACTCCTTTGGTCTTAACTTTCTCTGTGCACATGGGGTTGCAAGTAGCGTCGTGACAAATACTATCGGTCCTGTACTTTCGTTGGATCTACAGGTAGTCATCTGCTTACCTATTCTTACGATACCATGTATATGTGTTACCTTATAATGAGTCGGTAATTTTTCTTATGTAAACTTAGTCAAGATTACTCCACCTACTTTTACCTCGGATAATATGTCTCACTACCTCTTCCGATACCGTGGGATGAGGTCATGAGAACGGACCTTTTAGGGTACCCACCTCCTCGGACCACCCGACGTCAGGTACCCCAGCGATTGTCAGTCTGTGCTGACTCGCTGAAGTGAAAGTGAAAAGGGAAAGTACGTAACCTCTTCCTTTACCGTTGGGTGAGGTCACAAGAACGGACCTCTTAGGCTCCCTGCACCCTCGGACCATCCGACGACAGATACCCCAGCGTGTCTCAACCTGTGTTGACTTCACTGAATCGTCGTCGTCGTCGTCGTCGTATGTCTCACTTCATTCGGTCTTTCTTTTTATGGTTATGTCATGTAATTGCGTATATATACCTTAAATCTTTGTACCATTACTATTGGGACATACGCTCTGTCGTCTTCTCTGTGTCTACGTATCTTGTCAGAAAACCTGAGCACCCTCTCCCGCTCCCACCCTACTATGCCCTCTTACCGTAAATTTGTACATTTAATAGTGTGTACTTTGCTTAGCGGTCAGGTCCAAGTTACGTACTATGTCCCACGAGCCCCGACCACGTGACACTACTGGGTCTCCCTACCCTATCCTTACCCCTCCCTCCATCCTACCCCCAAGTCCTACCCCTTGTGTACATGTGGCGGTACCCCGTCTAAGTACAGTTACATACCGTTTTGTTTATGTTATGACATTTTATTTCATTTATTTATTTACCTTTTTTTCTTCAGATCCTCATCTGTCAGACCCGACTAACGTCCACGAACTTTGTAGTAGTTCCAAGACCGGGGAAGATTGAAGGACGAGACGGTTCGAGACCCAAACCAATAGGGATCATGTTTACCCGGTTAGGTGACGTCCGACACCTGACCGTAGGGTCTTCTTTCCTTCGTTGTTTACGATTATTTACCTTTCTTTTTGAAGGGATCCTTAGGGATGACTGAAGTCTGAAGGGAAGACAGGGTGACCAATCTGTGGAGTCCCCGTTCTAACCCTCTGTCTTCCTCCGAAAATAAACAATTAGACTCGTGTCTCGACAGATTTTCAAAGACTCGACTTCTTTCTCCTTCCTGGACCTACAACCTAGTCGACGACCACCACGGAGGTGTTCACCATGACTATGATAAGAGTAAAATGTGTACTCTTTTGGATTCATAACTCTCAATTCAGTGTGAATTAATTCCGGTACATCAATTATACACCCTTTGGACCTGAGTTTGGGTCCGTTAGACTAAGGTCTCGGACCTAAGAATTGGGACACGATCTTAAACTTGACCCTTATTGCCCTTTCCCTGAGACCCCCATCCCCCTAACACAAGGACTGTTTCACCCCTCCTATCCCTCGTCCACTCCGAGATTCCGACCTATTCCCTCGGTGTGAGTCCTTAGGACCGTCTACTCCACCCTCTCGACCAAACCGAAGTAAGGTAGACGGACCAAGTCACAAGTACTCGGAACAGTTACGACTCTAACTTTATTACTACGGTATTTATCCGTTCATAAACGTTCTTCACTTGTGGAACAGGTCTTCCGTCTTAAGTCCAGTCGCTTATACTAGACCCAGTCATGTAACCCTCTACGGTTTACACTCGTCTCGGTCTTGGGTGTCAAACACCGTTTAGGTTCCGACTTCGACCTTGTACGACTCTTTGACGTCGGTTCCAATCCAGGTCCTTACAAGACTTCCAAATCTAGGGAGTCCACCAGAATTTCTATGTCCTCGACCTCCGGTCCCAGACCCAGACTACCAAACCCCACTCTCCCAACTTCTTGACGTTTGGACCATATAATGTGTGGATTCCGGACTAAGTAAAATATCTTTATAAACGGGTAAGGACGTCGTAACAACCGTTAAATGACTCGTGGTCGAAAGTCGGTGATATCAATTGCGAATTGTAAATTCTCCTACACTACTGGAGTAGTGGTTTCGTGGTATCTTCCTTCACAAAAGGTAACCTTGAATCAATGAAAGTTCATAATGGAAGTGGACACAATAGAGGGTCCCATTGACCTCACCCTTGTGTTTCTTTTTCCACCTTAAGTCTTCCTCCCCCGGTCTGTGTTACCATCGGAGTATCGAAATCTGTTACATGAAAAGACACGTCAAGGGTTCACGTCTCGAATGTGGCACTCTAAAGTCCAAGAACACCCCTCTGAAATGAATACCATACCTCTGAATACTATACCCTCCGAGACACTCCCTTGTACAGCGGAGAACCTCCCCACTCGAGAAGTGTGATCTTTGCAAACTCTTATCCGAGTTTCTGAGAACTCCCCTCTCTAAAACCTTAACAAGGAGCATACCTCACACTCGGACCTCGGACTCCTAAAGTTTAGACGTAAAAACAGTAACATATCGTATAAGTAGACTTTGAGTAGACTAAAAATCCGAGGTTCATGACTATCATTAGACTCTCGTAAAGTCAGGACTCAGTCCACCGATGGTTTGTCATCCTCCCTAAACGTCTCGGAAGAAGGAGGATGATGTTTCAAGAAAGAGGACTTTTTTGGATTCTCAATTTCATAACACCTTTTATCAATATTATTGAGAAGAGATAATTGATTCTCTTACTTTAAGTTGAAGTCTACGACACGTAAATTTATGTACGTATGTAGATCGGAATTTTTACGAATATTATGTATATATACATATATATGTAGGTATGTGCAAATATTCCTTTTCATTCGAGTACAAATAACATCGTCGATTCGAGAAAAACTTGTAACCTTGTCAACTCAAGTCTAGGGTCGAAAACATGAAAGATCTAGACTTAGACCCCGTTCAATGAATTATAGGTAAACGAAGTCAAAAAGGTAGATATTTCACTCCCATTATCCGACAACTCTTCTAATTTACTCGATAATGGATCCTTTCTGAATCCTATCAATGTCCGTATATTACTTTCTATCGGTAAAATGATAACATCTGAAAGATCGGTAGTGATGACATCTGAAAAATCTTTTTTCGTATATTTATGCTTCTTGACTTTTGAGTGGGAATATGACTTCCTCTTGACGACACTTAAGATACAAGGATGAGGAAAAATTACGTGAACAGAAGACAAATGACAGTGAGACCGTAGTACGAGGTCACAGATCTCAAGGTCACACACCCCCACACGTGTGTACACTTGTGTTCCGTGTGTATATGTGTGTAGGGAAATACGAAAAATATTTCTACTCTGACCGAATTACTACTCTATTGGGACGTGTTTATACGTAAGTCCTAATTTGATACGTGATTTTCTAGTTTTGAACAAAATTAACAATAATGTCTCAGTAAAAAGTTTTTCTTGTTGATAAAACAGTAAAAGGACAATTAGGAGTTCAGTTCCTTTCACATACGGGATGATGACTGAGGAACCAAACTCGTGAATGCATAAACTCATTGTATTTGTACTTTCGTGAATACATAAACTCAATGTATTTGTGAGTAGAGTGTGCGATCATTTCATTACGAGTTTTAAGACGTTAGGTCCGAAGTCGTCATGTACTTGTCACTTGAAAGTCTACAAGTTCGACCAAAATCTTATCCGTCTCCTTGATCTCTACTTTTTTGTAGACCTAGTAGCTTTTTCGTTCTCTCAAGGTCTTTTTGTAGATAAAGACGAAATAACTGATACGGTTTCGGAAACTGACATACCTAGTGTTATTTGACACCTTTTAAGACTTTCTCTACCCCTATGGTCTGGTGGACTGGACGGAGAACTCTTTGGATATATGTCCAGTCCTTCGCTGTCAATCTTGATCTGTACCTTGTTGTCTGGACAAAGTTTATCCTTTTCCTCATGCAGTTCCGACATACAACAGTGGGACGAATAAATTGAAGATACGTCTCATGTAGTACTCTTTACGACCCGACCTTCTTCGTGTTCGACCTTAGTTCTAACGGTCCTCTTTATTGTTATTGGAGTCTATACGTCTATTGTGATTTTTCGGAGAACTTCTTTCACTTTTTCCTCTCACTTTTTCAACCGAATTACGAGTTGTAAGTCTTTTCATTCTAGTACCGTAGGCCAGGGTAGTGAAGTACCCTTTATCTACTCCTTTGTCACCTTTGTTACCGACTGAAATAAAAAGACCCGAGGTTTTAGTGACGTCTACCACTAAGCATCGGTACTTTAATTTTCTGCGAATGAGGAACCTTCTTTCCAATACTGGTTGGATCTATCATATAAGTTTTCGTCTCTGTAATGAAACGGTTGTTTCCTGGCAGATCAGTTCCGATACCAAAAAGGTCATCAATACATACCTACACTCTCAATCTGACAGTTCTTTCGACTCGCGACTTCTTAACTACGAAAACTTGACACCACAACCTCTTCTGAGAACTCTCAGAGAACCTAACGTTCCTCTAGGTTGGCCAGGTAGGATTTCCTCTAGTCAGGACCCACAAGAAACCTTCCTTACTACGATTTCGACTTTGAGGTTGTGAAACCGGTGAAGTACACTTCTCAACGGAGTAACCTTTTCTGAGACTACGACCCTCCCTAACCCCCGTTCTCCTCTTCCCTTGCTGTCTCCTACTCTACCGACCTACCGAAGTGGCTGAGTTACCTGTACTCAAACTCACTTGAGAACCTCAACCATTACCTGTCCCTTCGGACCGCACGACGCTAAGTACCTCAGTGTTTCTCAACCTGTGCTGACTCGCTGACTTGACTTGACTTGACTTTGTACTTCCTGAAGTTTTTACTTCATCTACGGAGTATATGTTGGATACAAAGTAAAGTCTTCCCTTTCAGATAGCTGTCGATATCAAGACTTAAGGGATACACAGTTATGACTCGACTGTGTAGGAAAAAGGGTGGAACCAGACGGGGACGGAAGGGGTGTAAGGAAAAAACACATCTCTTCAGACCACCGGAGACGAGTGAACAAATAGGAACTTCCTCCCACTAAAGAGGGAAGAGACTGTCAAACACTAAGATCCGAGGAGCTTACACTATTTCTTGGTGTCTGTGACAATGTGTCTAGTCTTTCGACCCTATCTCCCACTATTGTCTCCAAAGGTCCCTTTTGATCCTCGCCCTCTCTCGTTGATTCTCAAACGAGAGACACGAGGTCTTCCTTGTAAGACACGAGTCAAAGAAGTGAAATAGTGTACTACTAAGGGTGTCCAGGTCCCCAGTATATAGAGTAACCACTTTTTGTAGTGGGGGATGCATGTACCACTCCTCGTAAACTACTACTGTTGAACCGGATGACTATAAGGGGTGTCAAGATTCGGGATTCAAAGTCGTAGGAAGTGAGACCCGGAGTAAAGGAATCTAGGGTTGGAACGACGGAGTGACTCATTTTCCCTTACCGAGGGAAGGGAGAGACTATTGGTAAACGAAATAGGGTCCGGAAATACCTCTGTATCTACTAAAATAACCCTCCTGAATTCAGTATCTCCTCCAATAAAAATACGGGGAGTTTAATTTTGGTGTATCTACTAATAAATGGACGGATGTTTCTGTCTACGAAACTGTTTGTTGACGAAATATTATAAAAAACTTACTGTACTAACGAAAATGGTCGTGATCTCACAATTACTACCTCATTGTTTCCTCCTTTTAAATCTCGATTTAGGCTCACGACCAGAATGTATGAATTATCGATCCTACCGGGGTACAATAGTCATAATGTGACTTTGATTCAACATCGTTTTGGATCATTTCACTTTTCTGTTGGGAGTCTTACCCTCTTTAATTGTCGTTTACTTTGTTGACTGTCTCTTAAAGGTTTTATATGTTAATTAAGTACATCGAGTTATGGTCTTTTTGTTTGTTGGGTTAGTCTCACTCGTCTTCTGGATTTGTCTGTAAAGAGGTTTTCTCTGTATGTCTACCGATTATTTCTGTGTTTATTACGAGTTATAGTGAGTAATAAGTCAAGTCAAGTCAGCGAGTCAGTACAGGTTGAGAAACGCTGGGGTACTTAGTGTCGTGCGGTCCGGAGGGACAGGTAGTGGTAGAGGGCCTCAAGTGAGTCTGTACAGGTAGCTCAGTCACTATGGTAGGTCGGTAGAGTAGGAGCCAGCAGGGGAAGAGGAGGACGGGGATTAGGGAGGGTCGTAGTCTGAAAAGGTCACTCAGTTGAGAAGCGTACTCCACCGGTTTTATGACCTCGAAGTCGAAATCGTAGTAAGGAAGGTTTCTTTAGGGTCCCAACTAGAGGAAGTCTTACCTGACCCACCTAGAGGAACGTCAGGTTCCCTGAGAGTTCTCAGAAGAGGTTGTGGTGTCAAGTTTTCGTAGTTAAGAAGCCGCGAGTCGGAAGAAGTGTCAGATTGAGAGTGTAGGTATATACTGGTGTCCTTTTTGGTATCGGAACTGACCTGCCTGGAATCACCCGTTTCATTACAGAGACGAAAAGTTATACGATAGATCCAACCAGTATTGAAAAGAAGGTTCCTCATTCGCAGAAAATTAAAATACCGACGTCAGTTGTAGACGTCACTAAAACCTCGGGGTCTTTTATTTCAGACTGTGACAAAGGTGACAAAGGGGTAGATAAAGGGTACTTCACTACCCTGGCCTACGGTACTAAAAGCAAAAGACTTACAACTCGAAATTCGGTTGAAAAAGTGAGAGGAGAAAGTGAAAGTAGTTCTCCGAAAAATCGAGGAGAAGTGAAAGACGGTATTCCCACCACAGTAGACGTATAGACTCCAATAACTATACGTTTAGTTTTGATGTTACTCTATAGTGGAGTGTGACCAGTCTTACTGGTAGTAGTTTTTTAGTTGTGCGTTATTTAAGACCTCTCCCACACCTCCTTTCCCTTGGTAGAATGTGACAACCACCCTTACGTTTAACTATGTCGGTTATACCTCTTGACATGTCTCTAAAGAATTTTTTGATCCTTATTTCGATGACTTATTGGATCGTTATGGTGATGACCCACAATTGTCACACCTTTGATCTTAAATTTTACTATGTACGTGGGGTTACAAGTAACGTCGTGATAAATGTTATCGACGTTGTACCTTCGTTGGATCCATAGGTAGTTGTCTACTTACCTATTCCTTCAACACCATGTATATATGTTACCTTATATTAAGTTGACCTTTTCCTTGTGTGAACTTAGTCAAGATTATCCACCTACTCGGATCTCGGATAATATGTCTCACTTCATTGAATCTTTCTCTTTCTGTTTATACTTGCGTATATATACCTCAGATCTTTCTATCATGACTACTGGGATGAACGTTCTGTCGTTGCCTCTGTGTCTGAAAAACCTGTCACCCCCTTCTTCTATCCCCCTAATATACTCTCTTATAGTAACTTTGTATATGTAACGGTATACATTTTACCTATCGGTACATACTTCGTCCCTTGGGTTTCGCTCATAAGGTACTGTGGATCTTCCCACCGTACCCCTCCCTACACCCGAGTTCCCCCTCCCTACACCCAAACTCCCCTTCCCCGGTATACATGTGGATTACTACTAAGTACAACTACATACCGTTTTGGGTAGTGTCATAGCATTTCAATTAATAGGAAATTAATTTTGTTTGTTTATTTTTTGGATCAGACTTTTGAGGTTCTCTTTGTCTCTACAGTACAAAGATCGACCACTGAGTTCCTACATTCTTTTCATTTTAAGGAAGACATGAATCGGAACATAACGATTATTTGGTCTTAAATTTTATACGTAAGTACATTCAACTATGTATTGTTTCCATTTGTATTTCTCTTTCGTTTGAAAGGAATTATACGTTAGTACAAACATTATTTAAAATCTTCTAATTATCGTTTTATCGGTTCTCTCATGTTTACCAGTCACGATTCCCGACATAACGTAAAAGGGTTTATACACACAACTTCAAGATTAGGGTCATGGAGTCTTACATGATCGAGACCTCTGTCTCGGAACTTTCTTCAACAACAAGTCAACGAGTTAACACAGACTGAGAAACGTTGGGGTACTTACTATCGTGTGGTCTGAAGGGACAGGAGGTGATAGAGGACCTCAAACGAGTTTAAGTACAGGTAACTCAACCACTACGATAGATTGGTAGGGTAGTAGACGGTGGGAGAAGAAGAGGACAGAAGTCAGAAAGGATCGTAGTCCCAGAAAAGGTTACTCAGTTGAGAAGCTTAGTCCACCGGTTTCATAACCACGAAGTCGAAGTCGTAGTCAGGAAGGTTACTTATGAGTCCTAACTAAAGGAAACCCTAACTGACCAAACTAGAGGAACGGTAGGTTCCCTGAGAGTTCTTAGAAGAGGTCGTGTTAAACCTTCTTAGTTAAGAAACGGAGAGTCGGAAGAAATACCGGACTGAGAGTGTAGACATGTACTGATGACCTTTTTGGTATCGAAACTGATATACCTGGAACCAGTCTTTCATCACAAAGACGAAAAATTGTACGACAGATCCAAACAGTATCGAAAGGAAGACAACCCCTTCACACGTTAAAGAAACCAAGACAGAGTAGCGTTGTTTTTAAACTTCACTGCCCACCTAGCCACAACGTCGGGGCACATTAAAGGAGCCTGTCTGGTCACAATGTCGAGGCACAATGTCGAGTCAAAATAAATCTTTCATTTCCTTTTATGTAAGAGCTCCGCACTCCCGCCCGACTGGGTTTTCTACGCTTCTCTTCTCTTTGGGTATCCAATAAGTCATCGAAATAAGGATCATGGAACTGACCGTGTTAAAACCGAGGAGAAAAATATACAAAAAAAGGAGGAGGGGCTCGGACGGGATACATTTGACCCGATCGGTCCTCCCGACAAACAAAATGGACTCCAAGAGTGAGGTCGGGACCTGGAAGAAAACAAGATAAAAGTACCCGAAAAGGGAAGAAACAGAAAATCGGTGACGGTAAGACCTGAGGAAAAAGGATAAAATTGATAGATTGTAAGGGGGGAGTTCTCTACCCTCCGGGTTAAGAAACCCTTATCCCCGTATCTCCAGAGAGACCGATGAAGGACGACTTGAACCTACCACTCCCCGTGACCCGGAGGGGGAGAACGATCAGAGTTCGGAACCTCAGGAATGTCACCACAGGTAGATTCCTACTCACTATAAAAGACACCAGCCGACATCAAAATATATAGGGACAACTTGACCGTGACGTACAACATCGAACAATTGGACTCGTCTCTGTTTTACCCAATCTGTTAACGATTATGTACCTCGTTAGCATTCGTAGTGGGTATACCGCTACTGTCCCTGATCATCCCCGTAATCGGTTGAGGATTAAAGAGTAGTGGTCCTCCTAGGGGGTTTCTCTAACATCGGTGGGACTCTTAAGAGGTCGAGTAAGAAACTCTAGGACATCTCAGACTTACAAAAAGAACTCCTGACACTCTGAAAGAAATTGAATCGACCTCCACAAATGGGTCTTTGTTGTGTAGAGTAAGTTCTACCGAGTTCAGGAAGGAACAAGTCCCTAGTCCTCTAGATAGAAAACAGAGAAAACCTCATGTCGGGGACGGTTCGACACGACCGAGAAATCTCGATAGAACTCTTTAGAATAGGGGTCTTTGAATTAAAACCCTCACAAGTAATCTTACTGTGAGTAAACATCAGGACTTATCCATAGACTCTAACGGGTCCCCGAGTATCCACAAAACTCATAGGAGAAGACAAAAGAAGGTACCGAACTGAACACTCATCACTTAGGTCCTCAGCACAGGACCATAGAACTGACGACACCCCCATCTTTCATAATGTCCCATCCCTGTGAAGGTACACCCGACCTCAACTCGGAAACCCCTGGGTAGAAAGGTCTAAAATTAATCCTGAACCCAGGGACCTCGTATATCACCACTGAGAAATCTTAGAAAACCCAGGACCAACTGTGGGGTGTTTGCATATAGGACAACCTTAACGGGTCACCGATACCATATTCTAACCTTCCAGACTCGGAGACCTAGATCTTCTCCAGTAACTATATTTGTTTTCCAGAGGGTATATCGTAGAGTATTCCCGATTCTGGTTGTACAAGGAATCCCCGTTATATCCACGTCTCCTCTCGAGGACCATTTCGGAGAAAGGTAGGGTAGAGGACCTAATAGAAAAAATAGCGACTAAATTTCTTAACCAACCGAGAAGGATGAATAGGACTTCTGACTCCGGAGGTCCGTGTTACCTCTATTATTCATTACAGATTACAAATCTCTGGGGGACCCACTGGAATCTTCATTTACTACAGGGTGGTAGTGAAACATTACTGGACCTGTCTGGTTTAGAACCTTACTAAAATACCTCGTCAAAAAAAAATTGGTGACGGAGTCTGAAGAGTCAGGACCACCTTTTCGGAAGTTAGGTAGGACACTTACATAGATAGTACTGATTATCCATAAATATGGGAACTCTTTGACCGTAGACTCACTTCAGGTAGACGGTCAGGAGAGGACCCATCCAGGGTGCAGTAACCTGCCCGACCCCGTCGACCCCAAAACTCGAGGAACCCCCAACAAATTAACCGTTCACCCTGTTCTCCTCTAGTGAACGGAATACCAGCAAACCTCCGGACAAGGAGACTTCCTGGAAAGATCATTAGAAACCTCCCGGAAAAGGAGATTTACTCACCACGGTACATTCCTCAATTGGTTGAAGGTAACCTCTAAGGGTCCGTCTTTATCCTCAGGGAGGAACACCTTGGTGGACTATACTAGAACTTTCGGGAGTGAGAATAGAAATTCTCAGAGTGGAAGTCATATACTTCCTCAAAGACCGTCTGTCTCATCAGAATGAAGGTATCTCATCAGACACCTTGATTCCACCGTTGGGGATAATCCAGTAACAAGACATTACGACGAGAGAATCGACGGACTATTGGACGAACCAAGGGAGTACGGTGAAGGTACGAGGGAAAAACCAGAGGAAATGTCATCCTCGGACTTTGGAGTCTCCCGTCTACTTGACGGAGGTTCTCGGATACCTAACCTAGTGGTATAAACTAACCCCTAGGAGTCCACCAGTTCACCGAAGAAAGAAAGGTTCATCGTCGTACACGTACATCGTGGTCTTTCTGTATGAACCTCAGTCACATTTACCGATAAGAAAAAGGAAAAGGGTCGAAATTTCGCGCTCAGTCCCGATACTCGAGTCGATTAACCCGACTTCATGGACTATCGTTTCCAAATCACAGACACCAGAGTTTTAACCTCTGATGACGTATAGGTCGAGACGAAAAAGGTAGGTTCTGTTTCGACTAAGGTAGTCATACGGTATAAAGGAGTCCTAACCAGTCTCCTAGAAGACTGTTAGGGAGAACCCTAAAACAGATCACCAGGTTCCAAAGATCCGTTCTCACTTTCCCCTCTCTCGGGAGTCCCGATCCGTCCTCCTACCGACCCAATTCTTGGAGTATTCCTCTATCTTACTCCGGACCGAAAAGGTAGTCGTGATGAACGATAGACTCCTAAGAAACTAGTCTGTGGGTATTTACCGGAGAGGGTTAATGCTCAACAAAGTGAACTTTCACTTTCAAATCAACGAGTCAGCACAGGCTGAGAAACGCTGGGGTACCTCCTTCCTCGGATGGTCCGAGGAGGCATTACCCTAAAGGTCCGATCTCATGACCTCACCCAACGGTAAAGGAAGAGGTCTCCTAGAAGGGTTGAGTCCCTAGTTTTGGCCCAGAGGGTGGAACATCCGTCTACGAACTGTCAGACTCGGTGGTCCCTTCAGTGGTCAAAGGGAACCACTGACCTTTTTTATCAAACGGGGGGTTTTTTCTCAAAATTTCGTAGAAGATAGTCCTAACGTTATCGACGTTCTGAAGTTTCCGTCCCTCCGGTCGGAATCCGCCGACCCAGTTCGGAGAACCTATTCATACAATGTCCGACCCCGAGTCCAGGGTTGGAAACTCAATTGTGCGGGTTTCGATAAGGAAGAAAAAACACCTGTATTTCAACCTTACGAAAAAGACCCAGACCGTTGGAGTTCCGTCCACGAACTCAATTCTGAACATAATCACGTCGGAGATGGAAGAAAACTCCTCAATGAGTGTAGTCACCCTAACTTAGTAGGGTAGGGAAGTTCGAAAGTATATTTCCGACCCGTTAATCTGGTATCGACCCATAAGTCTAAGATGTTATGGGTCAAATGGGGTCCTTTCGAGCGTCAACAAAAACTCAACACCCCCTCCCGTTGAACTCCTAAGGAACATGGGTTAGTCCTATCCGAGGACCTGGGCACACATTAGACTTGAGGGTCCATTCACTGGAAACAGAGTTGGTAGGTACGGAATCACGTCCTCTGATATAGGGGATAGACGGTTTTTCAAATCTGGGACTTAACGTACAACAACCTGTAAAAAAGAGTAGACCTCTCGTCTAATCATTCAATAGATACATAATATTATAGAAAGGGCAATCCAGGGTCCAGGTCTAGATCCTCTAAACCGATTCTCGGACGGGTTTGTCCACCCCCGATAGAGACTTGGGGACTCCGTTATGGCAGGTTCAGTAGACAACCACAAAAAGAGGACCTCGGAGGGTGGGCTCCCGTTTTTTCTATGACCCTAAGAAATCGGTCACCATACGTTTTCTTACGTAGAAACTCTAGGTTCTGACATTTGGTGAACCGGGACCCACCCTAAAGAGGGTTCTAATGTGTCGTTAACCCATGACACCCTACCTCCCCCCGGTGCCGAAGTAAATACTAGGTCTCTAGAACTTGGTAAGCGGTCCAAGACAGGAAAAAGAAATGTCCCTCCTAACCCCACAATGAACCACTTAACCACCCCTGGTTATCGGGTGTCCGTTCCTTAAATAAATAATCTCCGACATCAGGAAGGGCTCGAAGAGAAGACTCCCCTATAACAAAGATCAAACATTTGACTCACCCTAGAACCTCCTGTTACTACTGGTCAAGTCGAACCATCTGAACAGGTCCTGAGGGGACCAGGGTGTGGACCCCCAATTAAAACAGGAGGGTATCAAAAACCAGGGAAGGATAACCTCTCCCACATTACCCAAAAAGTCATCATTGGTGTTCGATACCCCGAGATCCCCGACTTTTCGAAGGGTAGTGTTCCCACCAGGTATCAAATCACTCATATAGAGAAGGGTCATTCCCTCATCCTGGGAGTCCCTGGTGGTCTTTGACCAGGGTCCTTGTTTCTTCACGAGCCCACTTAGAAAACCATTAACAAAAAAGACATCGTGGGTTTTACCATGTCCAAACCCTCCTCTTCCGAGGTCTCATCCTCCAGTCCTGTCTCATCCATTGGAGACACAGTTGGTTCTTTAAGAGCCTGAATGGACGGTGTAGGTCAACGTGGAACCGAGGTCGGGGTACTACCAATAGACACTATCCACCCGACCGACCTCACCCGGCGAAGTCAGGACAACTTGGTAGTACTCCCTTCCGAACCCCGAACTGGAACTCCGAGGACCCAGGGTTCCCGTCTCACGGTGGGTTACAGGGTTAACTACCGTAAACATCGTTCGGTAAAATCCTCTGAACAGTGCCGAACTTGTGAGAAACCGGGTTACAGGACGGACAGATGTCTAATCCGTAAACGGAGTACGGAACGCGAAGTTTCTGAGCCCCAAACGGTATCCCGAAGGGACCTCCCGCCGGTCGTAGACCCGTACGGAAAAGAGAAAGGAAAAGAGGGAAAGGACCCGGAACCGGAAGGAGAGGACATGAGACAATATTTTCTATAACCGCCGACAGACCTGGTAGAGTAGATTTCGTCGTCGTCCCAGGACGACGACATCGACAACGTTGAAATAGGACTACAGACTACGTGTAACCCTGTCCTTAAACAAGAAATTTTAGTGGACAGGGAGTATCCTCAGATTCAGGTCTAACCCTTTGAAAACCTCCCGGAGAAAATCGGAAAGGTCTTTCCGTTACCCCAAGAGAAACCCGAGGACACAATAAAGACTCTAGGTCCGTATCGACTAATGAAAAACGACCCGACGAAAGTCGGGACGGAAATGTTTCTAGTCTTTTACTAGGGAAAGGGTCTACACGAGTCCCAGTAATATTAAGGTTAATCCTAGACTCCTCCTCTGACGTCAAAGGGGATGACCCATAAATAGTGAACTGTACACTTCGGGGTATCGTATGGAAGCCCGAAGGAAATTCTGGGATCACACGAGTTTTCGGTTCCATTACACAACCTTACATAGATATATAAACCCAGTAGACATATTGAAGGGTCCAGAACAAACTAGACAGAATCAAGATTCTCCCTCTTCCCGAATACCTGGGCCCAACCAGACTTAAGAGGAGGTCAAAGCTGATTCCCTGTATGAATTCAACCGAAAACACCTCCCCCACGGGGGCCTATACCCCCGTACAAACCTATGTTCCTTCCTCGCGGTCCGTTGTGTCCTCGGTACCCTCCACTCGGAATACAGGTTTAAAAGAAGACTGATTCTCTAGAGACAGGTAAAGGGAACAGAAAACGTCTTATTCAGATCGACGTCGTATCAAGTCAAGTCAGGTCAACGAGTCAACACAGGTTGAGAGACGCTGAGGTACCTGACGTCGTACGGTCCGGAGGGACAGGTAACGGTTGAGGGCCTCAAATAAGTTTGAGTGTAGGTAACTCAGCCATTACGGTAGGTTGGTAGAATAGGAGATAGTAGGGGAAGAGGAGAACGGAAGTTAGAAAGGGTCGTAGTCCCAGAAAAGTTTACTCAGTCGAGAAGTGTAGTCCACCGGTTTCATGACCCAAAGTCGAAGTCGTAGTCAGGAAGGTCACTTATAAGTCCTGACTAAAGGAAGTCCTACCTGAACAACCTAGAAGAACGTAAGGTTCCCTGAGAGTTCTCAGAAGAGGTTGTGGTGTCAAGTTTTTGTAGTTAAGAAGTCACGAGTCGAAAGGAATATCAGGTTGAGAGTGTAGGTGTGTACTGACGACCCTTTTGGTATCAAAAATGATCTACCTGGAAACATTAAATTTTAGGGTAGGAGTCCGGTCACAAGGAACAGGACGTCTCCTATGACACCGATCCGTCACCGTGTTTTCTTAAAATTCACTGAAGAATCTCAATTCTCCTAACTTGTCGAAGGTCAATAGTTCCCACGTAGAGTTCCCGCAGACAACCCTTCACCTAACCAATAAAGGGTAGACTTTCTGTCACTATTGTCTCTCCTTTTCTTTTTTCTTTTTTGCTTATCCGGAGGAAGTCAAAGGTACCAACCTGAAGGAATCCTCACTCAAAAAAACTTCTAATAGGATGGTCATGACAACGTTGGATGTTGGACTCGGTCCGCAGGGACCCAGTCTCACGTCTAGGGATCCGTCCGACTCCACACTGTCGAAGGACCCCTAGCTTAGGGGTCCGTCCAACTCCGTCCAGCCGAAGGACTCTTAACCCAGGGACTTGTCCAACTCCGTACAACTGAAGGACCCTGGGGACCGGACCACCTAGGGGCTCGTCCAACTCCGTACTGTTGGAAAGTTTCTGGTCTAAGGATCCGTCAACTCTGTCCAACTGGAAGACCCTGGGAGTCTGACCTCAACCTGTAGGGGTTCCAGAGGTCACACTGGTCACGACCCATCCTAATTCCCCTACATTAGAATTGAGTAACGGTCAAATTGAGTAAGTGGTGTCTACCCTTATCTATAACACTATATTTCTTTAGGTTCGGACACGGGACTCTGACCCTTGGACCACTTCGTCGGTATTCGGAATAGGAGATATAACGAGACTCCCTGACATTCAGTGACTAAAGAGGGGATCAGGAGGTATTCTCGTCAAATCCCACAAAGGTTACCATTTGTAAAGTAACAGTATCTGGGTGAAATCCATTATTGTCTTCATTACTGTTTCCTCACCCAATAGACCAGGACAATCCCCGTAATTCTCATAAAATTATTATTCGTCCCACCACGTTACAACGGATTTTCCCCCTTCCCAGGACCAACATCCTCAATCATTCACCGAATTCTTGTTTTACTATTCTCCGTTGTTTGGTCTACAAGATATTTTCACCTCACCTCTAAACTAGGTCCCCATACAAACATTGAAATCCTCTTTCCACCATTCCCAAACACGGGTTTGTCGGACGTCCCGATTGTGGGTTTCACCGTCTGTAATAGGGACCTTCGGGTTAACGGGAACTTCTCTACGGTGTTTGTCTACTTGAAGGTCGTCCGTAGGACACAGACAGTGGACGGGATCACCCAAGTGACTCTCTACGACAACAACGTGTGCAACATCCTTTGTGCCTTCTACTTCCGGACATATAGATCTCCCTGACCGATAATGTGTCATAAAGAGAGGGTTCCCGGTGGATAAAAGACCAACAGGGAGGTCTTCTAACATCTTCGTTGTGAGCCCCGGGTCTGCCCCGAATCATTTTCTCGTACTTTGTACTTCCCCCGTCCCGTGTTTAAAACTTTCTTACTGTATCGGGTTCCCGTATTGTATTTGGTTAATTTTAGTTTACCCAGGTTCTACTGTTCAGTTTAAGTTGATTTGGAATTAGGGGGTTAGACGTTCGATTTACTGTGTGGGTCTCAACGGTCCTGTCAAGCTTCCGTGACGGTTTTCTCCCTTCTCACCCACCAAGGGGTCAACAACCCCACTAGGAGGGTGAGTAATCGTATACTTTAGTGGGTCGAGAACTTTTGATTGGTGTGGCGTAAGGTACCGGGGACGTGTGAGGAGATACTACCGGGTGTGCGACACCTGACACGAAGAGAGACTTAGACTTGTTTAGGTGGAGAATGAATAGCGACACAGAGAGTGACCTAAAAACGTTACTCTGCAGTCTCGGACTCGAAGTAATCCAGGACTTCGGTCCCTGGTACCCAAAACCGTCCCGAGTTCAGGGTCCTCTCTCCTCGACTTCCTGCCCTCCTTTATAGCCACCCTTATTGTACGACTCCTTAGGGGAAGTATCGGAGGGGTTTTTAGACGATTTATGGACTGGACACGAGTCAAAAGTAACAGGACTAGGAACCGTGTTCTTCTAATCCTGTCTTCTTGGGGGTGGACTAACCCGTTGTCAATGATCCCGTGTCGTCTATCACCTCGGCAACCCTGTGTGACTCCTCATCCGGGACGGTCTCAGGGAGTTAACGTGGGTGACGACGAGCGGATAAGCGTCCCCCAAGTTCCTTTGTTCTTTGACCTCTAACATTTTCTTAATTCTAAAACAATCGGTATACAGAAAGGTCGGTATCATCACTCCTGGAGGATGAAATTGGACTCCAGAAGACCTTAGACTCTGACTCGGTGCACTCGAAAGACAACTTAAACAAAAACGACAGCGTCAAAGGCCGTACCACCCGAAGAACAGTGAAGGTGACGCGACCCAAAAGAAGTGTAAGTCGAAGGTGACGTCCTCAAAAGGGGCTCAACCCGAAGACGATAAGAAGCGGAGGTGGAACACCCCTGACTCGGCTCTAACAAAGTCGACCCAATTTAGACTCAATGCCGTGGTGTCTACAACCCCCCCTCACATATCAAAGGAGCGAAGACAGAGAAACGTTGTTTTTAAACTTTGCTGCCTACCTGATCACAATGTCGGGAGTCTACCTGGTAACAATGTCGGACCACATTAAAGAAGTCTACCTAGCCACAATGTCGGGGTACATTAGAGGAGCCTGTCTGGTTACAATGTCGCGACAATGTCGAATCAAAATAAATCTTTCATTTCCTTTTATGTAGGAGCTTCGCACTCCCGTCCGGCTGGGTTTTCTGCACTTCTCTTCCTTTTGGAGACCGGGTTAAAACCGAGAAGAAAAATACAAAAAAAGAGGAAGGGGACTCGGAGGAGGACCCGATGGGTCCTCCCGACAAACAAAATGGACTCCAAGAATGAGGTCAGGAAACAAAATAAAAGTACCCGAAAAGGGGAGAAACGGAAAATCGGTGACGTAAGCCCTGAGGAAAAAGGATAAGATTGATGGATTGTGAAGGTTCCTCGTTCGTAGAATATTAAAACACCGACGTTAATGGTATACGTCCTAAAACCTCGGGTTCTTTTATTTTAGAACTGGTGAAATGAAAAGGGGGTAGATAAATACTTCACTACCCCGGTCGACGGTACTAAAATCACAAGACTTGTAACTTAAAGTTCGGTCGAAAAAGTGAGAGGAGAAAGTGGGATTAGTTTTCCGAGAAATCAAGGAGAAATGGAAGGAGGTAATCTAATCATAGTAGACGTATAGACCTCAGTAACTATAAAGAGGACCGTTAGAACTAAGGTCGAACACTAAGTAGGTCGGACGGTAAAACGTACTACATGAGACGTATCTTCAATTTATTTGTCTCACTATTATATGTCGGAACCGTATAAGAAAAGGGTTAAAACTTGGTGAGTCAACAAGGTACAGGCCGAGATTGACAACGAAGAACTGGGTGTGTGTACAAAGAGTCCTCCGTCAATTCCATCAGACCATAAGGGTAGAGAACTTCTCAAAAAGTGTCAAACAACTTATTCCATGAATTCCATTTTACTCCAGCATACCTACTAAGATTACGTTACACTGACCACAGGAGAATTCTTTTCCGATAATCCTGTCTCCGTGTACGTCTCCTTCTGGTGCACCTCTGCGTCTCTCTAGTACCGGTAGATCCTCGGTTTGTTTTGGTCGGGAACTAGAACTTGAAGATCGGAGGTCTTGACACTCCTTTATTTAGAGACAATAAATTCGACGGGTTACACATCTTGAAACACTTGACTGTGTTAGTTATTTGAACTTTTATTACTTTATTTGAGTTTAATTTATTGTTAAACTATTACCTTTATTCATGACAACACATGCAGACCCACTATTATATTAAACCATACGAACTTTCCAGTTAAACCATCATAGTAAACTTTAAACTTTATACATAAGTCAAAATCGTCGTTAGAATGAAGTTCGTCTTTAATATATGGTAATTATTTCTATATTTACATATGTGTATTAGATGTAAAACTTTCGACCTTCACTTCGAATGTAATTTTCCCTCATGTATAATACCTAGTAAGTATCTTACTTTATTACACGTCAAAAATTTTTCTTACTCCATTGAAACACGTATAACTGTCTCTTTCTACAGATACGGAACCCTTCTACAGGTACTATATAATAATTTAATGTTTGTCAACACTTTGTTAATATATCTCTTACTGATATTAATAAATATAAGTCGTATATATATGAAGAGGTGGTCATACCCTATGTTTAATTCTGGAAAAAAAAAAAAACTTTTCAACTTGATATAAAAAAATAAGAAAATATAACTTTCATATTAATGAAATGTCACAACACAATTAAAGACAACATGACGTAGTACTTAGTCGATATACTATGTGTATAGGGGAGGTAGAACTAGGAAGGGGGGATTTGGTAGGGTGGAGAGAATCCAGTAGTGTCTCGTGGTTCGACTCGAGGGACACGAGATGTCGTCGAAGGGTGATCGATAGACAAAATGTGTACCATCACCGTTTCATTCTGAAGGTCTTTTACTTTCATCCAAAGGAACTTTATAGGTAAATTGATTCCACTACCGTCATTAAGACCTCTTTTACAAAGTTGATATATTTAGGTCGGAGAAATCGTACTGTCTGATTTTTTGAGACATTCAAAGTTTCTTTTACCCGTATTTCCCATGAATCACCGATCAGATTCCGTAATAAGCAAAACTCTTCCTTGAGTAGTCTGACTGAATACAAAAGGTACAGATCCTATACACTCCCTTACTTATTAGTGAACTCGACGTAACCGTCATTCTTAATGAGAAAATAGAGAAACCTCATTTTCAATGAAACCCGACGATAAAACCTCTTTGACGTCTGTATTGTCCCGAAGGATCCCGAAGGAAGGTAGAACAAAAACCACCGTGTCACCATTTCTTGGACGAACGGTCACACCCTCTACGGTTCTCTACGCCCAAACTAGGGACCCAACCCTTCTAGGAGACCTCTTCTTTTACCACTGGGTGTGATCATAAGAACGGACCTTATAAGGTACCTGTCTCCTTGGACCGTGCGATCAGGTACCCCAGCATTCTCAGCCTGAACTGACTCGTACACACGGTGGACTACACTTTTGACTGA
The DNA here is from genome assembly GCA_006410555.1 of Capra ibex. Taxonomy (NCBI): domain Eukaryota; kingdom Metazoa; phylum Chordata; class Mammalia; order Artiodactyla; family Bovidae; genus Capra; species Capra ibex. The sequence goes on from SJYO01037955.1 coordinate 28,199,607, forward strand.
GTAACCTTTTCTGGGACTACTACCGTTTCTAACTTCCGTCTTCCTCTTCCCCTGCTGTCTCCTACTCTACCAACTTACTGTAGTGGCTGAGGTACCTGTACTCAAACTCGTTCGAGACCCTCTACCACTTCCTGTCCCTTCGGACCGTACGACGTCAAGTACCCCAACGTTTCTCAGTCTGTACTGACTCGTTGACTTGTTGTTGTTGTTGTTGTTGTTGTGAACAATAGTTTGAAGACAAGCAAAAGAGAACAATGAGATGGAACATAATGTATCCTCAGAGTCAGTGTTTGGATCTTCCCCTCTCCCTTTTAGTAAAAAGGAAGAAATACACAGTAGTTCCCCGATAAACTACAGGGGAGCGAAGAACATACAACTACGACACAGGACACTCCTCGACGACCACGACCGACAAAATGTGTTCGTAAATTTAATTTTTTTTTAATTATTGTCGGATAAAGTTTGTCTTTAAGAAGACAACAGACAATGAGAGACTTACACGAGTCAGGACGTACTTTAAACCGTGAAATACATCAATGAGGGAATTAACGTAAGTACAAACTATATCGTTTGTCAAGAGTCTAGACAGTTTGAAGACTCGGACTTCTTCTCGAGGGAAGTTTCGTATAAAGTCAAGTGTACTTAGAGTTTCCAAATATAATGAGGAATAGATTAGGTTCGAAGACCATGTACGGAAGGAGACCGGTAACAAGAATAAAACGAAAAAAAAATGAAACTTTCGTAGAACAAAAAAGGACCTGTTGGGAACGTATAAGTCAGTGAATGGAAAGTTGTACCTACAAGTTTGTCATAATATAACCCATATTACGTATTGTACTCCAGATCCCGTGGAAGTACATAAACTTTCCCCTCCTTTTTCTTAAATCCAGTTTCCCAAGGTAAAGAGTTTTATAACCCTTTTTTAGAAGTAAATGGAAACGAAAATTTTGTGGTAGACTGTTGGTTCGATTCCTCCAATTATAAAATATATCAAGGAAGTATACCAATACCGTGAAGGAACAATTAATAAACTCTGTAGTCACAAAATGATTACAAATTACGATTACAGTATAATAGTGGACGATGTCGATTATTAAAGGTCACCAGTACATACCTACACTCTCAACCTGACACTTCTTTCGACTCACGACTTCTTAACTACAAAAACTTGACACCACAACCTCTTCTGATAACTCTCAGGGAACCTGACGTTCCTCTAGGTTGGTCAGGTAAGACTTCCTCTAGTCGGGACCCTAAAGAAACCTTCCTTACTGCGATTTCGACTTTGAGGTCATGAAACCGGTGGAGTACACTTCTCAACTGAGTACTGAGACTACGACCCTCCCAAACCCCCGTCCTCCTCTTCCCCTGCTGTCTCCTACTCTACCGACCTACCGTAGTGACTGAGCTACCTGCACTCAGACTCACTTGAGGCCCTCTACCACTACCTGTCCCTCCGGACCACACGACGCTAAGTACCCCAACGTTTCTCAGCCTGTACTGACTCGCTGACTTGACTTGTCGATTAACTAAAGATTTTAGTGTCAAGTATCAGGAAAAGAGAAGCTTCAGATATTACTTGAGTCTAAGAATCCCGGGATAAGAGGTACTTTTAGTGGGTGCTGTGTAATGTTTCAACTCTGACGAATAATTTTTGTATCAAATGTGTAAATGTATTTGTAAGACTCCTTTTTACTATTCCTATACCTTCTTACTCTTTCACGCTTCTTTCTTAGAACCGAGGTCCCGACCTTCAATACCCTCTACTCTAGTAATCCTATTTCAAGTCGAACTGCCCTATGTCAATCAGTAAAGTTACAAGTGACATGCCACCGTGGACCTTGTTCGATAGTCCACTAAAATTAGTAAACAATTTTTAACTTTGTTTTATTAAAAGATTTGTCAGGTTACTAGTCTCAATGACCCCTGAAACCTTCGTCTCACTCTTTGGATTCTATTTCACGGACAACTTGAACACGATTGACAGGACAACCGGGACAGAGGTCCGACGTAGTTCTACGACGAGAAAAGTAAAGGTTCCAAGGTTGTCTTGGAACACGAATGTCCGTAAGGTCTATAACAGTGTGAAAGATCACAGAAAAGTGACGAATGAATAGACAACTAAGACAATCTAAGACTTCAGGAAGTCTTGTTCCTTGAGTAGTAACACAGATCGTATTCGGGGATTATTTACAAACTAAAACAAACTAAATTACATTAAATTATAAGTGATTTTCAGACAAGTTTTGGAAACGAAAAAATTCTTTGGACTGATCTGGATCTAACGGGTCGTGTCTTCTCCGATGATTCTCATCTAAGGGAAGTTTGGGAGGATGGGACATCACGCTTACATCTAACCATATCGGTGATACCTTTTGTCATACCTCCCAGGAATTTTTTGATTTGATCTCGATGGTATATTAGATCGTTGGGATGAGGATCCGTATATAGGTCTTTTCTACCTTTGAGAATTGAACCTTTCTATGTACGTGGGATGACAAGTATCGTCGTGATAAATATTATCGATTCTGTTCCTTCGTTTGGTAGTTGTCTATTGAACAAATTCTTCTACACCATGTATATACGTCACCTTATAATGAGTCGGGTTTCTTTTTTACTTTATAACGGTAGACGTCGTTGTGTCTATCTAGATCTCTAATAGTATGATTTACTTTAGTCTGTTTCTGTTTATAATATACTATAGTGAATATACATCTTAGATTTTTTTATGTTTAATTAGATATATGTTTTGTCTTTGTCTAAGTGTCTGTATCTTTTGTTTGAATACCAACACTTGCCCTTTTCCCCTTCATTATTTAATCTCCTCATACCCTAATCGTTTATGTTCGATGATATATATTTATCGATTCGTTATTCCTAAATAGTCCGTTGTGACCCTTGATATAAGTTATGGAACATTATTAGATATTATCTTTTATTAGATTTTTGATATAGACTTTGTGAAACGACATACAGACTTTGATTGTGTTATTCAATTGATATGAAGTCAGTTTTTTCGGACCTAAGGGAAGTTTATGACGTTTAAGGGGTAGTAGAGGAAACCGGTCAACCCCCAAAATCCGTATGTCAGCGGACCTGTGTGTGTTAGGACCCACGAACCGAAACCTCGATCAGCGTATGAACGTCCCTTAAGAAACCATGTCCTCTTTTTCCGATTCGGTGTACATTTCCTTCCTCCACTACCATTATATGGATTATGAGACAACGTCTTTCTGGGTTGTACTGATAAATTTAAAGAATTCGTTTACTTGGTGTCCGCCTTAATAGACAAAATATACTTTAAAAAAAGGGGGTGTTCTAAGAAAATTTTTTGTTCCTACATATACACGTAAAAAAAAAAGGGGGGACTCCTCTTTGGTTCACAAAATGACCTAAGAGTTTCCCTGGGACTTTCTAATTCCAATGACGAACCACACTCATTTATCTTAAACCGAAAGTTTACGGTTCGAAGATGAAAATATTATACAAAGGAATGTCTTTTCTAGTGTAGACTCGGAGAAACATGAGAGACATGGAACATTTCGTCATGGGTCGAGTCGTTAGGTATCCCCAAGTAAATCTGTTTCGTGTAACCATCCCTTTCGTTCCGAATGGACTTTTAGTAGTGATAGGTCCCGACTGTAGAGAACCGTAACGGTGAACGGAATGGACAGTACGTACACGAGTAACCATCGTCAATTATCTTTCTGACATAGTGACAGACTTTCCCATCATTAAGAGTTATATAAACATATGAAACTTTACAGGTATAAGAAAAGGTACACGTCGATGATAGTGTCAATTGAATAAACATACCATGAATTTAACCATTACTAAAATGTTATCTAAGAATTCTTGAAGATACCCTATGTATACAGAAGGTCCCTCACCCTGAAGACACTACTCTTTTGACTTCCGCGCAAAGAGAGTCCGTCTTCGAGACAAAGGAATAAGGAAGGGAATTTACTATTTTTTTTTTTCTCGTCTTCAGGACACTCTAGGGTCTCTAAGTTTCAAACAACAACAACAACAACAACAAAAAATGAAATAAAACGAAATGTTATGGCATAACCAAAACGGTATGTAACTGTACTTAGTCGGTGCCCACATGNTCAAAATTTCGGCTTTTTATTGAGTTCGTCCAGACATCGTCGTCCTCTGAAAAGATTGTTTCGAGTGTGCCAAACCCAACCCGATAGTGGACTGGTGATGTTTCAATTTCTTTTTTGGTAATAAAAATAAAAAAATTTCACTGTCGAATGGAGCGACCGAATCGTTCATAAAAAGGGATTATATCAAACAAACCTTTTCTCGAATTGAACCTTCGGAAGAAATAGGAATCGAGAAGGAGGGCGGGGGCTGACATGGTAATTTAGGATCGTTTGTCCCACTGATTTTTGCTATCCCTCATTAATAGGGGGTTAAGGGGGGTAAAATACATACGGTCGGGAACAATGAAAATTTTCAACTAAGATTATCAGTCAAGTCCCGACCAGAGAGGAACGTTCCAGTGTCCGACTCGTACGTAATTTGAAGACTGAAATCGAGTCTCCCACTCCATTTGTTGTCCTGATATTTATCGGTTCAAAGAGTGCCACCGAAACACCTCGGCGGGTCGACTCGTTTCTCTTTCCTTCGTTCGACCAGCCTTCCCCAAGACATTCATCTTTGAAACACAAAAGGTTTGTACTAAGGAACTCTCAAACGATTTACTAAACTAGAAGCCCAGAACTATTTTACAAAAACAGGAATCTTATCTAAAAAATTTTTCTCTAGCCATTTCTTTCATTGTGTTCTCAGATTTGAGGCCCACGCCACCCCTGTAACAGTCAAGATCGACTAAAAACGGGACGGAAGACGTGTCGACTCCTATTTCTATCCCCGTCTCCTCCGACCTCTTCACCTTATGAAAAGGAGACATTTTTCAACACAACAATAATATCCGTTATGATACACAAGTTCGAATTCATAAAGGGTGACTTTATCCTTCCTCTCGAGATTACCGTTTTGTCGACCACCCAAACTCCTCGTCTAGACCGGACACATCCCACGACATCTTTACAGGTCCCTATAACACTCGTTAAAGTTCTATTTTTTTTCTCTTTCGTCCAAACCAAGTGACACGTTTTATCAGTAGGAATTTTCTCAATTTTGGGTACAGTTTTGGTCACCAATAACCACGAAAATCCTCTTACTCTTCCCCTGGGAGTCTTCGCCCAGACTCCTACACCCCTACCCCCTTCTCCCACCTTTTATAAAAACGTATAAAACAGAAATTTACCCCTTAAAATTTGTTTATATCCAGACACACACCAGTTCTTTAGGTCCGAACACTAACTTTTCACTACTCTAATCACTTTGAGTGTTGTTAATTTGACATAATTAACAATGACGTAATTCACTTCAAAGAGTCATCACAGGTTGAGAAACACTGGGGTACCTGACATGGACGGTCCGAGGAGACAGGTACCCTAAAAGGTCCGTTCTAATGACCTCACCCAACGGTAAAGGAAGAGGTCCTCTAGAAGGGTTCTAACTTCCCTGACTTGGGTCCAGAGGACGTAGCGTCCGTTTGAGAAATGGCAGACTCGGTGTTCCCGAAGGTCATTTAGATTAAAATAAATACAGTAATAAAATATATCAACAGACTGTCGACATTAGTTAGTTTTCAAAGAATACATTTTTCAATAAAGTTCTTTTGTTTCAATTGTGAAGAACTAATATCACTACCCTTTTAGAGCTTCACACTTGAGACATTAGGTGATGGGAGACGGTTACCGAAATCAATAAAAAAGTAGTTTTTTGATTTACTCACTTTATTGGAAAAATAAATATAAGTGAGAAGTCGGTCAACCTTACCACACGTCTCACTCCCACGGTCCACGGTTCAAATACGACTTCCCAGACATTGATGACTTAAATATAAGATATTTCGTCCCTTTTAGATCAGTAAAATCATTCTTTGTTTTTTTCGGACTTATTAAAACTACAAAAGAAACAGTAGAATCCCGCATTTTTTGAGTTAAGGGAGACAGGATTGGATCTCCCCACCCCACCTCCTCTCTCTCCCTCCGAATTCTCCCTCCCCCATATAACATGTATGTCGACTAAGTATGACAACACTCACTACCTTTCGTGTTTTTGCTTGTGTTGTAACATTTCACCAATATGACGTTAATTTATTTATTTAATTTTGGGGGTTTAAGACCGATGACATCAATGATTTTACATCCATTCTCCAGTACACAACCTTAGCCATCTTGACCAAACTTAAGTCAAAGGGACACTGAATCATGGACACACCCTGAACCCGTTCGACGGATTTGAGTGTGAATTGGTCAAAAGAGTCGACGTTTTTCTCTATTACCAGTATATTAACATTAGTCCAAAAATTTTCAAGGTAGGTGTCGATGATCACGTAATCTCGGGTATAGTCAGACTAAAATCGAAGAGACGAGGGGAGAATTGAGACCCGAGTGAGCTCCATTAAATAGTAATCGACGGAGGAGGGGGAGTTGGTGGGGCAGGGGTTTCATGAAAATGAAAAAATGGTATCTAGTCACGGACTTGTACACGGCTGAAGGATCAAGACCTTAAAACGGAGCTAGACAGAGGGTGGCTGGAAGTATAGTTTTATTCGTGCGAATAGAACTACTGGACTAAGTGAACCACACAGACTTTAATTTATAATCTACATACCTAAAAGAAAGAGACGAGTAGAGACGACTTATACAAAAAAAAGGGTAGTGGATAGATGTCAAGTACACAAAATAAACATGGAGAGACGTCTCTCGAGACCGGGAACAAAACCCTTATAAAGAATAGTACATAAATTGAAAGGATGAGTCTCCCCGTAAAAAAAATTGGGTTCTTGTGCGGTAGATCAGTGTCCTTGAAGGATTTTCATCACCATCGGTTATTCATGAGTATTCTCACATCTAAAGTCACTTAGAATTCACCATGTTCCGGGTCACTAAACATCATAAAGAAGGACCGGTCCACAGAAGAGTAACCAGGTATAACCAGAACCGATACTGGCGTTATAAAACCGTCCGTTATTGTAGACTTAGAGTACAACCGTCTGTCGGGAGTGACGGTGGAGGAAAGAAGGATTCAAGAGAAGGGTACTACAGAAAAGTAAAGATACGTCTTAAGGGATACATGCGAAGGACACGAATCTAACCATCTCCTTTCTTTCTTCGTCAGTCTTGAACCTAGAGTTTTTAGTCTAGTACAGATGTCTTACAATGAACCAACATCTCTGGCATAAGAGTCTTAAAAGGATCTGTACATAAAAGAGGACCTGTATATAGAAGATGATCTCTTCGTGAACTGACGGACAAATCCGATCAGAAGTATCGTCCGAATAAGTTCATAGAGCGATTCGGTCTATCAATTCTCCACGAATCCGTCGAAGGGACTGAGCCGGACTAGAAAGGGGAAATGTCCCTCTAAACCACGATTCTACGGGTTATGTTTCTTGGGTTGTTGTACCTGTGTCTTAGGTGACCGATATATAAACATCTTTCATCTTAATATGGACGACCAAATATCTCTAAGGGACAATGTTAGCACTTCTACTGTCTTTCCAAAAGAGAAAATGTCCTGTTGGGGTCGGTACACCTCTCCGGACCCCGACCGAGACCGAGAGACGGAGGAGGATTGGCCTCCTTGTCTCTCGGTCCCGGTTTCGAGGATAACATTCGTTGGAGGTCGGACCTCGTATTTCCTAGTTCTGGGATACGACTTGAGGATACCAAGTCACTGGCACCAACGAGAAGAAGTTCGGTCGACTATGGACACGTAAGACGTCCGTAGATCCATTCCATCAGAAAGAACACCAGATCTTAAAGAATTCCCCTATCGATAAGTTATCTATGTACGTATTTTGTTATTTTTATCTTTTCTATATAAATGATTTAACATATTTTTTTTGGGTGATATAAACAACCGGATCTCGTACAATCTTGTCTCTTCTGATCCCCCTACAAATGTCACCGAAAGGACCTCGATACATTTATAAAAAAAAGCACATGGATATAAAATATCATCGGATGTTTTATACATAATGAACATATTCCTTTTACAAAATTTAACATGAGGACGTTTACCTAACGACGACGACGACGATTCAGCGAAGTCAGTACAGGCTGAGACACGCTGGGGTATCTGCCGTCGGGTGGTCCGAGGAGACAAGGACCCTAAGAGGTCCGTTCTTGTGCCTCACCCAACGGTAAAGGAAGAGGTTACGTACTTTCACTTTTCACTTTCCTTTCAGCGAGTCAGTACAGGTTGAGAAGCGCTGGGGTATCTGACGTCGGATGGTCCGAGGAGGTAGGTACCCTAAAAGGTCCGTTCTCATGACCTTACCCCACGGTAACGGAAGAGGCGTTTATCTAATCAATAAAGTTATATCCTTCGTCTATACTCTCGAAACGGTCTCATCTTGTTTGTGATATGAACGGTGGTTTCCAGAACTCAGTAAATTATTTAAATATTTATATATATAAACAACCCAATAAACGGTTTATGAATAACATATGTTAAAGAGACATTGACCCTCTACCTAATTTTTCTATGTGTGAAGTATCCTAATAACACTCCTGGTATACCTGATTACAAACACGTTCGTAAACCGTATATCAAAAATGACTCATATTCTCAAGTTATTTATTAATCTTTTTATGTTCAAAATCAGAAAATTTTGTTATATTTTTTCTCCAGACTCATTCATTTTTTATTTTCTCAAAGTACATCCTTTTATCTCCTCTTTCCCTCTTCAGTAATTAATTTAATAAGGAAAAAATTATAAAAAAGGTTTATAAAATCTAACCTCCTGGACGCTCATTTTGACCTCTTTCTTCCTATAAGATTGTAGAGAATACAACAACAATTAGTAGTTCTTTAGAGAAGAGCTAATTTTATACACGTAGAATTCTTATTCCAAAGTCTTGTATAAGGACAAATGGTTGTTCTTCTTCTGGTTGGTCTACAGACCTGAGAGAATTTACCTTTATTTCTACTGAAGGAGTATATACTGTCCACACATGGGTGGAAATATGTGTACACGTACGTGTGGGTGGGGGGTTTAATGTTATATGGACGAAGTATCATTTACATTATTCACTAAATTTTATTCTGTAGACGAAAATAGAACAATGGTTTATGAGTTTCACTCGGGTAATCTTACAAACCAAAACGGTCTACTGAAGGAAAATGTGTTTTCTTAAGTGAGGTTATCCCTTTATTCCTTTTAACTGATATGAAAGAAAGGGGACATGTAATCGTAAGACTAATTTATTTTTCTTTTTAGTTAAACATGGAATGCATGTTAAGAGTGAATTTTTAAAAAGTCTACTTATTGACATGAAACGTCTGATGACCGAATAGAGATTTTAATGATAATTATGTAAAATTCCAATATATAGACGTAAAGAATTTCATACAATTAGTAAATCCGTATTAGACATACTTAGACGAAAACTAAGGTACTTACTTATTTTACAAACATAATACTTTCTTGAAGTTACGTATGTAATAAACGATAGTAGTAAAGATCAACCACGACCAAACAAACCAAAAACCGAGAAGTCCCTACCATTCGGTCTGAGACGGATCCAGACTCTGGATGAACCAGAATGGGATTCATAAAAATTATAATGTACAATAAGAAAATCCTGACGTTCGAAGATTAAATTAGACAACGTTTCAAATTGGAAAACTATAAGTATATTTTAACATATATGTCCTATTTTACCCCCGTTTTTCCTGTAAATTTGAGGTGGCAAAGACTTTTACGGTTCACATAAAGGTAAAGAAAGTAACACGACTTTAAAAACGACGTAGTATAAGAATAAATTTAGTCACCCGATGACCGGTTCTGACCTCCTAGAAAGAGTAATACGACACTAAAGAATAACACACCTTAAACACGACGGAATCGTCAATACTTTTCTAGTACACTAAACGTCTGGACTAAATACTCCAGTCACCAAACTTGAAACTATCTTAAATACTCAGTTAATGTTTTGACATAAACTGGTTTAGTGTTATTGGTGTATTAAAACTGTAAATAACACTGTATATAGATAAAGTAAAAAGTGTTACGATCATAGTCTGAGTGACATTAGAAAAGAAACTTTGAAAAATAAAACATAACCCCATATCGACTAATTGTTACAACACCATCAATGTCCACTTGTCACTTCCCTGAGTCGGTATGTATATGTACATAGAAGAAGGGGTTCGAGGGGAGGGTAAGTCCGACGGTATATTGTAACTCGTCTCAAGGTACACGATATGTCATCCAGGAACGACAAATAGGTGAAATATCGTCACACATGTACAGGTAGGGTTTAAGGAAATGATAGGGAGGGTGGACCGTTGGTATAGTCTGAGTGATATCAGAACAGTACTGGACTGGACCATACGTCACGGTCCTTCGAACTCTAGGGGAAGTCCCTTTAAATGATTTCAATACTTTCCCAGAATATTGTCAATATTCTGGTACTTTGGATGTCAGAGTACGGTCTACCACGTATTCATCCTAGTACTGTGACTCTTATAACAAGTGAAATCAAATCAGTGAGTCAACACAGGTTAAGAAACACTGAGTCAAGAAACGTGGTCCAACGGTTTTATAACCTCAAAGTCGAAGTCGTAGCCAGGAAGGTTACTTATAAGTCCTGACTAAAGGAAATCCTAACTGATCAAACTAGAATGTCACGTTCCCTGAGAGTTCTCAGAAGAGGTTGTGGTGTCAAGTTTTCATTACAGAGACAAAAAATTATACGACAGATCCAACCAGTATTGAAAAGAAGGTTCCTCGTTCGTAGAAAATTAAAGTAGCGACGTCAGTGGTAGACGTCACTAAAACCTCGGAGGGTTTTATTTCAAACAGTGATAAAGTAACAAGGTGGTAGATAAACGGTACTTCACTACCCTGGTCTACGGTACTAGAATCAAAAAACTTATAACTCAAAATTCGGTTTTATAACATTACTGACAATATAAAAAGTCTACACCGGCGGAACATATAGTAGAACCAAACGGAATAAGGAAGGATTGAAAGTGTATACATCTTCTAAGGTAATTCTGACAAATGACACTTCTATTTACACCTTTGACGAGAGAGTTCCATAAAAAGAGTTAATAAAAAGAAACCTCTTTTCTCCTTTAGAAAATTCTCGATGAGTTCAATCATAAAGTACTGATTAATCGATTTGGTCGCAAAGAAAACCATATGTTCTTTATTTGATGTTATCAGTAAAAATATTAATGGATATGAAGGACAATACATTGTATGTGAAATTTTGTAGAAAAGTTCTAAGTATAAGCAAAATAGATCCTCCTCAAATCTCTTGTTTTTTAGTTACGTCTAATGTATAAAATTAATGGTGGTTTACTATAACGTACTGAAATTCACGAATTTCTTGGGTCGGTTGTATTTTATGTGATAATGTTATAATACTTACACGAGTATATTCTTGTATCACTATCGCTTCTAATAGGTACCGTAATGGACTTCACCTTGTCCGGGTCTATTGATGAATTAAGTGGTTCTTACATTCTGACAGTCGAAAAGACACTGCGAGAATGTGTTACGTGAACTTTAATGACTATGAAATTTTTTTAGTAAAATAAAAATTTTATTGAAATAAAAAATGAAGAAATGTTGGTGATCTTATAAATAAGAAACAATACTCTTTGTGATATACATACATACTAAATATTTTTTCTATGAGTTTCTTAACTAAAATTGAATATAATTGATTTAAAGAATATAATTTATTTGAAGAAAAGGAGAGTCTAACTCTTCCTTTTATTGAGGTTTGTCACAAAGGAACTGTCTCGTTCAACCGTTTTAAACTTGAGTCCAAGTTTTTATTAATTTTCAAAATAAATACTCGAGACGAAGGAAATCTAAAAAGGGTTGAGATTTCTTTCAGTAAGTGTAAGATTACTGAGTGAATTCAATTAATCTTTTGGTTGTCAAATCAATCAAATTGAATCAACACGGTAAGAAGTGTAAAATTAGACGTATTATTATGACACTCCCAATAAAATGACGAAAATGTCTACTCTGACTTCATTTCGTTCATTTCATGATTGAGTCACAGATTGAACATGAGTCACGGATTACTTACAATCGAGACAACTAAGGATGAAACCCTAAACAAAGTCATAAAACTTTAAAACTTTTACGGATCATTAATATTTATAAACGTCTCAATTAAAATAACCGAGAAAACTCAATAGTCTCTCTTTAATCAAACAAAGTCTTTTATTATAATCTAAGTTACGAAACAACTGTGACCATACTTTCCAAGGCAAACCATTTGACTAAAATCCTAAACTATCAACAAACTAAAATGACGTCAGTTAGATTCAAGAAAATTGGTCAATCAAATAAATCAAAACGAAAACGTCTATATTTATATCACCAAAACAAAAGAAAAATTCGGAATACATCGAGAGTTTAAGAAGGAGTCTTAAGAATTTTTAAATCCTTTACGAAAATTATTCCTTTCCTTTTAGACTTAAGACGACAACTAAATTGATCATATCTTCGAATTCATAACAATTTCGAAATTGAATGATGTAAAATTTTTTAGATAAAAGTTTTGTAAATGTAACTAAATAAACGTTTTACAAACTTCTAAGAAATCAATTTACGTTTGAAACATGTTCCTCGTGAAATATTAATCCATACCTACCCTTGGTTTAAAATTATTTTTCAGATCCACAACTGGGACTCTATTTGAAAAAAAGAGAATAATTATACTACGACCTTTGTGTTTTGGTCAAGTTCAGATTAAATTCGTCAAACTGAAAGTATATACAATTGAGGTCTTAAGTAAAAAAGTACGTAAGAACGATTTAGATATTTAAACAATTCACTAAATATTTTACATAAGGTCTGTGTCCTTCTACTTCTGAAGACATTTTTACATAGAGACCGATGGTTCCTCTTTTGTCGACTCCGAAGTGTCGCTGTAGTGGTAGTGGTAGTGGCAGTCGTAGGGGTAGGAGTGGGGGTAGGGGTAGGGGTAGGGG
>SJYO01037955.1:28212685-28432260 GCA_006410555.1 Capra ibex
GGTGGGGGTAGGGGTAGGGGTGGGGGTGGGGGTAGTGCCCGTAGTCGAAGTACTTTTACGAGTAGAAAGTCTCAGAGGTTTTGGTCTGTGTGGTCTATGGGGACTCTTAGGGGGAGGAAGTCCAGAAGTAGTGGTGGTGGTATCCGTGTTCCCAGTGGTTTCTGTCCCAGTGAGTCTATTGACACTATGTGGTCATCCTTCACTTTTAAATGTTGAAAGAGAAGGTGTTTTCTTCGAGACTGCTTTCTCTACGTATTTAGTCAATGAGACTGTCAAAGGGTTTCTAAGTCTTAGACGAAACTCATCGACGACAACGGTGACAGCTGTAGACCATAAACTTTTTTGTCCCAGACGTTAGTGGACTGTCACATGTCTTTTGGAGGGGAGAAATACATCGACTGTCCCGGAAAACCGTCTCCTCTTGCAGTAACTTAGAACTGTCACTGCAAACGGAGGTCGACGGACTGTCCGTCGTCCAGTCGTCGAGTTAGGGTGTCTTCGGTCGTGGTTCACTTCGACTTTTTTATTCCGGTTTTACACTTTTACTGGAAGTTTAATTTATATACTTTAACCTATATAAGGGGTTCAGTTAGATGTGTAATGTAAGGGTCGTAAACATATTCGATGGATTAATTATCACTAAGTTTTTATCCTTAACCTAAACACGTTTGTACCTCTTTAACTGAAGGTGTAAATTTTTAAATTCAGTTTCTTTAAAACTGGGTTTGGTATAAAAATAAGTCGACTTTCCACCAACGTCGTAAACCAATTATACAAAAAGAAAAAGAAAAAGGTCATAAGATGAACGTAATTACTCTTGTCTTTGCATTTGATATTGGATCCCCAAAGACAACCTATCAACCGTTGAATCTTACCTCCTTCTTGTTGTTTCTGTACAAAAGGTAAAAGAAATGAATAAAGAGTTTTGGTATAATAGAAACAGAAAAATTAGAATACAAAAATTGTCTAATTTGGAAATTTCGTTCTTCACTTAAGACAGAAAAGTCTGGGTCTTTATGAGTGTGTACTTATAAAACGATACTAATGAAAAATCTATAGGTAAATATGAAAAAATATAGATTCTGAGTATAGAACTAAAAATGATAGTATATACTTACTTCGGAAATAGAACAAAAAAATTAGTATGAGAAATTTTAAACTCTAACGGTTAGAACTTTCTATCTACCCTTTTCTATTTTCTTACAACAGATTGAGAACTAACGAATCTTTCATAAAGGTATCAGTTACTACCAAGTTATCCGTTTGGTCCAGGATATTTGGACTTAAAAAAAAAATACCAATTATGATAATTCGTCTTTACATCTTGTCCTGACCGTTTTCACACCTACAAACTTAAGTTATTTTTTCAAATTTCGAAAAACAAAAGTAACAACAATAATGAATCCATCATACAATATAACTGTTAGTTTTAATTAAAAGTTGACGAAAATTTCTTTAATTTATCGTTGATTACTTGGAAGAGTTTTGGCAGATGCGAATTTCACTCCTAGAAACGGTTGTTCAAATTGAACTCTTAGAAACGACTATCTCTCCGCAACAAGATTTAGTGCTTGCCATAATGCTTCTTAACGTTAGAGGAACAGAAAAAGAAGGACTTCTACGACTTCAAAGATTTACCTCGTCTTGTCAAAACAATAACGTCAAGTATTTATTGATTCATAATTATGTTCCTTGTTGTTTTGACGTTTTTGCTACGAAGACCAAATTCATCTTCATCCATAAATTTTTCTATGGTATAAAATTTTCCAGATATTAAAACAAAAACATCCACAATTGCCATTTTGACCACATTCCTGTTTTTTGTATATAATCGTGATAAACAACTTATTCTTTATACGGTAGACTCATGGATTTGTTGAAGTCTTATCATTTAGTCGAAATCAAGTTTTATGTAACACCTTAAGGACTCTATCAGGTTTCTCAGTTTCCTGAACAGACTACAAAATTAAATGATGTTTCTAAATGATCAAATTTAACTTTCATTGAACGTTTCTAATAATTTTTAAATTACAGAAAGAGTATCACCCTATTTAAATAAAAGTCCTTTTGACGATTCATATAACAAAATTTATATTGAAAATACCTTTGTGTAATTCCTAAAAAAACTCGTTGGCAGTACCTTCTTTTTCAGTGCATGGGAAAACATCTATGACACACCACTTTGTCATCTTAGACCTATACTAAAACAAAATCAGACTTGAGAACGATCGAACCGTAGTTTGACTTAGTTCAAATTTTTCTTTCAACTCTTGTAAGATCAATTTACTTTGTTAACAAAATATTTATATTAGGTGATATAAGAATCTACATATTAGACATCAAGTTCACATAAGTGACATATTGTCTTCTATCTTTTCAGAAGTCTTGTTCCTAATGGGTTTGTTCTAACTGGGGTCGACATGAATTTAATAGACCCGTCCGAAAAATTTCTTGGCTTATGGACCTATGATGGAATCTCTAAGACCCCACCCCAGTCCTCGTAAAAAGGAGTTCTGTAGGCAACTAAGATAGTACATCCCAATTATTAGATCAATTGATCCCAACTCTTAGAGTAATTGAATTTCCATCTATTTTTATGAAAGTACAATGATACCCACATAAAACATTTCTTTTACATCACATTAGTTGTCAGTACCCTTTTGTAAATTTATGGGAAGATATCTTTGACACTCCGATTTGTCTTAAACCTATACTAAAATGACTAAATCAAACTTACGAACGACCAAACTGTAATTTGACATAGTCCAATTTTTTTAAGAGTACCCGGTAAGAATGTCCAGTACAGAAAAAAACGTTTTAGAAGGTCATAAAAAGGAAGTCCAACTCAAATCACATCGGAGTCACACTTGATTCTTATTTGAGTCACTCTAGCACAAGACCAAACCCCTCTCTTACCTATCAATGTTACTTCTATTTATCGTTCATTTTCAGCGAGTCAGCACAGACCGAGAAACACTGGAATATCTGATATATCAGGTACCCTAAGAGGTCCAGTCTTATGACCTCACCGATCAACAAGGGAACAGGTCCCCTAGAAGGGTTGCCTCCCTAGCTTGGGTCCAAAGGACGTAACGTCCGTCTAAGAAGTGGTAGATAGATAGAAAGATGTGTAAATAATCCTTTTTTTTTATTCAATAAATAACATTTACTTTTTGAAGGTCAACCAAGTAGTCCCAAAGTGTTAATGACGACTCCTCTCTCATTGTAATTCCTAATTTTTGTGAGAGGGATGACGATCTTGCCATTAGGATTTTTCCGACGTATCTGAGTCGACAGTTTACATCCATTAGAAACTCGACAGAGACGTCGGTCTCCTCTATCATGGGAGACACCTTTAGTCGTAGAAAACTTACTGACTTCTCAGGGTGGAACTCCGGTTCACGACTTTCCGTCATTGATTGTCAACACGTCCCAAACTCGTGACGTACGATACCTACTTCTTATTCGTACACACTTTAACAGAGTGTCCCAACAAAGATTAGGACTTTAAATGGAGTGACACTACTGTTTCTTACCGGATCTGATTCCCTACGTAGGAGTTTAAGTCGTCTCGGAATTTGTGAATGGAGATCGACATCAAACTAGTAAAGTAAAACAAAAAGGGAAAGAACTCAAGAATTGAAACGTAAATTGAGCCTTTAAAGGTTGAGGAAAAAGAGATAGTCAAGAAATAAGAAAAGAAGTGAATTAAACTGACTTATTTTTTTTAAGTGGAATTGTAAAGTTTTTAGAGTCTAATGAAAAAACATAAATTTTTTTACTGTTCTTTCATGTTAAATAATTATTTTTACATAAAATCTTTGACAAATACACGTCCCATCGAAAATATATAAAAATTGTTCAGGGAATTTTTACTAACTTTGTTTTCCCGACGGGTAACTTACGAAAACTTACTCATTTGATTAAACATGACAATTTATAGATCTCTTATTACAAGAGACTTACGGACCTCTTATGCTCTAAATAACCAATTTCTCTCTGTGTTTCGGACCCAAGGATGCATATCTCCCGAAGTATAGTGTCCTACTGATCTCGAAATGGTCGAACAAGACCGAAGGAGTGATAAAGGGAAGTATCCGTAAAAACAGGTTATTTAAAGAAACTTAAAAGATGGGAGTAGACCTACCAAGGAACCTCCTAGACTTAATCGTGTTCTTTGTCAATCCTACCCGTGAATGGTGCAACACTCCTTCTCCTGTGGTAGTAGTCACCATACACCTCCTGACCCTCAAGGATCATGTGGTGTCCCCAGACTAATGAGTTCTAAAACAACAACGACAAATCAGCGATTCAGTACAGGTTTAGAAAACACTGGGGGTTCCTCACATCGGACGGTCCGAGACAGGTACCCTAAAGGGTCCGTTCTTATGAACTCATCCATCGGTAAAGGAAGAGGTCCTACGAGAGGTCTCCTAGGAGGGTCGGATCCCTAACTTGGGCAGAGAAGACGTAACCATCCGACTAAGAAATGGTGACTCGGTCCCTTCGGGTGACTTCCAAAATACTCGTCAATAGACCCTTTTACAGGACCACCTCCACTTACGGAACATCCATATTATCAAGTCCGCAAACTTTCTACTCTCTTTGTTTCGGGTGTTTCTGTCCTCTCAATAAATAGCGATTTAATTTAACTGGAGGACACACACATACGAGTCGACCAAGTCAGCATAGACTGAGAAACACTGGGGTACCCGGTGGTCCCAGGAGACAGAGACCCTAAGAGGTCCGTTCTTATGACTCCACTCAACGGTACGGTAGGAGACCCCCTAGAAGGATTGGGTCCCTAGCTTGGACACAGAGAATGTAGATGGACGTGACCCTATTATTCTTTGACTCTCGACAATCTTCCATTTCTAAATTTCTTGTTCGCTCTCTCAGTCTCCCAGAGAAACCTTCGGGTGTCTGTCCGAGAATACTTGAGATCACCTTCGCGTCCGTGTCGACTCGTTGTCTTAGATTAGTAATTTCAACGTGTTGAGGTCTCCCCAAATTTACGAGTCGGCTTTGTCCACACGGTACAATTTAATCTTAGGACCAACCTTTGTGGATTATAGGATTTTTTATTCTGTCCCTATAGACCTAGTTACGGATACTCCTTTGACGAAACTGTCGAGGGGATTTACGAGTCTTGACCGTCTTCACTGGATGAAAAAGGATCATTCTCGATCGGGAATCGAATCGACTACTTTCTACGACGTCTCCGAGGAGAGGTCTCGCCGGGACCGGAGGAGAAAACCACCGATCCGGTTATTGGTACAAATTTCGAGTCATAGTGGACCGACCCCGTTATGACCCCGACCATTCACCCCTTTCACTTATACGGGGTTTCTCGACGTTCTTAATCGATCTAACATAACCCTTTTCGGTACACTTATGGGAACTCTTCCGTGAAACTCCCACGTCCTATCTTCTGCTGTCTTTAATTCTGATCCATTCGTTCTTAAGTACCTGAACTTCTATGAGAAATCCCAGTCCCCTGTATTATGGCATTGTTCCTGGGTCCTATCCCGTTTAAGACAACCTCATCGGAATCTGGAGATCTCTTTCATGACCGGTTTTGTCTCACTTCACCGTTGTGGACTCTACGGGACCGTCGATCGCTCTTTCCATATTCCTTCGAGAGTTTTCAACCGTACGAACTCATCTACATAGAACACTCCGTTCTTTTGTGTGGTTTCTAATACAAGGAATCCTCCTGTGTCTTCTGTGTGATAACTAGTTCGGTGTCCCTTACACAACCACTCTCTGTTTGGTCGTAGTGGTTCTTCAAGTTGAAAGTGAGAATAGACGTTCGATCCAGACTGTCATTCCCCAATATTTCAACCCGAGTAATTATCAGTACACAGGGGGAAGGGGGTGGTTCAATATCTTCGGTCTACTACCACGAATTGACGGTCTTCGGTCCTCCGGTGTTAATAGTATTACTGGTCTTTCCAGTCTTTCGTCGGTTTCCCCACAAAAACTCTTAACAGCTCACTCAATTGTCTACTCGTCATTTACGACGAATTGTTCATGTTTTCTTTATTCTTACCTCCTTGTCCTCCGACTCCCGTGTACCGGGGCAATTCTTAATAAGAAACGGACCAAGGGATTGGACTTGGTTCCAAAACCAGATCTTGGACGACCGACTTTTATGTGTCAATCCAGGGATCCTCCTTGTGAAGTTGTTGGGGAGAAGATCCAAAGAGGACTCCTTCTTTGCAGGTGTCTTCATACCTCTTGGACGACGGACTTGAGGATACCTCTTCCTCCATGCACATCGTATTCCTCCCTTGACGACACGGGCACTTTTACGTAGAAAGTCTAGAGGTGGACGTGCCTTGTATTGACTGAGTAACCAAAAGTACTGGTACAAATACGACTCCAGAGCTAAGGGTTCTCGACGAGGATCGGTGACTGACTTGAACCGTACCTATGATTCCGTCTAAACAAGGACTGTCAACGTCTTGGACCGACTACCCGTTGAAACCGGGTTGAAACGACTGAAAAAAGAATATTTAAACAGTGTCTGACTGAAGAGGACAGGTCGTGTGGAAAGAAGGAAGAGAAAAAGTGTAGCTAAACTGAACATTGTCGATTGGGTAGAGGGAGTCAAAAGAGGGATAGATGGAAGTGTTTACAAAAGGAAATATTTAGAGAGCTTACAGATTAAGAGAGATCCGTAGACGAAGAGTCTCTTGGGTTTCTTTGACGTTTTGAGAAAAGATTTCACCAACACATTAAAATGTCAGGGTGACCATTGCATACTCTTAAGATTAACGAGATTTAGGAGTGGTTGTGAACCGTAACTTCAGGTACCCCAGCGTTCTCAGTCTGTACTGACTCACGGACTTGTTCTTGTCTTCCATGTTACACCATAGAGTGACACCAAAATTAAACGTAAAAAGATGATTGGTTAATACAACTTGTACAAAAGTACACAAATAAAAGTGGACATATATAATAGACACAGGTTTATAAAACAAGTAAAGGAATAACCCAACAAACTGAATAATAACTTAATTCTCAAGGAATATCTAAAAACTTGTATTCAAGAAATAGTCAATACGTAAACATTTATAATAGATGATCATACATCGGACAGAAAAGTGAAAGAAAACACAACTTCTTGTCTTCAATTATTAAAACTACAAGTTAAATCTTAAAAAAGGAAATAACAAACACGAAAAATAAAGAAACATTCTTTAACACCGATTGAGTCCCAGTGTTTCTAATAGACGATACGGAAGAAGATCGACAAAATATCTATATCCAAATGTAAGTCTGGATAATAAGTTCAATTAAAAACGTATACCACACGTAGATCCGAACAATTCTTTGAAAAATTATGGAAATACTTTGGTCAATTGAGAGTTGTAATCAAGTACTCTGGATGAAACGTCTTCCTTCTTATAAAGTAATCACTTTAATATAAGTTATATTACTCATATATTTATAGTTTCGATTGAATGTAAAATATGATTAAAATGTTATTATAATTGATAGAGTATAATTTATTACAATTTAAGTTTGAGGTACTCAGGTTAAATATCTACATTAAATATAGTGTATTTATATGTCTTTCGTTGTCTGGATGTAACTCTACACATTTCCGTCACAAATAAGTTATTATAACCATTAATGACTTTTTTAATATATACGTACATTCAAAAAAAATACCATAGAAGTCAAGTCAAGTCAACGAGTCAGCACAGGTTGAGAAACACTGGGGTACTTAGTGTCGTGCGGTCCGGAGGGACAGGTAGTGGTGGAGGGCCTCAAGTGAGTTTGAGTACAGGTAACTCAGCCACTACGGTAGGTCGGTAGAGTAGGAGACAGCAGGGGAAGAGGAGGACGGGGGTTTGGGAGGGTCGTAGTCACAGAAAAGGTTACTCAGTTGAGAAGCGTACTCCACCGGTTTTATGACCTCAAAGTCGAAATCGTAGTCAGGAAGGTTACTTGTGGGTCCTGACTAAAGGAAATCCTACCTGACCTACCTGGAGGAACGTCAGGTTCCCTGAGAGTTCTCAGAAGAGGTTGTGGTGTGAAGTTTTCGTAGATAAGAAGCCGCGAGTCGAAAGAAGCGTCAGGTTGAGAGTATAGGTATATACTGGTGACCTTTTTGGTATCGGAACTGATCTATCTGGAAACAACCGTTCCATTACAGAGATGAAAAGTTATATGATAGATCCAACCAGTATTGAAAAGAAGGTTCCTCATTCACAGAAAATTAAAGTACCGACGTTAGTGGTAGACGTCACTAAAACCTCGGGTCTTTTTATTTCAGACTGTGACAAAGATGACAAAGGAGTAGATAAACGGTACTTCACTACCCTGGTCTACGGCACTAAAAGTAAAAGACTTACAACTCGAAATTCGGTTGAAAAAGTGAGAGGAGAAAGTGAAAGTAGTTCTCCGAAAAATCAAGGAGAAGTGAAAGACGGTATTCCCACCACAGTAGACGTATAGACTCCAATAACTATAAAGAGGGTCGTTAGAACTAAGGTCGAACACGAAGAAAGTCGGGTCGTAAAGAGTACTATATGAGACGTATCTTCAATTTATTCGTCCCACTGTTATATGTCGGAACTACATGAGGAAAAGGATAAACCTTGGTCAGACAACAAGGTACAGGTCAAGATTGACGACGAAGGACTGGACGTATATCCCAAGAGTTCTCCGTCCAGTCCACCAGACCATAAGAGTAGAGAAAGTCTTAAAAGGTGTCAACTAACACTAGGTGTGTCAGTTTCCGAAACCGTATCAGTTATTTCGTCTTTATCTACAAAAAGACCTTGAGAGAACGAAAAAACTACTAAGGCGTCTACAACCGTTAAACTAGAGACCAAGGAGACGGAAAAGATTTTCGTCAAACTTGTAGACCTTCAAGTACCAAGTGCATAACGACTTCGGACCGAACCTCTTAAAACTCGTAATGAAATGATCACACACTCTACTCACGTTAACACGTCATCAAGCTCGTAAGAAACTGTAAAGAAAAGAAACCCTAACCTTACTTTTGTCTGGAAAAGGTCAGGACACCGGTGACGACTCAAAAGGTGTAAACGACCGTATCTGCCATAGAATCTTAAGTCATTTAATTTTTATTTTTGAATGGAAAAAAGACGTATAGAACTACTTCAAAACAATAAAGTTAGAATACAGGGAGGAGAAACTAAAAGTAAAGTGAGTATTCAAAACGTTATAATAAGGATACAAGGACATCTAATTTTGTATATAAGTAACAAGTTAAATTCATACACAAGTGTAGAAAACTAATCTACTTTAAAAGTTTCAAATATAATTAAAAACTAATATTAATATAGATCTCTCCTTTCTATAACAAGTAACAAACTTACGAATTGAAACTCTTCCTGGTTAAAGAACAAGTTCATCTGTCTAGTAGATCCGTGTTACTAAAAAATAAAAACGGAGGACTTAAGAGTAGTGGTATAGATATTGAATAGTATCTACGAGTTTTATAAAATTCACACATGTCTTTACGGTACTTGTAATTTTATAAAATTTTTTCGGTTTGATATAACATCTCGGTTGAAATACATAGTAAACTATCGGTCACTCGTTGAAGTGAAAGTGAAAAGTGAAAGTACGTAACCTCTTCCTTTACCGTTGGGTGAGGTCGCAAGAACGGACCTCTTAGGGTCCCTGCCCCCTCGGACCACCCGACGACAGATACCCCAGTGTGTCTCAACCTGTGTTGACTTCACTGCGTCGTCGTCGTCGTCGTCGTCGTCGTCGTCGTCGTTCAAATAGGACTGTATCCCACTTAGAGAAACTTATACCCGACTTAAAGGTAAAGACTGTTAATATATTTGTAGGGATTAAAGGTCCTCCTCCAATTCGTAATAGATATCATTCCCAGTCGAAATACTCCTCCGATTTCTTCCTACTTAAACCCTAGACTCTTCACCAGTTGTCGGAAGACTCCAATCAAAGTATCCAACAACTGTGTCTCTTCACTAAATAATACGAGTATTCCTCTCACCGTAAATTTTTTCACAAATAAAAAAGTCAACACGACCCAGAAGTAACAGTAGGTTCCCGAAAGAGATCAACGTCTGTCGTCCCCGATGAGAGATCAACCCCACGGCCCCGAAGAGTAACACCACCAAAGAGAGCAACGTCTCGTGTCCGAGATCCGTGTGCCCAAAGTCATCAACACCATGTACCCGGGTCGACGAGACACCGTACACCTTAGGCGGGTCTAGTTTCTAGTTTGAGTGCAGGGGACATGACAGTCCACCTGAGATAGATGACATGGCGGTCCCTTCAGGGACCTCTCATCGTAACTCTCTTCACACCTTTCTCTTTAGGTGGTCTCTCTAATTTAAAAGTTAAAAAGGTCTCCATATAAAGATTTACCTCTCCTCATTTCCTTTCTTCCTTCTTATTTTCGCTTCACCCTATCATTCTTTCTCTAATATTACTTCCGTTCTCCGGGTCTTTTTAGATTATTTGTGTGATTTTGAAGGGTCCACCGTGGTCACCATTTCTTAGATGGACAGTTACGTCCTCTACGTTCATTACTCTCACTAGGGACCCAGTCCTTCTAGGGGACCTCATCCTTTGCCGTTGGGTGAGGTGATAAGAACGGTTTTAGGGTACCTGTCTCCTCGAACCACCTGATGTCAGGTACCCCAGCGTTTCTCAACCTGTACTGACCCGTGCGTACACACAATTTGTGATATTTTCCTCCCTGAAACAAAAATGAGTGACAACATAACGATAGAGGACCACATATAGCGAACTATATATAAGTTACTTACTCTTACGATCATTCTTAATAAAAAATCTCCAAGAATGGGATCTGGGTCCCAAAAGCTCCCAGACAATTGAAGGACTTTAACATACGTTTTAGTACACACATACGTACGTACACGGGAAATCTCGTGAAAAAATAGTCCCAAGTACCCAAAATATGACTATCTATAAGTCATATAAGTCCATAAACTCCTCTAATTTTTTTCAGTTCTAGGTAACTAAATTCGTCGATATTAATTTTTATTTCTAATTAAATATATTATTCATTTTTAATTTTTAAAGGAATTCAAGTTCTCCTATGTCAGTCCTAAGGATGAATCAAACGGTCTTTTGAACGTCCTTACCGACTTGGATAGGTTGGTAACGGACACTAATTTCAATCCACTGACTTCCCCAGTTAGAGTATCTGACACGATATAAAGGCTACGAACATCGATCTAAAGATCTACCTGTTGATGTGTTACCGAAAGTATTTACTGAGGACTGAGTTTACCCACGTGATTCGTCAACGACGAGACCCTTTGAGATCCTCTGTTTAGATGCAGAAAAGTAAGAGGTAACTAAAAGGGTGGACTGTACAACGGTAAGCAAACAATTCTACTCCTAAAAGTGACATCAGAGGTCCGTACTTCGGATAGAATTTCCAGACCCGACCATGGTCCGAGGATAGAGTGATCCAAGAAGAGAGTCAAGTCAAGTCAGTGAGTCAACACAGGATGAGAAACGCTGGGGTACTTAGCGTCATACGGTCCGGAGGAACAGGTAGTGGTTGAGGACCTGAAGTGGGTCTGAGTGCAGGTAGCTCAGTCACTACGGTAGTTCGGTAGAGTAGGAACCAGCAGGGGAAGAGGATGACGGGGGTTAGGGAGGGTCGTAGTCTCAGAAAAGATTACTCCGTTGAGAAGCGTACTCCACCGGTTTCATGACCTCAAAATCGAAATCGTAGTAAGAAAGGTTTCTTTAGGGTCCCGACTAGAGGAAGTCTTACCTGACGAACCTAGAGGAACGTCAGGTTCCCTGAGAGTTCTCAGAAGAGGTCGTGGTATCAAGTTCGTAGTTAAGAAACCGCGAGTCGGAAGAAGTGTCAGGTTGATAGTGTAGGTATGTACTGGTGTCCTTTTTGGAATCAGAACTCATCTGCCTGGAATCAGCCGTTTCATTACAGAGACGAAAACTTATACGATAGATCCAACCAGTATTGAAAAGAAGGTTCCTCATTCACAGAAAATTAAAGTACCGACGTTAGTGGTAGACGTCACTAAAACCTCGGGTCTTTTTATTTCAGACTGTGACTAAGGTGGCAAAGGAGTAGATAAACGGTACTTCACTACCCTGGTCTACGGTACTAGAAGCAAAAGACTTACAACTCGAAATTCGGTTGAAAAAGTGAGAGGAGAAAGTGGTTCTCCGAAAAGTCAAGGAGAAGTAAAAGACGGTATTCCCACCACAGTAGACGTATAGACTCCAATAACTATAAAGAGGGCCGTTAGAACTAAGGTCGAACAAAGAAGGTCAGGTCGCAAAAAGTACTACATGAGACGTACATTCAATTTATGCGTCCCACTGTTATATGTCGGAACTACATGAGGAAAAGGATAAACCTTGGTCAGACAACAAGGTACAGGTCAAGATTGACANCAAGATTTGCGATGAAGGACTAGACGTATGTCTAAAGAGTTCTCCGTCCAGTCCACCAGACCCTAAGGATAGAGAAAGTCTTAGAAGGTGTCAAATAACACTAGGTGTGTCAGTTTCCGAAACCGTATCAGTTATTTCGTCTTTATCTACAAAAAGACCTTGAGAGAACGACAAAGGTACTAGGTCTCCTACAACCGTTAAACTAGAGACCAAGGAGACGGAAAAGATTTTGGTCGAACTTGTAATCCTTCAAGTGCCAAGTGCATAACGACTTCGGACCGAACCTTTTAAAACTCGTAATGAAATGATCGCACACTCTACTCACGTTAACACGTCATCAAACTCGTAAGAAAACGTAACGGAAAGAAACCCTAACCTTACTTTTGACTGGAAAAGGTCAGGACACCGGTGACGACTCAAAAGGTTTAAACGACCGTATAACTCACGTCGTGAAAGTATCGTAGTAGAAAGTCCTAAACTTTGTCGAGTTGACCTTACGGTAGTGGAGGTGATCGAAACAAACATCACCACGAAAGATTCCAGGTGAACTGAAGTGTAAGGTCCTACAGACCGAGATCCACTCACTAGTGTGGTAGTACTAATAGACCCAACACTTCGAGAAAAAACATGTCAAGAGGACACATAAGAACGGTGGAGAAGAATTATAGAAGACGAAGACAATCCAGGTATGGTAAAGACAGGAAATAACTCGGGTAGAAACGTACTTTATAAGGGAACCATAGAGATTAAAAGAACTTCTCTAGAGATCAGAAAGGGTAAGACAAGAAAAGAAGATAAAGAAACGTAACTAGCGACTCCTTCCGAAAGAATAGAAAAGAACGATAAGAAACCTTGAGACGTAAGTCTACGAATATAGAAAGGAAAAGAGGAAACGAAAAGTGGAGAGAAGAAAAGTGTCGATAAACATTCCGGAGGGGTCTGTCGGTAAAACGAAAAAACGTAAAGGAAAGGTACCCCTACCAGAACTAGGGACAGAGGACATGTTACAATGTTTGGAGTAAGGTATCAAGTAGTCCGTGAGATAGTCTAGATCCGGGAATTTAGATAAAGAGTGAAGGTGACATATTAGTATTCCCTAAACTAAATCCAGTATGGACTTACCAGATCGCCAAAAGGGATGAAAGAAGTTAAATTCAGACTTAAACCGTTATTCCTCAAGTACTAGAATCGGTGTCGTCGAGGAGCAGAACAAAAACGACTGACACATCTCGAAGAGGTAGAAACCGACGTTTCTTATATTAGTTAGACTAAAGCCACAACTTGTAGACCACTACAGGTACACATCTCAGAAGAGAACACAACAACCCTCTCCCACAAACGATACTGGTCACGTAAAAGAACCGTTTTGAGATAATCAGAAACGGCACAAAGTAAGGCGTAAGGTTCCGGTTTAAACGGACAATGGAGTCCACAAAGAACTGAAGGATGAAAACGTAAGGTCAGGGGATATTACTTTTCCTGTAGAGAAAACCCACAATCAAGATGTTCCAGAACATCCAGAAGTATCTTGGCAAGTTGAAGTCGAAGAAGTCACAATGACCAACCCCGTATCTGAACCTAATGACACTATGACTTACCAAACGGAACCTTTCTTTGTCTCTAGTAAGACAGCAAAAACTCTGACGTAGGTTCATGACGGAAAGTCTGAGAAAACAACTGGTACTACCGATGAGGTAAAGAAGACTCCCTAAAGACGGGCGTCATCATCTATATTACCAGTAGACTCAATTTAAGGGGGTAGGGTCAGGTAAAATCAAGCGTCTAAGGATCTTACAGAAGAGGAGATCACATTGGACATTGTCGGGGTNAAGGGATGAAAGAAGTTAAATTCAGACTTAAACCGTTATTCCTCAAGTACTAGACTCGGTGTCGTCGAGGAGCAGAACAAAAACGACTGACACATCTCGAAGAGGTAGAAACCGACGTTTCTTATATTAGTTAGACTAAAGCCACAACTTGTAGACCACTACAGGTACACATCTCAGAAGAGAACACAACAACCCTCTCCCACAAACGATACTGGTCACGTAAAAGAACCGTTTTGAGATAATCAGAAACGGCACAAAGTAAGGCGTAAGGTTCCGGTTTAAACGGACAATGGAGTCCACAAAGAACTGAAGGATGAAAACGTAAGGTCAGGGGATATTACTTTTCCTGTAGAGAAAACCCACAATCAAGATGTTCCAGAACATCCAGAAGTATCTTGGCAAGTTGAAGTCGAAGAAGTCACAATGACCAACCCCGTATCTGAACCTAATGACACTATGACTTACCAAACGGAACCTTTCTTTGTCTCTAGTAAGACAGCAAAAACTCTGACGTAGGTTCTGACGGAAAGTCTGAGAAAACAACTGGTACTACCGATGAGGTGAAGAAGACTCCCTAAAGACGGGCGTCATCATCTATATTACCAGTAGACTCAATTTAAGGGGGTAGGGTCAGGTAAAATCAAGCGTCTAAGGATCTTACAGAAGAGGAGATCACATTGGACATTGTCGGGGTTTCTCAGGTAAGAAAAATTCCCCTGTTTTAAGGTTGTCCAAGAACGACTAACGGAAGAAAAGTAAACGAAAGAACTCTTGAAATTTAAGGTTCCCTGTCGAAGACCAATATAGAAGAATATTTTGTATTCGTAAGAAGTATATGTTCAATGTTTAGAAGGTCAGAACATTAATACTGACAATTCATTGAGGTTTCAAATAAAGATCCCTCACCAAGAGGTATACAGAACCTACACGGACCTCCACAACATGATCTCTTACAAGAAATCTAACTCCATTAGAAATCAAACGAAACCTGTCGTCAATTATTCGAGTCTAAGAACCCAATACCACAAATAAGACAGTAAGGGTGAGGAGACTTTTAAGTATAATAAAATCTGTTTCTTCATATGATGTTAAACTGTAAAATCTTCTCCTCCGTTTTCAAAAGAGGGAAAGACAAGGTTAATGTGGGACTGATGTAAATAACAACTTTACATCTCCTTTCTATACTTTTCCTACCTTTTTATTTCCTTTCTATATTTCCTTTATATTTCTTACCCTATATTGGGTCCCTTTAAATTTAATAAAGTTTTAACCACTACTCTTCGATTCAAAAGGTTCTCATGTAGTCTACGGTAAGTAATGAGGACTCATAATGGATCTTCGGGACCGTACAAATGTGTTAATCGAACACAAAGAAGTTTCCGAGAAATTTACTTCTTGGTCTAACTTTGTCTCTACTAAGAAGTTCGACTTCAAGATTCCACCTATGTCTAGATTCGACTCAAAACCTTTAGAATCTAGACGGTCTCAAACTGTATGACCGAGAACCCTCTACTCTTTTTTGATCGTATTATTTGGAGGGTTTCTCGTCTCCCCACCCTTGAATATAAGTGACTCCTATAAAATACAAGATCCGTGATCCAAAATACAAGATATTAATGATAGTACTACGACAAGAATATCCTCTATTCTTTTTCATCGTCTCACATACGACCGAGAACCCTCTTTTAATTAACCACTGGGTGTATTTTACGAGAGAATCAAACCTACCAAGGTATTTTAAAGTTATCTAGTGAGTTTAGTATTTATGACTTCCGTAAGTGAAATAGTATTTTTTCTAAAATATCTCACGATTAATTCTCATATGACTTCTCATTTTAGAGATTGTATTGAAATTTTATTTACCGTTTTAACAACATAGGAAAAAACAAGCTTTCTTTCATTACGTTCGTCATATGATCACGTAATCAAACATTTTGTGACTCCCAGAAGTTTTGAACATAGAAAAACCGACGGATATAATTAATTTTTACTAAAAAAGGGGATTAAACCCTTCTGTTACGAGGTGTCCATAAATTAACTTATATTTCTGTGCATTTGAGTGGACAAGTACGTAAAATTTGAAAAGAAAGTATTCTAGTCGTAAAGAAAAATCAACAAGTAAAAGTGGACACATTTTCAGTAACTTCTCATAATATTATATATCTTGAAAAGTTTATTATACCCTTATAAAAATTGGGTAGTTCAAAGACAAGTACATATATAATTTGTACACTTATGTTTTAGATGATGTGTAATCCGAGACACTTACTGTAACCCTTACGACTTTGTTCTTTTTTAATAACGAGAAGTTTCTTGAATGTCGAATCACAATTCTGTCTACACATTTGTCAATACTATTACGACACTATTGACAAACCATTACCGTCACACAGACTTTATACCACCCCACTATACCTTCCTTTCGAATCCAGTCAAGATTCAGTCCTTTCCCAAACATCTTCTCCTTCGTGAACTAGACTCTGAATTTATCATTCAACCTCCCTACGTAAGATCTATGTATTTTTATAGGTCTTCTGAAACCCGAACTTAGTTATATCGTGTAAACCCTTTTAATGTTAAGTTCATGTCATAACAACCTCACATTTAATATTCCTCTTACACAATTTGTCTAACCCTTTCATTGAAATATCCTCCATCTGTCTAAGATCTACTTTTTGAAACTTAAAATAAAATATCCAATATCTGAGTAGTTTCTTAAGACTTGTCACTTTACTTTGCTAATCAATGTACAAGTTTTTCTAATAGACCGTCACGTCTCCTACTTATCCCTTCCCCAACTGGGGTCTCCTACAGGTATGTAGTCATTATCTAGTTCATTCTTTATTACCTCGGCTTTAATCCAGTGACCGTCATCCTCTGTTACCTTTTATTTCTATTGATATATCTACTATCTTAATGGTCCTTTGAATTACGACTAACCTATCGTCGCCGTTTTCGTTTTCCCCTTGGAAACGGAAGATCCAAAGACTAAACTCACTTACTTTTGACAATTAGTTAAACCCTTTTTAAATTTACCCTTCTAAAAATCCTCATCTTACTACCTAGAGATAGAAATAGTACGGTTTAAACTTTACCAACGCTATAGGTCCTCTTATAAAGAATATCCGACTCTTTGTGAATCTCCACCGATTTCCTTTTGATAGGATATTTCCTCTGATTCTTCACAGATCTCTATGTCCTCTCCCACAATGATTCTCTTCTCTCAAATACCCCCGATAATAGGTACCGTCATTTACGTTATTTTCCCCTTTAATATCTTGTAACTTAGACTTTAGAAACCCTCTACCGGTTAACAAGATTCAACTTCTGATCTACTTTTCACTTCACTTTCACTTTCATCGAGTCAATACAGGCTGAGAAACGTTGGGATACCTGACATATCAGGTACATACTGATTAGGTCGGGTCTTATGACCTCACCCATCGGAAAGGGAAGAGGTCCCCTAGAAGGGTTGGGTCCCTGACTTGGGTCCAGAGGGTGTACCGTCCACCTAAGAAATGGTCGACTTGGTGTTCCCTTCGGGTTCGTATGACCTCACCCATCGGATAGGGAAGAGGTCACCTAGAAGGACTGGATCCTTAGCTTGTCCCCAGAGGACGTAACGCCCGTCTAAGAAATGGTTGACTCGATAGTCCCTTCGGGGTTTTGATCTTCTTCCATTCCTTTATCTCTATCACTCACGTCTGATAAGGGAACTCTAAGATGACGTTTTCCTTTCTCACTCTCATTAACCTCCCTTATTTAGGATTTAGTTCCTATGAAACAACACAAATAACTTTTCTACTCTCTCCAGACTCAACAAATTTTCGACTCTCCTTACTGGTTATCTTTCTCCCTTTGCCTTCTCTCTTTCCTTCCCTGTTATCTTCTACGTTGTAGGGTCTTCTCTCTCCACTTCTCTCTACTCTCAATTCACCTTTTTATTCAAACCTATCCTTCTTCCTAAAAAAAAAAGAAGTTTCGATTCCTCCTTCTTCATTCCTATACAGACACATACTTATGTGACCTCCTTCACGTAACCCTTCTTCCCTATCACCCACTGTCCTTTAGTCCATCAAGTACAGACTGTCGAAAGTAAAAAAAGATACTTTATCATTTCATCCAAGTTTCTCTTTCTTTATAAATTTCAAACCCTGAATTTCTTACTTTTTAAATTTTCGGACCTATTTAATTCCCATGTACACTTTGACCCTGAGTTTTACTGAAACGTTAAATACAAAAAAATGGTTATCGGAAGTCACGGATATCGTGACATTCAGTTCGTTCATATACCGACCTAACTAGATATAAACTCCTAATCATATCAAATATAAGATCCTATCCACTCCCTTTGTTTTGGTGACATGTTTTTTCTACTCCCTGAAGGGACCACCAGGTCACCGATTCTGAGACTGGAGAGTTACATCCCTCAGTCCCCAGCTAGGGACCAGTCCCTTGATCTAGGTATGTGACGTTGATTCTGAACCACACCGGTTTATTCATTTATTTATAAAAATTTTTCTTCTACTCAACTATATCATTCGATTCGATTTGATCTTCCTTTCCTTCTAAATTAGAAACTTGTTGTAATAACTCTTGGTATCAATATATTACGGGATAATTCATTTTAAATCCTTTTTTACTTAAATTCATTTTATGTCAAACGTAGAAGTTAAACGGGATAATAAAGTATGGATAATATTAAAACTGAAAAAAAAAAATTTGGTTTGAGAAGAGAACTGTTCCGTACTACCTCTTCCTCCCCACGAAGTGTAAAAAGATATAAGTGAGAACAATTGGTGATCCACAAAATTCCTTTTAGTCTATATGAATCTAGTCCTTTTTCAGTCAGGACTAAATCGCACACCACTCCCAAACTTTGTCTCGTTCCTAGACATGAACTCGGTCTGTAATTTGTACGGGTAAATTTTTAAGAGAAACAAGGACGACTAGTTAGACATCTCGAGAAACATAACATCTATATTTGATGCAACCATAAACTTTCGTTAAAATAAAGTTTATTTAATAAACGAAAAACTGAAAACAAAGTGTGCATTGTACGTCTCAAGAAAAATGTAACAACAACAAACATNGGGTAAATTTTTAAGAGAAACAAGGACGACTAGTTAGACATCTCGAGAAACATAACATCTATATTTGATGCAACCATAAACTTTCGTTAAAATAAAGTTTATTTAATAAACGAAAAACTGAAAACAAAGTGTGCATTGTACGTCTCAAGAAAAATGTAGCAACAACAAACATGAAAACAACGTAACAACAATTGTTCCACGCGATCCAGACAAAAAAAAAAAAAAAAAGAAATATATCATAGACTCCAAAAGTCTAACCGATTCTACTATAGGGAGTCGAGGTCCAATATACGAAAAGGACCTAAAATTCAAAGATAACAAGAAAAAACAAAAAAAAAATTAAGTAGATCTTAAACAAAAACTATACCAACCTTTTGAAAGGTCTACCATTCGATCAACACGGTCATGGTATGAAATTTTATAGTAAGAAAAAGTTATTTAACTTTATAAGGAACGTAGTATATAATTCAATCGTTTATAACCCCGGACAAAGATCTTAGATCTAGTAAGAAAGGTACCTACATAAAAAGTGAAAAATACGGTTATGGTATAACTAAAGTAATGTTGCCGAAGTCTCGTGTGACAAAAGACCATCACCTTCAGGAGGAAGAAATGTAAGAAGAATAAAAAGTATGAAAGACAAAAACAAACAAAGAAGACAGTTTACTTGACATTCTAATCGAATACGTTAGAAGAGGAAATGGGGATTTAAATTCTAAAATTAAATTTGATGCACTTTACACATATAATTTAAGTCCTTTTACTGTAAAATTACTACAATTCGGAAGGGAGATGGTCTTTATAACTATTTGGGTAGATTTATAATACAATCATAGATCGAAACCGTATAGACATTAATACGACTTGTCTTCGTGTATTGAATGGATACGTAATTTCAGTAGTGACTTCTTTGTCGATTGGAGGAGTTATAAAATATGACGTGGAGTCAACCGAAAAACAACCGAAAGTAGACATCATATTAGGTACAATATAATAATAATATTAAGTACAAGATAATAATAACAACCGTGACGAGAAAAAGTAGTAGAAGGGTCTAAAATGTAATCTAAAAGTTTGTGTATAGAGGTGAAGGAATTCCGATGAAGGAATTCCATATTCCGAGAACGACGTGACCGACCTCATCTCTATTTAAGTTTATCGTAGAACTAGTGACATCTCAGGTGGGCCAGGACTATAAACTGTTCCTTAACGAGAGATTGGACTCGATCTGAAACGAAATTTAGGTCTTTCTTCCTTTACCAGAAGATTCTTTGTACTTACTGGTTCGTTGAGATAGTATAGGAAATAATGATGAAGACAATGAAGAGAGATAATCGGTTTATTTTTTACTACTGTACCTTGTTTTCCCTTTTTATCCTTTAAGTATCAATAAAAAGTAAAGTCAGAAAAAAAATGAGTGCTCATTCGTCTTCCATCTCTCACAACCATCTTACACGTACAGAGTTCTTAATTTTACTTACTTTTTACCAACTCAATCAAAACACGTCGTAAAGGTGATAAGACCATTCTTACTTTATCTATATGTACATATTTGATACTTCATAATTAACACATGAAGACATGAAGGTGTATACTCAACACAAGAAACTAAATTTTGATCAAACATGTTATCTTTCTACTTATCATTTTAAGTACGAGTATTAATTTTAATTTTCGTAAAAAGTGACTCTCGCTATAATTTGCTGTTTAAAGTCTTGGAAATTACAATGAAAAAAAGGACTAAAAACTTGTACCCGAGGTGTAAAAGTGAAACGTGACACGGGACTTTTAATAAGACCACCGGTGTTTATAAATATCCAAAACAAGAAATGGAAGGAAAATTACAAGGAAATCCTTTAGAGAGAACCTTCCACCGTTAAAAATTTATTACTTCTAAGATATCATATATAAGTATTCTTCAGTAAAGGGGTATGAATCTTCTACGAATATATTTATACTATCGTAAGAAGTTTTCTATATGATATTCGATTGTTCAGACTAATAAAATTCTTCCAGAAAGAGTGTTAATACAACTTTCTTCATAAAGATGTAAAAAGTTTGATTAAAAGTACATTCGTAATAAAAAAAGAAATCATCAACTAGTACCTAATCGACAAAGAATATGTTGAGAAAATATCTTATTGTGACTTATATACGAAAACGAGAAAAGTTTTGTATGACTAGTCACTAGTTAAACCTGATGTAGTAAAACAAATCGTGTTAAAATATGTCATTTCGACGTGACAGGTATTGTTACAGAAAGAATTTTAGGTGAGAAAATCTCATATTCCCGCGTTCATTTAAATTCAATAAGTCCGAGTCAAGTCTGTCCTTTTTTCGTTATAATTCAACATTATTTAATAAATCTCTTTTTAACTGTTTATACAAACTTAAGATGACTAAAGCCTCCACGAGATATAAAAGCCGACTAAAGTGCAGATATAAAAAAAAGAGAAAAGTGACGGGTACACAAATTTAAGGATTTTAAGTTAACTAGATCTCGACCAATATAGTGTTATTAAGAGGTGATCACCTTTTTTCTGAGACTTAGAACAAAAGAAACGGGTCCGTCATTATTAGTGACTACTATTCAATCGTCCATATTACAGTGATAGAGAGTATATCACTTAATGACTCTAAGAGAATTTCATCTTATATCTTATTACATGAATGTTATTATATTCTTTGTTATATTTTTATAAGGATAGTAAATACTATAGAACACTACTTGGTATAAGATAAAATACAAGTATAGGACTTGAGGTTTGTGTATAATGAAGTTTCTATCTTACTTAAGTAAGAAACTTCATATTTCTGGTTTAACCCTTCGTCTCCTATCTCATTACTTCGTCGTTCTTTTGTTTCCGAGTATCATCTTTGCCGACGGTTGTGAGAACGTATTAGATGTGTTACCCGGGAACGGAAAGAGGTCGGATTAATCTGCCGTATTGTCTACAGTAATTTATAACAAAGTACTGAAAGGAAGAGACACAGTCCAATAGTCATTATTTACTTCTCGAAGAAACCAGGAACTGTTACTCTTGTAGAGTCTTTTATATAAATTGAATTAGTAGGTTAGTGAGTACTCTTACTCTCTGAGTTCAAAAGGGAATTCAATGTTTTAAGGTTACGATAACGGTATCTACCAAACAACAACAAATCAACGATTCAGTACAGACTGAGAAACGTTGGGGTACCTGACATCGGGTGGTCCGAGGAGACAGGTATCCTAAGAGATCCGTTCTTATGACCTCACCCAACGGTAAAGGAAGAGGTCCCCTAGATGGACTGGATCCCTAGTTTGGACTCAGAGGACGTAGCCGTCGGTCTAAGAAATGGTGACTCGGTAGTACCTTACCATTCTCCCTAGTAGGTGACAGAGTGTACATTGACCATTTATAATCCTCCCTTATCCGTCCGGTTGTATTTATTGTTTTAGTGTTTTAGATTTTTCATCACTGTTTGTCTATTTCACAAGATTTGATTATCAGAGATTTGAGAGTATTAACACACGGGACAATTACTTTTATTACTCTTACATGTGGGATTAAGAACAGATCAATAAATATTTAATATATATATAGTGAAATAATGACATATGACATAATGATATTAAGAATTTTACCTATGTTCATCTTCAATTCTTCCACTTGATTTCTCTTTTTTTACGATTAAATAAGATTATAATAAATTTCGTGACAATCCTTTGATTTTAATAACTGAGTGATAATAACAATTATTTAAAATCACTCTATTGCGGTGACCTTTACGTAGTCATCGAAAATGTTACAACTAAATTAAGAAACTAATACTTTTAAAAAATTTATAAGTCCGACAGAACTATGAACCTAAACTACCAAGTTTACGTAGTGACCGACGTGAATGATTTAGTGTTGTGTCAGTAGGAACCCAAAGGTGACCTCTAATCAAGGTCCTGACGACACCTATGGTTTTAAGTACCTATATGAGTTCAGGGAATGTATTTTACCACATCATAAACGTATATTGGATACGTGTAGGACATATAGAAAAGTTATAAAAAATTAGAGATCTAATGAATATTGTGGATTATGTTACATTCACGATACACTTATCAATATTTATGCTACATTTATCAATGAAAACAACAACGGTCAGTGGTTCAGTACAGGTTGAGAACCGTTGGGGTACCTGACGTCGTACGGTCCCAAAGGACAGGGAGTGGTAGAACACCTGAAACGGGTTCAAGTACAGGTAACTTAGTTACTACGGGAGATTAGTAGAGTAGGAGACAACGGGAGAAAAGGACGGAAGTTAGAAATGGTTGTAGTCCCAGAAAAGGTTTCTCATTCGACAAGCGTAGTCCACCGGTTTAGTAAGTCGTAGTCAGGAAGGTTACTTATAAATCAGAACTAAAGGAAATCCTAACTGACCAAACTAGAGAAACGACAGGTTCCCTGAGAGTTCTCAGAAGAGGTCGTGGTGTCAAACTTTCGTAATTAAGAAACCACGAGACGGAAGAAATACCAGGTCGAGAGTGTAGACATGTACTGATGACCTTTTTGGTGTCGAAACTGATCTACCTGTAAACAGTCGTTTCACTACAGAGACGAAAAATTATGTGACAGATCCAACCAGTATCTAAAGAACGGTTCTTCGTCAGTAGAAGATTAAAGTACCGACGTCAGTGGTATGAGTCACTAAAATCTCGGGTTCTTCTCCTTTAGACAGTGACGAAGGTGCAAAAGGGGAAGATAAACGGTACTTCCCTACCTTGACCTACGGTACTAGAATCAAAGAAATTATGACTCAAAATTCGGTCGAAAAAGTAAGAGAAGAAAGTAGAAGTAGTTCTGCGAGAAATCAAGGAGAAACGAAAGACGGTAATTATCAATGATCGGCAACCGTTCAAGTTCAAAGCGAAAAAACTTTGAAAGACTTAAAAGAAAGTTCATAAAAGTCAGATCCAACCAACGTAGGTACCTACGTCCTGGACGTCTATACTTCCCGGCTGACATGAGTAAAAAGTCAGGGTTTGTGACTAATACGTTTTCACTAAACAAAAACTTTAAGATAGTTTAGGTAGAAGGAACTACAACAATATTCGGAGAGTTTTCTAAAAACTTTTGTTTGTAAATTGTTTCCCAACTCTTAGTAACAATGTAGCAAACTTCTTAAAATTTAACTTAAATCGAAAGATACGGTTCAAATTATGCGTTCATTCTTATAAATTTCAACTGTGTAAAAACCGGGGGTTAGTGAATTACTACCTTGGTAAAGATTTATAAGTAAACGTTTATCAGGACGATCTCTAATTAAAAAAAGTTTCCGTCAATGTGAACCGGTGGTGACCGACTGGTAAAATAGTCAATACTATCAAAAAGTAATAAAAATTTGAAAAATTACACAGACTTGAACATGTTCCCAACTTCACTGTCGAGACGATGAAAAAATAACGACTAAAAACGAACGTAATAATCATAATAACAGTTTGTATAAAATAAAGAATTTCGATGACAGGTCAAACTTTCCTAATAAAACTAACATTCATCGATTATATTATATATTTGGGAGAATTCGTCCAGGTACATCTGACATGATGTATAGTCATGTGACTCTGCTCTTTTTTATATCTACGTTGACAAATCAAAATCTTGAGAGTGAGAGGAACCCTCTTCTTCTTAGAACACATAGTATTTACTATATATTGACTATACGTCTTTCTTATTTCTTATTGTAAGGTAATAATTTAAAAGTAGTCTTATATAAGTCAGCGATTCAGTATAGGCTGAGAAACGTTGAGGTACCTGACGTCGTGCGGGCCGGAGGGACAGACAGTCGTTGAGGGCCTCAAATGAGTTTGAGTACAGGTAGCTCAGCCACTTCGGTAGGTTGGCAGAGTAGGAGACAACAGGGGAAGAAGAGGGCGGAAGTTAGAAAGGGTCGTAGTCCCAGAAAAGGTAACTCAGTCGAGAAGTATAGTCCACCGGTTTCATGACCTCAAAGTCGAAGTCGTAGTCAGGAAGGTTACTTGTGGGTCCTGACTAGAGGAAATCCTACCTGACCAACCGAGAGGAACGTCAAGTTCCCTGAGAGTTCTCAAAAGAGGTTGTGGTGTCAAGTTTTCGTAGTTAAGAAGCCGTGAGTCGAAAGAAATATCAGGTTGAGAGAGTAGGTATGTACTGACTGACGACGACGACGATGACGATGACGACGATTCAGTGAAGTCAACACAGGCTGAGACACACTGGGGTATCTGCCGTCGGGTGGTCCGAGGGGAGTAGGAACCCTAAGAGGTCCGTTCTTGTGACCTCACCCAACGGTAAAGGAAGAGGTTACGTCCTTTCACTTTTCACTTTCACTTCAGCGAGTCAGCACAGACTGAGAAGCGCTGGGGTATCTCACGTCGGGTGGTCCGAGGAGGCAGGTACCCTTAAAGGTCCGTTCTCATGACCTCACCCCACGGTAACGATGACGACGATTCAACGAAGTCAGTACAGACTGACACGATGGGGTATCTGACGTCGGGTGGTCCGAGGAGACAGGGACCCTAAGAGGTCCGTTCTTATGACCTCACCCAACAGTAAAGGAAGAGGTTACGTAATTTCACTTTTCACTTTCACTTCAGTGAGTCAGTACAGGTCGAGAAGTGCTGGGGTACCTGACATCGGATGTTCCAAGGAGGCAGACACCCTAAAAGGTCCGTTCTCATGACCTCACCCAACGGTAAAGGAAGAGGTCATGTACTAACTGATGACAATTATTTTTTATTCGTAATTATCCTTAACACAAAAAAGAAAGACGTAGAGCCACCTAGTAGAAAATGTGTCGGGTATTCGTGGATGACTTTTCTGACTACCTACTCTTATTTCCCTCCATCGTAAAGAGAGTATCACCGACTTCTTTGAGTTCGAATGTCCCTTTGACTAAGTCATTGAGTTATTACGTCAATTCTGTGGTACAGGAAAATCAGAAAAGAACGACGAGAGGAGTTACAACAGTAGTGAAAGTCCAACTTTCGTTTGTCAGACGTAGTTAAAGTCCGTAATATACGTCTGAATTGTTGTTGGTCTTGTCAAAAAACCTTCTCTCCTTTTATAAAGTCTTCGGGAGGGAACCTTAACCCCACATTAATCGAAGAGGGCTCCGTATACTAGTGCACCTAATTTTTACTTAGAATCTTTTTTTTACAGTCCAAATATAATTCTTTTCCTTTATCAAAGACCCCTCCGTCTGTAAATGTTGGTGACATTGGAACTATTCGTTTAATAGGTATGTCAGAACTCTTAGTTTGTCTAGTTTCTCTTCTTTCTGTCCATCAAGTGTAGATAGTACAACCAGTTTTGGACATCCTCGTGACCTGTTTACTTTAGTCACTTAGTGATAAAGAAAGACTCTCCGTCGTATCCTATAGGTAAAAAGTCTTTACCTAACAATTTTCTAGACATGATGGTATAGACACTTTTATATTATAAGAACTGATAACCAACTATAAACTATTGGAGAATATTTCGTTATACAAATTGTACAAATATTAATATTAGTTGAAAGACCTTGAAGTTTCATAAATTACAATTAGAGACCATCTACAAAATAAACTTGTTTTAGGACCTTTCTTAATTTGAGGACCTTTCTCAACTTAGGACATTTCCTAATACTTGTCTATGTAAATTTTTTTACGTCGATCCACAGTATAAATCAGTCTCTTTCCTTTTCAACAAGACTCGGGAACCGTGACTCAACCTTTTTACTTTCGGGTTTGGTCCACACCCTATCTCTAGTTTATGACCCTTTTTTTTTTACTCGTCCTACGATCTTGATTCAGTTCGTTTTTGGATACCCTGTATGGTACTAGTCTGTCGACGTCCTTTTTTAAATTTTTTTCTATAACCTCTACCATACTAAGAGACAGATGATGGGAAGAACTAGAGGTCTTGTCGAGAATCACCACATAGTTGTACCTTTACTTAGGAATGCATGACGTCTTCGACAACCCGTCACATTCACACTTCAGAAGACTAGGTTAAAGATATAAACAAAGTAATTGTGAACTCCTTTATAAAATTCCATTTCGTTACCCCCCTTTCATTCTTGATTATCATTAAGAATTTTCTGATATTTTAGTAGTATATTTTCTGTAGTTTGTAGTTTAGTTTATTTAAGGTATATTCCAGTCATAACATAGAGGAGATATATACATTTCATCAAAGTAATACTCTTTTCGTCTCCTGATTCTCTTTTTTAAGAATAACAAACCACAGTCAAAATACTCTGGAACCTCCGTTAAATCAAATTTGAGATTATATCATCTCCTTCTAGGATCCTCTTCCCTATTCGATGGGTGAGGTCATAAGAACCCGAAGGGACCACCGAGTCGACCATTTCTTAGATAGACGTTACGTCGTCTGGACCCAAGTTAGGGACCCAACCCTTCTAGGGGACCTCTTCCCTTTCAGATGGGTGAGGTCATAAGACCGGACCTCTTAAGGTACCTGACATACCAGTACCCCAGGGTTTCTTACCCTGTGTAGACTCACTGAATAATTAATTAATATCATCTCCTTTTACGGTGATTGTAACGTGACATCGATTTAATTTCGTTCTGTTTTGTGAACCAACAGAATAAAACAGTCGCCACCGGATGACCGAATCGTACTGATAGGTTCATTCTGTTCGACTTCTACAACCGAAGTAAATGTGTTTATTTTGGAATGAATTACTGTCTTTAATTTATCATTTGATAGAGACTTCAAACTTATCTTACTACATTAATGAGTATTATGGGTAGGAAATTTTGACTTGTGTTCCAATAATTTCTGGTTCTTATGAAGACTCTTATGTATATGAAGATTGGAAAGATTTCATTATTTCTCTTAATAATATTAGTTGATATTTTGGGACTACAAGAATAGTCTTATACTGACTTAACAAGATAAGTCGTACTGGAAAGAATAAAATGTTATTAAATCCTTCTGTAACTCATCATTCCTTAGGACGAGAATCGACTATTTAAATTGTTCTAGTCTAATTCTCTAATGACAGTCGTTACATTTTTGAAAGATAAGAATTACGAATTTATGTTGGTATAATATAAAAATCTAAAATGAAAAAAAGATTGAATGGGAAGTTTAATACAACTATAAGTTACCATACGACATCGGGAAAATAGTATAGTACTTCTCATCGTGTAAGATCTTGTATTTTCTATTTAGATAAACTTATAAATGAAAGTAAAACCTTAATAATAGAGTTTCAATTTTTTATGAATTTTATTATAAATTAACTGTTAATACTCTGAATTATTTCGTTGGTCCATAGAGTTTTATTCAATATATTATGTGAAAAAAAAAATGTAACTTCCCATTAACGAAATATCTTAAAACACCAAAAAACAGTATGTAGTTGTTCCTGGTCGGTAACCATGTGTGTACAGGGGAGGGAGGACTCGGAGGGAAGGTAGAGGGAGGGGTATGGCGGGAAGTCGGACAGTCTCTCGGGAACAAACTTAAGGGACTCAGTATGTCGTTTAAGGGTA
The DNA here is from genome assembly GCA_006410555.1 of Capra ibex. NCBI lineage: Eukaryota > Metazoa > Chordata > Mammalia > Artiodactyla > Bovidae > Capra > Capra ibex. The sequence continues at coordinate 28,241,542 of SJYO01037955.1, forward strand.
ACCGATAGATAAAATGTATACCATAACATTTAAAGGTAAAATAAGAGAGGCATGTGGAGGGGAAGAGTGAGGAGGGGAGGAGATACAGGAATCCAAACAAGAGATAAAGACAAAGAGGTAACGACAGGACTTTTATTTAAGTAGTTTCGGTAGAAAAATCTAAGGTATATATATACACAGTTATATGTTATAAATATAAAGAGAAAGACTGAGTGAAACATACTATCCGCGATCCAAACAGGTGGAGTAATCTTGACTGAGTTAACGCAAGGAAACATATTGACTCATCATAAGGTGATATATGTACATGGTGTCGAAGAAATAAGAAAGTAGACATCTACTTGTAGATCCAACGAAGGTTCAAGATCGATAACATTTATCACGACGTTACTTGTGACCCCATACACAGAAAAAGTTAAAAAAAAGGAATCCCATGTACGGATCCTCAGTCTAACGACCCAGTATACGACCAAAATAAGGATCGAAAAATTCCTTGGAGGTATGGTAGAAGGTATTACCAACATAGTCAATGTAAGGGTGGTCGTTACGTTCTCACAAGGGAAAAGAGATATGGGAGAGGTCGTAAATAACCATCTAAAAAAATACTACCGGTAAGACTGACCACACTCCACCATAGACTAACATCAAAACTAAACATAAAGAGAATTATTACTCACTGCAATTCATAGAAAAGTACACGAACAAGTCAAGTCAAGTCAACGAGTCGGTACAGGCTGAGAAACACTGGGGTACTTAGCGTCGTGTTGTCCCGAGGGACAGGTAGTGGTTGAGGGCCTAAAGTGAGTCTGAGTACAGGTAACTCAGTCACTACGGTAGGTCGGTAGAGTAGGAGACAGCAGGGGAAGAGGAGGACGGGGGTTAAGGAGGGTCGTAGTCTCCAAAAAGGTTTCTCAGTTGAGAAACGTACTCCTCCGGTTTCATGACCTGAAAGTCGAAATCGTAGTAAGGAAGGTTTCTTTAGGGTCCCGACTAGAGGAAGTCTTACCTGACCAACCTAGAGGAACGTCAGGTTCCCTGGGAGTTCTCAGAAGAGGTTGTGGTGTCAAGTTTTCGTAGTTAAGAAGTCGCGAGTCGGAAGAAGTGTCAGGTTGAGAGTGTAGGTATGTACTGGTGACCTTTTTGGTATCGGAACTGATCTGCCTGGAAACAACCGATTCATTACAGAGACGAAAACTTATCCGATAGATCCAACCAGTATTGAAAAGAAGGTTCCCCATTCGCAGAAAATTAAAGTACCGACGTCAGTGATGGACGTCACTAAACCTCGGGGGGTTTTATTTCAGACTGTGACAAAGGTGACAAAGGAGTAGATAAAGGGTACTTCACTACCCTGGTCTACGGTACTAAAAGCAAAAGACTTACAACTCGAAATTCGGTTGAAAAAGTGAGAGGAGAAAGTGAAAGTAGTTCTCCTAAAATCGAGGAGAAGTGAAAGACGGTATTCCCACCACAGTAGACGTATAGACTCCAATAACTATAAAGAGGGTCGTTAGAACTAAGGTCAAACACGAAGAAAGTCGGGTCGCAAAGAGTACTACATGAGAAGTATATTTAATTTATTCGTCCCACTGTTATATGTCGGAACTGCATCAGGAAAAGGATAAACCTTGGTCAGACAACAAGGTACAGGTCAAGATTGGCAACGAAGGACTTGACGTATATCCAAAGAGTTCTCCGTCTAGTCCACCAGACCATAAGAGTAGAGAAAGTCTTAAAAGGTGTCAACTAACACTAGGTGTGTCAGTTTCCGAAACCGTATCAGTTATTTCGTCTTTATCTACAAAAAGACCTTGAGAGAACGAAAAAGGTGCTAGGTCACCTACAACCGTTAAACTAGAGACCAAGGAGACGGAAAAGATTTTGGTCGAACTTGTAGACCTTCAAGTGTCAAGTGCATAACGACTTCGGACCGAACCTCTTAAAACTCGTAATGAAAGGATCGCACACTCTACTCACGTTAACACGTCATCAAACTCGTAAGAAAACGTAACGGAAAGAAACCCTAACCTTACTTTTGACTGGAAAAGGTCAGGACACCGGTGACGACTCAAAAGGTTTAAACGACCGTATAACTCACGTCGTGAAAGTATCGTAGTAGAAAGTCCTAAACTTTATCGAGTTGACCTTACGGTAGTGGAGGTGATCGAAACAAACATCACTACGAAAGATTCCGGGTGAACTGAAGTGTAAGGTCCTACAGACCGAGATCTAATCAATAGTGTGGTAGTACTAATAGAACCAGTACCTCTAGAAAAAACATGTCAAGACACATAAGAACGGTGGAGAAGAATTATAGAAGACGAAGACAATCCAGGTGTGGTAAAGACAGGAAATAGCTCGGGTAGAAGAACTTCTCTAGAGATCAGGAAGGGTAAGACAAGAAAAGGAGATAAAGAAACGTAACTAGTGACTTCTTCCGAAAGAATAGAGAAGAACGATAAGAAACCTTGAGACGTAAGTCTACGAATATAGAAAGGAAAAGAGGAAACGAAAAGTGGAGAGAAGAAAAGTGTCGATAAACATTCCGGAGGGGTCTGTCGGTAAAACGGAAAAACGTAAAGAAAAGGTACCCCTACCAGAACTAGGGACAGAGGACATGTTACAGTGTTTGGAGTAAGGTATCAAGTAGTCCGTGAGATAGATAGTCTAGATCCGGGAATTTAGATGAAGAGTGAAGGTGACATATTAGTATTTCCTAAACTAAATCTAGTATGGACTTACCAGATCACCAAAAGGGATGAAAAAAGTTAAATTCAGACTTAAACCGTTATTCCTCAAGCACTAGACTCGGTGTCGTCGAGGACCAGAACAAAAACGACTGACATATCTCGAAGAGGTAGAAACCGACGTTTATTATATTAGTTAGACTAAAGTCACAACTGGTAGACCACTACAGGTACACATCTCAGAAGAGAACACAACAACCTTCTCCCACAAACGATACTGGTCATGTAAAAGAACCGTTTTGAGATAATCAGAAACGGGACGAAGTAAGGTGTAAGGTTCCGATTTAAACGGTCAATGAGGTCCACAAAGAACTGAAGGATGAAAACGTAAGGTCAGGGGATATTACTTTTCCTGTAGAAAAAACCCACAATCAAGATTTTCCAGAACATCCAGAAGTGTCTTGGTAAGTTGAAGTCGAAGAAGTCACAATGACCAACCCCGTATGTGAACCTAATGGTACTATAACTTACCAAACGGAACCTCTACTTGTCTCTAGCAAGACAGCAAAAACTCTAACGTAGGTTCATGACGGAAAGTCTGAGAAAACAACTGGTACTACCGATGAGGTAAAGAAGATTCCCTAAGGACGGACGTCATCATCTATATTACCAGTAGACTCAATTTAAGTGGGTAAGGTCAGGTAAAATCAAGCGACTAAGGATCTTACAGCTGTCAGTGAGAACGGTAGAGGACAAACTGGTGATCTACTGGTACACGAACAATCGGTAGACATTATGTGTGAAAAATTTATTAGAAATTCAATTTGTGTGAGGTACTAAATCAATACTCAAAAGATTCCGTACTTTTTGGGTCATTTCATCCCTAAGGGAGATACACGGATATCGTTGTCGACGGGATCTTTATTCCGTGTAAAACTGTACAGACCTCTTGACACTTCGTACATAGGTTCACCGAAAAGGTATTTTTCTTGTAAGACTCCTTTCTCTCAGTCTTGTAAGGTTCCTTTCTCTCAGTTCCTTGTACTTCAATATAAGTTTCTATGTCACTTTCGACCACTCGTTCACAGTAAACCCTCTTCTATTACGAAAAGAAGGAGTGACAGGAGATTGGACAGGAGAACAGACTCATGATCCTGTTCCTTCATCGCTGTTTCTCATTTTTGAGTTACACAACCCAATGTTCCGTAGTCGTTGAAACCACGGTTACAGAAGGACGTAATACCCTCTTAAGACACGTTAGTTCGGACTTTACACGTTTATTCGAAAGTCATACATATAAGAACCATAGTGGTCGTTGTCGATTTGTAAACTTCGCTCGTTGTCACCACCTCTGAAGACATTGAAATTCGTCGGGAACCGACATTCGAAGTCCTATCGTCCCTGATAGAAGACAGAACAAATGGTAAAGAGAGATGATGAATCTTCTCAACACCAGGTATTTACAGTTAAGTATTTATCAAGAATTCACTAAACTAACTGTCCGTAATATTACCATTCTTTCCTCATTTACCTCTTTGACACCATACTTTTGTTATTGTGTGACGATAAAATTCACGAATTGGGAAAATTGAGATACTGTAACTAAGATCATAAACGGAGTAAAAATGTATACTCCTTTAACTGTGTATCTTCAAATTGTTTAACAGGTTTGAATGTGAAATTTCATCATCCACCATCTTGATGTTGTACTTGAGTTTCGTCAGGTCGCGATTGCAGTTACTAAGATTGACGAAATTATATGGTGGTTCTAGCCGCGTCGTAGTGAAGAAGTCTGATTAGACTCATCCACTCTCCGGGACCTTTCTCCCGTCCTTATCTCGGTCTCTCTCTAAAACACTATCAATAACGATAGTGTAAAAATGACATTCCAACTCTTTGGGTCCAACGTGGTCAAATTCAAATGTTAATATCATCGATTTATATATTACTACTTTTGAAGTGTTTCTCATTGTCATAAAAATTTTTCTTTCTAATCCGTTAAAACAAGAATACACGAACCGAATTACCGATAATTTATAACTTGGAATAAGACAAAAAAAGTCAAAATCTCTGGGTGTTAACTATAAGTCGGTGACGCGTAATCACACTGTATGAAAATAGATTGTTATTTTTCAACAGATCCATGTAATTTCATAATAATAACTTATAAATGAGACAGTCCGTAATGGATTCATGTAATATTTGTAATATTAGTCATAAGTTTGACTACGACTCTTCAACCGTAGTAATAGAACTAAAGTGTTTCCCTCCTTCAGTGGGTATCTATAGACCATTGAATTGTTTCTAAGGTGTCATGTACCTTCCAGATCCCAACTTCTGTCCAAAAAGTGTATAGTTTAGGACACGTGAATTAAGTTCTGAAGGAGTCCCTAACATATTGTACGACTACTTTGGTACTTTAAACCTTAGTCTTCTTGACCTAATCTCAAAAAAGGAAGAAATGAAACATTGATACTGCGAGACCCATTACATGAAAAGAGGATATAATCCAACAAGACTGTTGGTTTACTTTTTTATATGAAAGATTTAAGTAAGTGTCTATAAATTGTAACAATGACAAAGAGAGGAGACACAGGGTGTTAAACATATATAACGAAAATAGGTAATAAGTGTAATGTAAAATCAATCTACCAAAGAGGGTGATCTATCACTTGAGAACGTCCATTTCTATAAACTATTAGGAATGGTGAAGATTACACTACTGATAAAGTATTCACAAGTTATCAAAAACACAAATAATTGATTCACTCTCTTAGTTATGACACTCCCCTTTCAAGTTTTGAAGGGCAAAAGTCAATCTCCAGGATATTGAGTCAGAGGTACATGAAGTTGATGTAATTATCTTTACTTTCATAGGCCATCTTCAATGTTCGAAATACGTTCATGCTCCAAGATGAGGAGGAAAAAGGGTGAGATGGAGGGGATGGTGGTTGAGTTTCAAGGGTGGTAGGAAGTAAAACAAGACAACGACTCAGGGTCATTGTCTTACTACCAATTTACTGTTGACTGTAATGGATGAAGTACATATAATGACATAATCGATGACGTCAAATTTTACCTCCGTATCTAGGACGGTAGTGAACAGGAACGTGGAAATTTTCGTACTTAGGTTGTACGTATTTCATACAATAAAGTCATTAATCGTTTAACTTTTGTCTTGGGACTTTGATTTTCATATGACTTACAAAGGTTTGACACATAAAAGTTTAAATCTTGTGTTCCACCGAGAGATTTGTGTAAAAAATTTTGTCCTTTGACCGAGTCATTCCTTAAAATGGACCCAGAGGACGTAACGTACGCCTAAGAAACGGTTTACACTCGGTGGTCCCTTCGGGGTATTTTATGTCATAGTAAGTAATAAAATCTTATTATCGAAAATTAAGAGAAACGTTTTGAAGAGGATACGTAGTAAAGACAACCTAAAATGTCATGTTAAACTTCTTGATAGTATAGGTTAAGAATTTTTGATCTCGATTCTTGTAATTCGATAGTGAATATAACATATTAAATCATTTAGTCACTAACAAAATTCCAGTTTAAATCCGAGATGGTAATGTTCGTTAAACCCGTAATTATAGATATAGTATTTAGTCAACCTTTATGATTTATTTTACACGTACTTTTCCGAAAAAAAATATCATAAACTAGAAGTTATAGTTATAACAATGGTAGACCTCGACCGTTTCCGTAACAAATAGACTATAGTTCACTTCTTTTAATTTATATTTCTATACTAAATGAAAACTTGTTCAGGTCAGTGTATATACCAAACAGGAAGGATTCACTTAATCATGTGTGAAACGAAAGATTCCCTAGTAAGACTGAACAAGAAATTGAAGATGACACATAATAAGTCTTTTTCCAGTAATCTAAATCTTATTCATATTGATTAAAAATTCCTTCATAAACTAATACAAAAAGTTTATTATGGGTGTGTACTTTGTGTTCAAATCACTATTCAACTTATAGAACTGTTAGAGACGGGGTTTTGATTGGTCAAAGGGAGGGGAGTTTCGTTTGTGACAATGATCCTGTAACAAATAGAAAGGTCCCTAGATGTTTGTATGTCCCCTCTCCCACAAACACACAATTCTATATAAAAACATTTTTACCATTATGTGACGACACATGTAATAATAAAAGTAAATGATGTACACCCTCTAATTTTCAATACTGGTTGGATCTATCGTATAATTTTTCTCTGTAATGAAACGGTTTTTTCCAGCCAGATCAGTTCCGATACCAAAAAGGACACCAGTACATACCTACACTCTCAACCTGACACTTCTTTCGATTTGCGACTTCTTAACTACGAAAACTTCACACCACAACCTCTTCTGAGAACTCTCAGGGAACCTGACGTTCCTCTAGGTTGGTCAGGTAAGATTTCCTGTAGTCAGGACCCACAAGAAACCTTCCTTACTACGATTTCGACTTTGAGATCATGAAACCGATGGAGTACGTTTCTCAACTGAGTAACCTTTTCTGAGACTACGACCCTCCTTAACCCCCGTCCTCCTTTTCCCCTACTGTCTCCTACTCTACCGACCTACCATGGTGGTTCAACTACCTGCACTCAGACTCACATGAGGCCCTCAACCACTACCTGTCCCTCCGGACCACACGACGTCAAGTACCCTAGCGTTCCTCGACCGGTACTGACTCACTGACTTGACTTGACTTGACTTGACTACGATATAGTATATTTCTATGAAGTAAGAAAAACAGTCAATATATCATCAAGTAATGTTTTATATGGTATTAAATAAATTGGTCTATAGGTGACTATCTACAGTGTGAACCTTTCCGAAAGAAGTCAGAATTTTTGTATTTTTTTTTGAGGGATATAAGAGAAGATAACACCGAAGTGAAAAACTGGAAATTAATTGAAATAATAAGTCTTTTCAAAATCTACATATCTACCCGAAGGGTCCACCACGATCACCATTTCTTAGACGGACGGTTACGTCTTCAGTATTCTCTACGACCAAACTAGGGACCCAGCCCTTCTAGGAGACCTCATACTTTGCTGTTGGACGAGGTCATAAGAACGGACCTTTTAGAGTACCTGTCTCCTCGGACCGTCCGATGTCAGACGTCCCAACGTTTCTCAGCCCGTGTTGACTCACTGACTCGTGTCTACATGTATTTTGAACCCTTCTACGATGTCTCTCAACACTTTATAGGATTCGACAAAGGGGATAATAATTATAGAAATCATGTCATACAAATAATGTTAATTACTTGGTTACAACCATGTAATAATAATTGATTTTAGATTGAAATGAACCCGAAGGGTCCACCGCGTCCACCATTTCTTTGACGGACGGTTACCAGTCCTTCTAGGGGACCTCTTCCTTTACCATCGGTTGAAGTCATAAGAACGGACCTCTTAGAATACGGTCTCCCTCCTCGGACCACCCAACGCCAGATATCCCAACGTGTCTCAGTCTGTGCTGATTCGCTGAATCGCACGTACCTATGAAATGAGACTAAAAGAATTAAAAATGGATTACAGGAAAGAGATAAGATACTAAGGAGGGTGTTATGGTGTAATGTAAATCAACAGTACAGAAGAAGTCCAGGAGAAACGACACTGTCAAAGAGTCTCGAAAGAACAAAAACTACGTGAATTCAAAAAGTCTGATGACCGGTCCAGAAAACATCTATAGGGAGATACACTTATACTGCGAATAGAGTACTACTCTACTCCAATATCCCTCCTTCTTGTATATTCATTTCACGGTAAAAGTAGTGTAGTATCGTTCCCATGGATGATAGTTGTACTGTAGTTCGACTGGAACTAAAGTACGGAATGCAACACATACAGTCTAAAGGGGTGATATATTAATGAGAAATAGTAGGGGAAAAGGTAAGTCATATACAAAGTGATATCACTTCTTTTAGTGATATGTGTCGGGTGTAGACTACTCACGGCACAATATTAACATAAAGGAACTCCGGTTCAGTAAATGCATTCGATAAACCTTAAGACGTCTCTAAATAGAGAAGTGGGGTAAATAAATAGATAAATAAAAATACTTATACATGAGTACCTATATGGACCCCAAAATTAGATTATGATGAAATAAAACAACGAGTTTAACAAGGTCGAAACCAGTAACTCTTGAAAAAGTGAACTCAGGACATAGAAACTGTATGGGGTAATAATACGTCAAAAAAGGGAAAGACTCATGAAATAAAGGACTATGATGTTCTACGAAATCTGAATATCTCAAGAACGGGGGTAGAATCTTAGTCGGTAAAGAAGTTCTTCAGGACCAAGGAAAACATTATTCTATCATAAAAATGATAGAATAATCAAAACGAACAACGATACCTAATACACGGGAGAGTCAACTGTATTGTTCCTTCACATACATATACCGAAAAGAAGGAAAGGACTACGGGTCGTGAAATAATCATTCCTCACAACCAGGTTCTTTCCCCTCCGACCCTACCTGTCCTGATTGTAAGTAGATCCCCCTAAAAGGACCAGTAGTCCACCAAAGAGGTACGTCCAAATCTTCTTTATACCTACTTTGGGTGTGTCTCCCATAGTGACACTGACCGTCCATCGTCTTCATCCTCCCCTCGGGATCCGTATCGACCCGAGGACTCTGTCGTCACAAAGGTACAACCCGTGTCTACATGGAAGGCCTTGAAGAGGATCAAGGTTCGTTGTAACGACGTCGTGTGTCTCTGGTTCACTACTCGAACCTTAGACAACTTTTGTCACCAACAGTCCCCCGGTGCCCTTCCACGTCTCGTCCACGTAGACGTACGGTGAGTGGCGTGTGAAGACCTTTTCAGAGACTTGAACTCCCTTGAGTCCGAGAGAAACATGGATCGCAAGAGGACTACGGTCCTTACTTGACGTGCCCTTCTGATCGTGAAGATCTGGACCCCACTTCAACGCTCCGTCGAACAAGTTGACTCACATCAGGGTCTGGAAACACGACGTCTCGTTACGGTGAAAGAGTTCCTCATCGTGGTACGGTCCGACCCACGAGTCCGAGGGTGTGAGGGACTCCCGATTGCCCACGTGTCTCTCCCCCGTCTCATCTGTGTTCCCCCCTACCACCGTCGACCCTCGACTCGTCTCGTGTACCGTACCTACAGACTCTTCACTCGCCCTGATCCTGTCGTAGAAAGATTGTGATTTTAAAAACTGGGTAGACTTCAAAGGAGACCATATTAGCACTCCGTCCTTAAGTTGACATGAAAAAGGTACACAAACTTCCGGACCTGACTCGGAACCTAAACAGTAAAGAAAAAAAAAAAATTTATTTAAATAAATAAAATTAACCTCCAATTAATGAAGTGTTATAACATAACCAAAAGGGTATGTAGTGGTACATAGACGGTGTCCATATGTGCACAAGGGGTAGGACTTGGGGGGAGGGAGGAGGGACGGACATGGTAGGGAGACCCAGCAGGGTCACGTGGTCGGGGTTCATAGGTCATAGTACACAACTTGGACCCGACCACTGAGCAAAGTATATACTATAATATGTACAAAGTTACGGTAAGAGGGTTTAGTAGGGTGGGAGAGGGAGAGGGTGTCTCAGGTTTTCTGACAAGATATGTAAGCACAGAGAAAACGACAGAACGTATGTCCCAATAGCAATGGTAGAAAGATTTAAGGTATATATACGCAATTATATGACATAGCCACAAAAGGAAAGTAAAGAATCGACTGACCTACGTCTGTCTGATGGGAGGAAACAAATACAAAGAAGTAATAGTTTCACCTCATTATCATAGTCAGGATAGATATGTCAGAAAGTCCCGATATAATTCCTGTTTTACTTTACTATTAGACTTTTCAAGATACACTTAATTTTTATAAAATGTTTACATTTTAATGACAATATCGTTTTTCGTGTGAGTAATCTTACTGACAAAGATATCCATCGTTTCTTGATTGGAACAAAGTAACGCTGGAGAAAACAAACGTAATGAGAATTATTTGTCAATCGAAAAAGGTTGACGTATAGGTCCTATAACAAGAAGGGTGACCTAAGATAGTAAAAGATATCTTCTTTGTCTTATGTAAAATAGTGGTTTAGTTACGGCGATACAACTAAAAAAAAATTGGATTCTTATACTTTCATATTTGGTAAATTATGGACTTTCAGATTATTAATTCAAACCGTGTATAAAAATTTATTCAGTTGAAGGATTAAATAGAAATTTCTCATTGTATTATTTTTCAATTTTATTCACTTGTCAATACTTTTCAATATTTTTCATTTTTATACTGGATTAAACTTGAGGGAAGAAAGGTTGATAAGTTGGAAATCAGGATTTTGATTAGTAAGGAATATTTATAAAGGTTTTATAAAATACTGATATGTTGACATCCTTTTCCAGTGTAATACAAGACAAGACGTGGAACCTAAAAGGTGAATCATGATGAAAGAGTCTCTACTACCGTATATTCGTACATTTTCAGAATGGAGTAAGGGTACCTGTCTCCTCGGACCATCCGACGTCAGGTACCCCAGCGTTTCTCAGCCTGTGCTGACTCGCTGAAGTGAAAGTGAAAAGTGAAAGTACGCAACCTCTTCCTTTACCGTTGGGTGAGGTCACAAGAACGGACCTCTTAGGTTCCCTGTCCCCTCGGACCACCCGACGGCAGATACCCCAGTGTGTGTCAGCCTGTGCTGACTTCGTTGAATCGTCGTCGTAAGAAAAATTGTCGACGTAACTCAAAGTAAGTACTTATATTAAATAAATTTATCAAGGGATAACTCCCTCTAAACACGACAAGGGTAAAAAACGATAATGTCAGTTACTTATTTATAAGAGTTTGTATATAGAAACACTTATTACATTATTGGCGGTACATGGGAAGTTTGTGGAAGTTTTTAGTAGGTAAGTATTGGGTAGGACATATTAGACATGAAGATAGGTAAGAGATAAGAGTAGTGAAGACTTAAATAGAGTTTCGTTGAGGAACTGTGATATAATAAAGTAACTATTTATAATAGTAAATGTACGGAGAGATTCTCTACTGAGATGTTAGTGTTATGGTAATACTGTAATTTTTTCTTGTTATAAAGATTAAATTTTATAGATTCTTATGCTCTCTATTAGGGTTCAATTCGAGGTTTGCGAAACATGGTCAAGGAGAGGGTGGTTTCACAATAAAGGAAGAGAGAGGAGAGAATGAAACCAGTCTTAGTGAACCAATTTTTTTATGTTCAGGTAACAACTTTTTCTCGAGTAATATACTTTTATGGGTAGTAGTACTTTTAAAAAAATACTACCGTTATGATGCAACATGTCTCCTTTTCTTCCTTATCTCTTCCTACTATTCTTTTTCTCTCTTTTATCTCCATCCCTAATAAGAAGGAGGATGAGGATAAAGTGTTTAGGTGAAGGGTTTAGACTAAATAGGTGAATGTAAAGAGTTGTTTATAAGGATGAGGAGAGGGTCCGTCTCCTCTGTTTTTCGGATCATATATGAACTCCTATACCAGACTGTATATTAAACACATCTCAAACCCTCCCCCTGAAGTTTGTCCAGACGAAAATCCGTTTTCTCTTTTCCCTTGTCTATCTTGCTCTTTCTGATTTTTCCTTTAATCAGTATTGTCATTCTCTAACTCCTAACTTAGATGAAGTTAGGAATGATTTGGTAAGAACTCAAATACCTGTAGGACCCATATATGTATACATAAAGGGGAAATTGAAGTCGTTTTCATATAGTCAACAAACGAGGGAACGGCGGGTTTGTAAGACTATGATCATAATTACTGAATGTTACTGTATGTAAGATTTATGTCTAAAATTCTTACTCTCTCTTCCCCGAATTTTTTATGTAAAGGTAATAAAAATGGAAGAAAAAACGTATAAAAAAGATTGAGGGAGGTAACTGTTTTAGACAATGTGAAAGGGAATATAAGATGTTAACAAACTATAGAAATGTATGGAAAAGATAGACACTTTTCAGTAAATATTCAAACAGTTCTAAGTGTGACGATTAGAAAAAGTATGTAGGAAGCGACAAAACTAAGTATAGATTTGATCACTTCTCATCTATCACAATTTTGTTTGTTTGTTTATTTTATGTTTCGTGATATTATTACTATTATCAAGTTTACGATTTCAAGGACATAAGGTGAGTATGTCGTGTATGAACTCGAGGTAACGTGAGTTCTCTTAAAAATAATATGGGGGTAATAATAATTGTTGCTAGTTTACTTAATTCCGAAGAGATGAGAAGACGTGTGGGTGAGATCGGTTCAAAAGAGATTTGTTTAGATTTTAATCACATTACTATACACGTATACATCTTTAATAAACAGGGATAATGTATTTTTAATACAGTGGTAAGTAGTGAGTCGAGAAACGGTAGTCATACTGACGTAAATTTTAGACTACACAATGATTTAGACTACGTACCGAAAATTTATATCGATGGGTAAAGGTCATAAGAACGGACCTCTTAAGGTACCTGTCTCTTCGGACCGTCCGATGTCAGGTACCCCAACGTTTCTCGACCTGTGTTGACTGACTATGAACATAAACATACATAAGAGTTAAATTCGACAAATTTTATAAATTGATAGTACGGTGTTTATTAAAAACGACATAAAGAACCATCAGACGAACAACGATCCTTAACTTGATACAGAGGAAGTTTCAAACATACAACTTCGAGATTTGGGTTGACACTGATATAGACCTATATCTTATAAATCCTCATGTAATTCCAACTTACTTTAGTATTTCCACACCGGGATTAGACTATTCCGACACCGGAATATTCTTCTTCTCTCACTAAAACAAGAGAGAGGTGTGCAAGTGTGACTCCTATCCGGGACACTCGTGTGTCACTCCACCACCGAGAGACTTTGGGTTCCTCTCTCAGAGTGCTCCATAGTTGTGACTACAGTGGAATTAAAACCTGAAGAGTCGAAGGTCTTGATACTCTTTTATTTAAAGACAACAAATTCGGTGACTCGGACATCATAAAACAATATCGTCGTCGGACTCATCTGTATATGTTAATTAAAAGAATAAAACAAATCGACCGTTGGACAAACCATTTATTACTTGTATTCCTTTAATTATACGAATTTCGTTCGTGATTCATAAAGATAAGAAAATAAAATGTATTCTTGTGAAACCCCATATTGGTTGATTGACGACTTCACTTCTTATTCTCAAGGTCAAAGTCAAGATACCGTAAGTCAAGACGTCTTAAGGTCTCCATTCCAGTCAAAAGTAAGGTTAGGGTTTCTTTCCGTTACGGTTTCTTATGAGTTTGATTACGTGTTAATGTGAGTAGAGTGTACGATCATTGCATTACGACTTTTAAGAGGTTCAGTCCGAAGTCGTTATGTACTTGGTACTTGAAGGTCTACAAGTTCGACCAAAATCTTTTCCGTCTCTTTGGTCTCTAGTTTAACGGTTGTAGACGACCTAGTAGTTTTTTCGTTCTCTCAAGGTCTTTTTGTAGATAAAGACGAAATAACTGATACGGTTTCGGAAACTGATACACCTAGTGTTATTTGACACCTTTTAAGACTTTCTCTACCCTTATGGTCTGGTGGACTGGACGGAGAACTCTTTAGACATACGTCCAGTCCTTCGTTACCAATCTTGACCTGTACCTTGTTGTCTGACCAAGGTTTATCCTTTTTCTCATGTAGTTCCGACATATAACAGTGGGACGAATAAATTGAATATACGTCTCATGTAGTACTCTTTGCGACCCGACCTTCTTCGTGTTCGACCTTAGTTCTAACGGCCCTCTTTATAGTTATTGGAGTCTATACNNNATACGTCTACTGTGGTGGGAATACCGTCTTTCACTTCTCCTTGATTTTTCGGAGAACTACTTTCACTTTCTCCTCTCACTTTTTCAACCGAATTTCGAGTTGTAAGTCTTTTGCTTCTAGTACCGTAGACCAGGGTACCTTTATCTATTCCTTTGTCACCTTTGACATAGTCTGAAATAAAAACCCCCCGAGGTTTTAGTGACGTCTACCACTATCGTCCGTACTTTAATTTTTCTGCGAATGAGGAACCTTCTTTTCAATACTGGTTGGATCTATCGTATAACTTTTCGTCTCTGTAATGAAACGGTTGTTTCCAGTCAGATTAGTTCCGATACCAAAAAGGTCACCAGTACATACCTACACTTTCAACCTGACACTTCTTTCGACTCACGGCTTCTTAACTACGAAAACTTGACACCACAACCTCTTCTGAGAACTCTCAGGGAACCTGACGTTCCTCTAGGTTCGTCAGGTAAGACTCCCTCTAGTCGGGACCCTAAAGAAACCTTCCTTACTACGATTTCGACTTTCAGGTCATGAAACCGGTGGAGTACACTTCTCAACTGAGTGACCTTTTTTGAGACTACGACCCTCCCTAACCCCCGTCCTCCTCTTCCCCTACTGTCTCCTACTCTTTCGACCTACCGTAGTAACTGGGCTACCTGCCCTCAGACTCACTTGAGACCCACAACCACTACCCGTCCCTCCGGACCGCACGACGCCAAGTACCCAACGTCTCAGCCTGTGCTGACTCACTGAGTCCCAGAAAAGGTTACTCAGTTGAGAAGTATACTCCACCGGTTTCATAACCTCAAAGTCGAAATCGTAGTTAGGAAGGTTTCTTGTGGGTCCTGACTAGAGGGAGTCTTACCTGACGAACCTAGAGGAACGTCAGATTCCCTGAGAGTTCTCAGAAGAGGTGGTGTCAAGTTTTCACAGTTAAGAAGCCGTGAGTCGAAAGAAGTATCAGGTTGAAAGTGTAGGTATGTACTGGTGACCTTTTTGGTATCGGAACTGATCTACCTGGAAACAACCGTTTCATTACAGAGACGAAAACTTATATGATAGATACAACCAGTATAGAGAGGAAGGTTCCTCATTCGCAGAAAATTAAAATACGTTAGTGGTAGACGTCACTAAAACCTCGGGGGGTTTCATTTCAGTCGGTGACAAAAGTGTAAATAAAGGGTACTTCACTACCCTGGTCTACGGTACTAGAAGCAAAAGACTTACAACTCGCAATTCGGTCGAAAAAGTGATAAATGAAAGTGAAAGTAGTTCTCCGAAAAATCAAAGAGAAGTGAAAGACGGTATTCCCACCACAGTAGACGTATAGACTCCAATAACTATAAAGAGGGCCGTTAGGACTAAGGTCGAACACGAAGAAGGTCGGGTCGCAAAGAGTACTATATGAGACGTATATTCAATTTATTCGACCCACTGTTATATGTCGGAACTACATGAGAAAAAGGATAAACCTTGGTCAGACAACAAGGTACAGGTCAAGATTGACACCGAAGGACTGGACGTATGTCTAAAGAGTTCTCCGTCCAGTCCACCAGACCATAAGGGTAGAGAAAGTCTTAAAAGGTGTCAAATAACACTAGGTGTATCAGTTTCCGAAACCGTATCAGTTATTTCGTCTTTATCTACAAAAAGACCTTGAGAGAACAAAAAAACTACTAGGTCGTCTACAACCGTTAAACTAGAGACCAAGACTGTCCCGTACACGTTTACGGACCACACACTGTCACCGTCACTATTCATCAGGCTTCATTTTCCATTCATTTTAAGGATTTCATTAATGAGTTACATTAAAACCCCTGTATAACAAATTTTACTCCATGGGGTTTTGTATCTGTAACAAACTGTTAAACAATGAAATATTTCTTTAGGGTAAAGGAAGAAGAAAAATATAATAAGACGTAATTATTGATAATCACCAAAATTTAAACTTAAAATCGACACATAAAAGTCAAATGACTTAATAATAGGAGACATAGTGTATATCATCATTTTGAGATTTTATCAATTTTGAACTAGGAATTCTGTCTTCTGATTGACATTATCATAGGGTACTACGATAATTTTATAAATTTACGTCATTTTAAGGAAAACCCCGTTTTAAATCCTTAGTAGTGTTATATGTAAAAACAAATTAAATATCCTATTAGACTTCATTACTACGTTTTTAGAAAGGAGTGTTGAAAAAAGGAATTAAAGATTGTAAAAAAATTAATTTTTTTAAAACTAACTTTATCTACTAAATTGTTGCAACACAGTACGAGACGATATGTCGTTTCACTGAGTCAATACATGTATATAAGAAAAGGTAATACCAAATAGTGTCCTATAACTTATATCAAAGGATACGATGTGTTATCTTGGAACAAGTAACAGAAAGGATGTATATTGTCAAACGTAGACGATTAGGGTCTGAGGATCAGAAAGAGAGGGGATGGGAGAAGGAGAACCGTTTGTGTTCAGACAAGAGATACAGACGTTCAGACAAGGAAAAAAATATCTATCCAAGTAAATACGGTATAAAATCTGAGGTGTATGTTCACTATGACATGCCATAAAGATAAAGAACAAGATTAAATAAAGTGAATCATAATATGAGATATCAACGTAGGTACGCCGACGTTTACCGTAATCAAGTAAGAAAAAATACCGGCTCATCATAAGATAACACATATACATGGTGTAGAAGAAATAGGTAAGTAGACAACTATCTGTAAATTCAACAAACGTAGAAAACCGATAACACTTGCCACAACGATACTTGTATCCCCAAGTGTCGTACATAGACTTAATGTCAAAACAGACCCATATACGGGTCCTCACCTGACGATCTAGTATATCATTGTGATGAAAATCAAAAGACTCCTTCGAGGTGTGACAAAAGGTATCAACGACATCCTTAAATGTAAGGATGTTTGTCACATCCTCTCAAGGGAAAAGAGGTGTTGTAGAAGTCGTAAACAATGAACATCTGAAAATTTACTACCGGTAAGACTGGTCACACTGAACCATGGAGTAATATCGATACTGGATGTAGAAAATCACATAGATGACCGGTAGACATACAGAAGAGACATCAAGGATAGAAGAGACATCAAGATTGTAAAACTTATTTATTTTCCAAAATGATGTCGAAACAAAGTCTTAGACCGAGGACTTGGATTCAAACAAAATTAAACTCGAACTAAAGAGGGTTGAGGAAGGAGGATTGCTCTGGGAACTCCACGAAAAGGAGTGTTTTAGTAGTGATTATAATGTGACCGATAGTTGTGTACGATAGTGAAAACAATGTGACCGGTTTGGTAGACTAACAAAGATCTACAGAAGTAATGGAGAGGAGGTTACGTCCTCCCTGTTCTCGTTCTAGAGAAGTCAACCATGCCAGAAGAACGGGCCACTTGATCCAATGTCCGACGACTAAGTCACTAACCGTTTAAGAACGACTCTTCGGCCTTGACTGAGCACTGGAGATGTTGGGGTTTAAGTTGGTGGGGGTGTCACCCGTCGTCGGGGTAAAGGAAGGAACGAGAGCGGGGGTGGGACGAGTCCGACCGGGAGGCGTGGGGTCCTATCCAAACACAATAGAGGGGTTGGAGGGAGAAGCGGTATGACACACTTAAGTGGGAGTCAGGACCCCGGATCCCGAGGACCAAAGAAGATGAGGGTAAGACCACTTGGATCCTCGAGTTGAGATGTCGTGCTGTTTTTAGGGGACCCCACCCGCTCCACCGACCCAGTTTGAAGACAGAGCTTGGTCCTATCACACTTCTTCACGATTCATTTCTGATGGACACCTTTTCCTTTAAAGCTTAAGCGCCTCCTTTTCGGACCTCGCAATGGACAACAGCGAGCACCAAAGGTGTCGGAGGGGTGCGTGTCGAAGGAGGACCATGACCAGGCGGGGATTGACAACAGGGGAGGAGTCCTTCGCACAAGGGGGTTGTTACCCGGGCGGGAAGAGGTGACTCAGACGGGAATCCCGGGGTGGAGGTTGGAATGGAGGAACCCGTAAAATCCATAAAAGTACATGTATGATCTTATGCTAAGTTGTGCATCACTGATAGTCTAGTTATTAATAAAAGACTCGTTTCTTATTTAGTGTAACCTAATTCAACACTAATTACTCAATAGTGCTGACTTATTTATCATTAGGTACAAATCAGATTATTGTATTTCATCCTCTTCCGTTACCGTGGAGTGAGATCATAAGAACGGACCTTTTAGGGTACTTAACCTCCTCGGATTATCCGACGTTAGGTACCCCAGCGATTCTTAGCCTGTGCTGACTCACTGAAGGGAAAGTGAAAAGTGAAATTACGTGACCTCTTCCTTTACCGTTGGGTGAGGTCGCAAGAACGGACCTCTTAGGGTCCCTGCCCCCTCGGACCACCCGACGACAGATACCCCAGCGTGTCTCAGCCTGTGCTGACTTCGCTGCGTCGTCGTCGTCGTCCGAATATTTCATGGTCTGTGACACGATGCACTACCTCTACTTTATTACCTATATTATGTTAGACACGTCAGACCTCAGTCAATTACCTATACTAGAGGGAAGATGTCTCAAAACAGAATCATCGAGTCACAAATTGAGAAGATAAATGGTTCTCCCACTAGTCACTCGTCTAAGATTTAATATGGACGAAGTCAGAGAAACAGACATTTTTATCTGTAATCAATTACGGATTAAATACCCGAAAGGACCACCGAGTCGAGTATTTCTTTGACGGACGTTACGTCCTCTAAACCCAAGGTAGGGACTGAACCCCTCTGGAAGACCTCTTCCCTTACCAATGGACGAGGTCATAAGAACAGACCTCTTAAGGTACCTGTCTCCTCGGACCGCCCTCTCTCGGGTACCCCGACGTCTCGACCCGTCCTGACTTACTGATTGTGATATCCGATTACGGATGAAATATCCCGACAACACTACAAATTTACTTTACTACGTGAAATTTTCACGAATTACATGAAGTACTGTTTCCAATTCACAATTTTCATAATTAATAATATTAAAATTTTTAGACTATTGGTAAACTTTCACATAGATTGACGTTAGAAAAGAGAAAAAGAATAAACTCATCCTCTCCCTTCCATATAATTAAACTAAAAAGATACTTGTTTTAGCTGTTCGTCTTTTTACGTTTCACATTATCCTATTTAGTGTATAATAATAGACTTTCCATACTATCGTACCACCGTTGTCTTGATCTAGTTTCACCCTTTATACACCCACATTCCCCACTTTGGAGAAGTACGACGACTGGTCAATCATTAGAACCTTTTTGACTTTAAGGGCAGAAAAAAAAAAAGAGTGAAATTTTATTCCTTTCACCTGATTTCTTGTCTATTTTAAAATTCTAAAATTTAAACAGAATACTATTTTGTATCGAGTAGTTTTACAAAACTTTTACAATAGAAGAGCACAAGAATGACATAACTAAAGTGTTTTAAGTGTATGTGTTTGTGTGTGTATCAAATTAAAAGTCTCTAGAATGTTCTCTACTTTGAAGACTGATGGGTTCTCCGAAAGGAACTGTAATCATTGTTGTGTATCCCTATAACTTTTACCGGAAAACTTAACGACTAAGTTTTATTAACAACAACGAAACAATCAGTGAGTTAACACAAACTGAGAAACGGGGTCCGAGGAGTCAAGTACCCCAAGAGGTCTGTTCTTAGGACCTCACCCAACGGTAAAGGAAGAGGTCCCCTAGAAGACCTAGGTCTCTAGTTTGAGTCCAGAAAACATAATGTACGTCTAAGAAATGGTGGCTCGGTACTTCCTTAGGTTAAGTTTTATTATTCATACGTTTATTACAAGACACAATGAATATGATAAATAACTCTACTTGGGTGAAATTCTGGAAGGATTTTACAATGGAAGAGGTACTCCGTAAGTGACTAAAATAGTTAGTAGTTACTGAATGAAAAGGAACAAGATACGAAAATAATGAAAAAAAAGGTAATGAAACCTAGTATGACCAGAAGAAACCATAAACAATCCCGACAAACTTAACTATAGAATAGAAAGGACGACGTGACAGCCGAGGAACCTCTTTCTTTGATACACAAACACACAAATATTATAATATACATACATAAAGACATAACACGGTCGTATCAATCCTATTTGTCTACTTGGTTGTACGGTCTTTGTTTAGTGTTTTTGGACCGAACTAAAAAGACAAACTTTACTCAGTGTTCGAAGAGAAGGTCAAACATATACAATCGCAAAAAAAATTAGGACCACTCAATTTTTATATAGACACCTACTCTTTGATATACTTGACGAGTACTAAAGTAGAAATTTTTCCTTTACGGAAAGTGCCAACATAAGTCATGGTAGACTGACTCTTTGTCTTTCCTGAGTAACTTGTAAACGAGTCTTTGACGGACCTTTTGGTATTCTCTCTTTATTGAATGTAATAATATTGTGCCATAGTTTCCCTTATCTTTCTTTGATTACAATCTTAGATACTTTTTCATGGAACTAAACCTTTTATTTACGTTGACTTTTTTTAACCTTCAATGGTTAATTACATACATTCCTAGAATTCTACTTACTATGTAATTACAAAAAAAAAAACATTGTCTGTTGAAGTAAATAATTAGGTAAGATTTTATAAATTCAAGAAAGTTCCATAATCGATGATTCTCAGATCCACGATCCCTCTCGTTCTGTTATGTAAGAGGAATAATAATATCTCCTATTACATTGGAGAAGTCTCGAACATCATAGTACTCTGCCGGAAAAATTCTAGTAGTCGTGATTGAGTAGATAAACAATTTTTTTGTTTTGTTTTGTACAACTCGTGGTTGGTACAAACCCCTAGATACTCTTGTGATCCTTATTTGTTTTGTCTGTACCAAGGAATGGGGTCCCCTGAATGTCATATCTCTCCTTTTATCTATTAGTTGTTCATTTATTTACTATTTATTTTTAATATTCACGTTCATTTATTTACTATTCATTTTTAATATTCATGTTCCTTTATTTGTGTTTAGGTACTAAAACTAAATTTTTCACTTGTCCTCAACGTAATTTATATCACGTGACAGTACCTCTTACAGAGTCTCGTCTATTCTACCTTCATTCGGGGCTCCCTATGTAGTCTTACAATCGACCCCCGTTGTCTATCTACGACCCCAACGAAAATAAACGGAGAGGACGTGAGAACCGTGTGAAGAGGTACGACAATAGAGACATAAATAGACTAAGGGTATAAAGTGATAGACGATGACTTGGTAGAACAGGACAGAAGTTGATGTTGAAGTCCAGGGTCAAGACACTGAGGGACCAAAAGTCGTAATAAACGTTATTAAACCATTTTCTGTGAGACATGTCTCACACATGTCCCAGATACTGGGGTACCTTGATACAACCAACCCGGAGAGAGGAGGTACATCTCCCTTCCTAAACCCGTACTGAGGTCCTATTTAGGATTTGGTACTTTATAAACCTGATGAAAAGAACTTTGTTAATAGGAATATATACATTTATAGGGTAGAAAGTTGTCCGAAGACAATTTTGATCTTAGTGTAACGATTGACCCGTCTTAAACGTAAAAACCAACTCCTGTCTTTCATGTTTATAAGATAAATGAGTCTTCTTTGGTTATATCAAATCTGTACTTGTATACTATTTCCACTGAATAAAAACACTTTTAATTCCTTAGATCGGTTGAGAACCATCGAACCAGAAGGTATCAACCAACCTCCACTGATACCCCCATGAGAGTCATCTTCAGTCTAAAAAAAAGAGTTTTATCAAAATTCAGACGTGTCCATGTATTTGTTCACTAGGTGCTACCGAAATTACAGTATCGTACTTATAAATTTTACCGATTGGTCATTCCTGGATGACACATCGTGTCCCTTGATACGACTTACAATACACCGTCGGACCTATCCTCCCCTCAAACCCCCTCTCATCTATGTACTTATACATACCGACTTAGGGAAACGAGAAGTGGACTCTAATAGTGTTATAACAAACAATTGACCGATATGGGGTTATATTTTATTTTTGAAATTTTTTCTATTATACAGTACTCAAATTACCGAATTCAGATCTTATAAGGAAACGAGGACTCTTGTAGTTGAAAAAGTATTGTATGGAAGAATCACTATTGAACCAACACCCAGTTCCCTTATTTATTTACCAATTCATAGGTACCCCAACGTTTCTCAACCTGTGTTGACTTGCTGATTCGTGTCGTGTTGTGTCGAAGTTAGGACCGAAACGTGGATACTCGACACACTAAGATCCGTTGAGTCAAAGAGAGAGATGGGGAATCAAAGTATTAAAAGTTTACTCTTGTTTGAAGACTTCTAGTACCTTCCCTCTTTTACTTTATAATATAGAATAGTCCCGTCCGAATCTCATACGGTGTCCATAAACAACTTACTGAACCACTTAGTTACTTGTTACAATCAAAGACTTAGTTATTCGATAACACCACATTATTTGATGAGATTTCGAATCACCAAATTTTGATTGTAAATAAATGGATTACGATAAAGAAGAATCTTTAAATTTGACTCAAGTCACTCGTCAAAAAGACCAGAACGGACCCAAACGAATACTTGAAACCCAGTCGACACCTAGTTCCCTCACGACATTCACCGTAACAACCAGAACTAACCCGAGAGTGTAGAACCCTATCCTCAACCCTACTGAAAAGTGAGACAGTGAACCAGAGAGTAGGAGTTCGTCCGAATCAGTCCGAACAAGAATCCCTCGCAGTCCAAAAGTCCTGTCTTCGTCGTCATACGTTCCGACAGATCTCCCGTTACGAGTTATGACGGGGGTCACTGAAGGTGTGGTAATATAACCGGTTTCACGTAATGTCCCGGTGGGTCTATCTTCATCACTTCCTTGTCTAAGGTGAAGAACTACTGTCGTCAAAATTTGTCCTATTTATGTCTCTTCCATTATAACATCAGTAAAAAGTTTTTTTTTTTTTTCTCTAATAGAAATCCATGTGGACAGTTTTATTTTAACAATATCTTACGTATGAAGTCATTTCCCCTTTTTTTACCGGACAACAATATATTACCAATTTATATTTGGGTTATGTTAAACCTCCTGTAGACTGTTTACTAAAAACACAATTTTTTACCTTTAAACCAGTAATCAAGATTGTCACTAATCTATCGTTACAGAAAACTCTGTTAAGGATCAAATTTAGTAGGTATATGTCCACACATACATAAGAGGATCCTTCAATATCTATTAGTTTGTTATAATTTTTATTTACCTCTTTTACTTCTCCGTCCGTTAATAATTTTGTCTCCATTTACCCTACAGGAGGTGCGAGAACGGAAGGTGGTTCCCTCAGTAATCGTCGGAACGGTAACCCTTGAGGTCTTTCCTAAGCACTCATTTTTTGTTTTGTTTATTCGTTTTTTGAATTGTGTGACTTCGATCTATATATTTATCCGTTATATCCATTGATATGGATATGAATATGGTATCGTCATATTGACATTTGTAATCTCTATCTTGTAAGAAGAACTTTTCTTTGACTCAGTCCAGTCTTTTCTTTAGTTATAATGAGATACTCAGATCTGGAAATTACTTTCAGGAGGAAAAAGAAGTGGTAAAATAAACAGATACAAATCATTTAGGAGTCTATTAATGGGAGAATATTAGAGGAATTATTGAGGAAAAATGATATGAGTCAACCACGGGTCATTTGAATTCTTCCCCCGAAGGGACCACCGAGTCTGGTATTTCTTAGACGGACGTTTCGTCCTCTTGACCCAAACTAGGGACCCAACCCTTCTAGGGGACCTCTTCCCTTACCGTTGGGTGAGGTCATAAGAACGGACCTCTTAAGGTGACTGTCTCCTCGGACCATCCGATATCAGGTACCCCAACGTTTCTCAACCTGCACTGACTCGTTGATTATGAAGTGATGAAGTGAAGTTGGAATTATTCTCCTACCCACAAACGATACTAGTTACGTAAGACAACCGTTTTGAGACAATCGGAAACGGGACAAAGTAAAACATGAGGTTCCGATTTGAACTGATAATGAGGTCCCACGGACAGTGGGAGAAGGTTGTTGTGTTCTCTTCTGAGATGTGTACCTGTAGTGGTCTACCAGTTACGGTTTTAGTCTAACTAATGTAAGAAACGTC
This sequence comes from Capra ibex, assembly GCA_006410555.1. NCBI lineage: Eukaryota > Metazoa > Chordata > Mammalia > Artiodactyla > Bovidae > Capra > Capra ibex. Next base: position 28,266,215 of record SJYO01037955.1, read on the forward strand.
GACTTCAACCTCTTCGAAACATGTCAATCCTTTTCGTTCTGTCCCTCGACTGACACCGAGTCTAGTACTTGAGGAATAACGTTTTAAGTCTGAATTTAGCTTCTTTCATACCTTTTGGTGATCTGGTAACTCCATACTGGATTTAGTTTAGGGAATGTCAATATGGCACCTTTACTGTTTATCTAAGTTCCCTAATCTAGACTATCTGTCTCATGGACTTCTTGATACCTACTTCCAAGGATTGTAACGTGTCCTCCGTCACTAGTTTTGGTAGGGGTTCTTTTTCTTTACGTTTTTTCACTTTACCAACGGACTCCTCCGGAATCTTTATCGACTCTTTTCTTGTCTCCGTTTTCTGTTTCCTATTTTCCTTTCTATATGGGAAAGTCTATAGACTTCTCAAGGTTTCTTCTCGTTCCTCTATATTCTTTCGAAAGGTTCCACTTGTTACGTCGATCTCCTTTTATTATCTTACCCTTTCTGATCTCCAGAGAAGTTCTTTTAATCTCTATGGTTCACCTGTAAAGTACCTCTCTACCCGTGTTATCTCCTTTCTTTACTATGCCTGGATTGTCTTCGTCTTCTATAATTCTTCTCTACCGTTCTTATGTGTCTTCTTGATATGTTTTTTCTAGAAGTACTGTGTCTATTGGTACTACCACACTAGTGAGTGGATCTCGGTCTGTAGGACCTCACACTTCAGTTCACCCGGAATTCTTTGTAGTAAGGTTTGTTTCGATTACCTCCACTACCTTAAGGTCGACTCGATAAAGTTTAGAATTTTCTACTACGACACTTTCACGACGTGAGTTATACGGTCGTTTAAAGCCTTTGAGTCGTCACCGGTGTCCTGACCTTTTATAGTCAAAAGTAAGGTTGGGTTTTCTTCCCGTTACCGTTTCTTACAAGTTTGATGACGTGTTAATGTAAGTAAAGTGTACGACCGTTCCAGTACGAGTTTTTAAAGGTTCGATCCGAAGTTATCATGTACTTGGTTCTTGAAGGTCTACGTGTTCGATCTAAATCTTTTTTCCGTCTCCTTGGTCTCTAGTTTACCGGTTGTAGTCAACCTAGTAGTTTTTTCTTTCCCTTAAGGTCTTTTCGTAGACGACGACGACGACGACGACGACAATTCAACGAAGTCAACACAGGCTGAGATACTCTGTGGTATGTGTCGGAGGGTGGTCCGAGGGGACAGGGACCCTAAGAGGTCCGTTTTTATGACCTCACCCAAAGGTAAAGGAAGAGGTTACGTACTTTGACTTTTCACTTTCACTTCAGCGAGTCAACACAGACTGAGAATCTCTGAGGTACCTGATGTCGGATGGTCCGAAGAGGCAGGTACCCCAAAAGGTCCGTTCTCGTGACCTCACCCCATGGTAACGAAAGAGGTCTTTTCGTAGATGAAGACGAAATAACTGATACGATTTCGGAAACTGACACACCTAGTGTTGTTTAGCACCTTTTAAGAAGTTCTCTACCCTTATGGTCTGGTGGAATAGACGGAAGACTCTTTGGACATACGTCTAGTTCTTCATTGTCAATCTTGGTCTGTACTTTGTTGCCTGACTAAGGTTTAGTCCTTTCCTCATACAGTTCCGACATATAAAAGTGGGACGCATAAATTGAATGTACGTCTCATGTAGTGCCCTGTACGACCCGATATACTTCGTGTTTGACCTTAGTTCTGACGACCCTCTTTATAGTTATTGGAGTCTATAAGTCCACTGTGGTGGGACTACCGTCTTTTCCTTCCCCTTAATTTTTCGGAGAACTACTTCCACTTTCTCCTCTTACTTTTTCGACTTAATTTTGAGTTGTAAGTTTTTTGTTTCTAGTACCGTAGACCAGGGTAGTGAAGTACCGTATATCTTCCCCTTTGTGACCTTTGTCACTTTCTGAAACAAAAGAACCCGACGTTTTAGTGACACCTACCACTGACGTCGGTACTTAAATTTTCTGTGAACGAGGAACCTTCTCGTCGATACTGTTTAGATCTGTCGTATAATTTTTCGTATCTGTATTGAAAAGACCGTTTCTATGTACATCAATTTCGATACCAAAATGGTCATCAGTACAAAAAGGTCCTACACTCTCAATCTGGTATTTCTTCGGACTTGTGGCTTCTTGACTACGAAAACTTGACACCACAACCTCTTCTGAGAACTCCCAGGGAACCTGACGTTCTAGTTTGGTCAGTTAACACTTGTTTTAGTTGGCACTTATAAGTAACCTCCCTCACTACGACTTTGACTTCGAGGTTATAAAAACGGTGGACTCCCCTTCTTGGCTGAGTGAACTTTACTAGGACTACGACCCTTTCTATACTCAGTCCTCCTCTTCACGTACTGTCTCCTACTCTACCAACCTACCGTAGTGACTGAGTTCCCTGTACTCAACCTCATTCGAGACCCTCTACCACTTCCTGTCCCTTCACACCGCACGACGTCAAGTACCCCAACGTTTCTCAACCTGTGCTGACTAGTTGACTTATTGTTGTTATTGGAATTCTTTAGAGAGAAAGAAAGAATCTAATTAAGTATACAATGGTTTTATGTTAATCAAAACCGATTATTTACGTTACACTGGGTGCATTCTCTTTTACATTTCAACCCTCGGTCACACTTGTAGAGGTTTAGGGAACGTTCAAAGAACTTCAGGAGAAGTAGGAAGAGTGTGTTCGGAGGGAGACGGGGGAGTGGAACACGATCAATTTACAAGAAGAGTTTGTACTTTTCTTCCCATGAAAATAAATAAAAAAACTCGTGGTTTTCAACCTAAATAACAAAGACTGTTAACGTGTCGTTGAAAATCAAACAAGTATAAGCGTCGTAGTGTTTAGACTTTATGTTAAAACGAAGAGTTAATTTTTGTATATGACACTTTTCACTAATCTATCGAAAATTTTTAGTAGTAAAATATCTGATAGAATTTTTAGAAACGGTTCATTCTATGATCGAAATGGAAATATTTAGAGACGTATTTTACTTTTTAGTTCCGTATGTTTAAAGTAAAACAAGACAAAAATTTATGGTAGAAAACAAAAGGAATTTTCTAAAAATAGATAAGTAAGTTTTCATAAGACTTCAAGGGGACAGGTAAATTCTGTCTTACTTTCGTAAAATCTCGTAGACTTGATTCGTGACAGAACTGACTTGACTTTGTCCTTAAGTCAGTCCCAGGATCACCCGGAGGGGCGGTACGGAAACACTTCTATTCCTTGGAGTAGAAACAACCAGTAGTGTGGACGATATAGATTTACACGGGTGAATCCTACTCAGTGTCTAAGAAAGTCCTTACGACGTCGACATGTACGAGGACATCTAGATATAAAAGGTTACAATAATTGTAGTCGTTCAACCGTTAGATATTGGACAGAACACGTTACAAGTTTCTCTCCGTAGGAGGTCTGTGCCAGAGGACAAAGTTACGACCGGAGTTTATCAAACAAGGTGTCGGTTCTTCTCAACCATTTCCGGGGTCACCGTGGTCTAGGGTTTCGATACAGGTACTGTGGACAGTCCCACCGTCGTAATTACTACTGGAAACCCAATTTTCACACTCGCATCGTCTCGCGTAACCGGTCCTACTCAGAGGGGAGTCGTAGCCACAATAGGTGGACATACCAGAAGGACAAGGACCGAGATTGTTGTAGGGGTCCGAACAACCGGAAGGGTGACCCGTATAAAAGTGTTTCTCCTCGGTTTGGATACTACAACTACCCGTCCAGCTCGAACCGTCGTCTGTGCTACCGACTTGTCTGTCACCGTCGAGGAGGGTACAGTCGGGAGTACTCCAGGTACAAACGTCGTCGGAACTACCTCTACGGTGGTGACAGTTTCCATTAGGGGAAGGGTTGTTTGTGGTTCCCTCCAAGTGAACGTAACCCTGACGGAAACATCACTTAAAGGTCCTTCTGACCTCCGAGAAGCCTGGGAAACCGGTGTGAATCTTTACTAGGGTAAAGGACAAGGAGTTAGGTTCTGAACCCAGACTACTTCTGCAGACAAAACGATGATCGTGAAAACTCTAAGAGGAGTTGTCAAAGTCGTTTAAACCAACCGTAGTAGAGTAACCGTCCTCAGAGGTAGTTCGCCGCACGGTCCAAGACGGGTCTTCGTTTCTCCTGCGGAGAGACGGTCCGGAGGACCAGGAGCGAAGGTACCTCGAACCGACTGTGGTGGTGGAAGGAGAAGACGAAGTCCAGTAGTATGAGTATCTCGGCCTCGTGACGAGGAAGGTGTCGGCGGACCCGTAGAGGCGTCCCCAGGTGGAGGTGCCTGCCCTAGAGGTCCAGGACTTCGACAGACGTGGGGCGACGTTGTCGACGAGACTACAAAAGAAACGGAAGTACGGTCAAGAGGACAAGTAGTTAAGGTCGGCAGAAAAACGGCTCCGGTCGGTGGTGGTGTGACCCCTTCAGGAGTACATCTGGTATTTTCCAATCCCAAAACGGACGGAAGTCCCCACCAGGTCTATACAAGTTTTAAAGAGAGTCGAAAGGTCTGTGGTTAAATAATTTTAAGAGAGGACGTGAACATTTGACTCCGCGTAGAAGAAGAAAAAGAAACGATATCTAAGGATTTTGTTCCGGGAAGCAGTACAGACGTCGCCGACCTGGCCTACGGGTGTTTGCGAAGTGCGAGTCTACAGCCTACCGTTGAGGCTTTTCTTCCCATAAAAATTTTAACAAAGAATTAGTGTCTTAATTAAAAGAATCACGTGTCTTAGATGTTAAAGTAGAACTTACATATCGTAAAGTCAATGTGACTCTAAATTGACAATTCGTAGATATCCACACAATTAGTATCTTAGACTGGTAAAGACGTCTTTCTACGAAAGGTTTATGACTTATAAACTTAATTATTACTTTAAACCCTGTGTAATTAAAATATATAATATATTTTATTTGACCTAATTAAAAAAATTATAAATAAATAACCGACACCACTAGAAACAACGACGTTCACCCGAAAGACATCGACATCACTCACCCCCGAGGAGAAGTGACGCCATGGACTAGAAGAGTCACACCACCGAAGAGAACAACATCTCGTGATCGAGATCCGTGTGTCCGAAGTCATCAACACCGGACCCCCGAGATCTCTCGACCGGATCATCAACGCCGTGTTCCCGAATCGACGAGCCGTCGCACACCCCAGAAGGATCCGGTCTCTGGGTTGGCCATAGAGAACGTAACTTTCCACCTAAGAATTGGTGACTTGGTGTTCCCCTCGGTTTGACCCAATTGAAATTCCTCTTTTTTTAGAAGTATGACTGACGTATTTTAAATCTTTGTAAACTTCTTGTACCTTATAAGACTTGTTTTATTGTTTCTAGTTTTTCTTTAACGTTTTATTTTTCGTTTAACAACGTCTTACAACTGAGGAGATTTAATTAGAAATTCAAATTTCGATTTGATTATTTTTATTCAAATCGAGGTCATAGCACCACCAACAACGAAAATTTTGTACTTTAAATAACTCCATTTAATTTATTGAAAATGTATAAAATTTATTGTAGGAGTATTGGACATTCTACCAGAAATAATAAATTTTACCCAGGTAGACTAGTACATTTTAAAGTTAAAACGAACTTCATTATCCACTAATAAGTTAGTTTTATGGTAGTCATACGAAAATCTAAGATCTCACAAGTTTACATAAACCTTTATACAAGTACTCGTAATTAATGTTTTGTAAAAACCCCTTTTATTTTAAGATAGTTTGAAGTTATCCTCGTTTTGATCGTAGTCAATTTATTGACGTTAATTTGATTTTTCTTTACTTAATGAAAATCTCTGTGTTTTGTGTCGATCTACGGGACAACACCGACACCTACAGGTCTCTAACCGACGACCGTTTCGGCTTAGTCTGGACGAACAGGTGACCTAAGGACGCAGGAGTGTCATAATGCGAAAAAGAGACTCCTGACAGTAGGTCGTCAGGACTAGGAGAGTCCGTAGACGGGTCCTGACATACACTTTGTCATCCCCGTTTTCCCGGTGAACCTTTTTCGACCTTAAATTTGGCACAAAAGTGGTCAAAACAGGTAGTATTGGAGAGCGATGAGATCGGGTCAAAAGAGAAACTCGAAAGAGAGTCAACCGTCTCGACGGTCAGTAGGAAGAACTCCAAACAGAGTGACCTCTATCAGACGGGAATGATCTTCCTTCCGTAAGAAAGAGTGAGAAAGGGGTCCAGAAGTCGGTAGAAGGACCAAGTCGACTACAAAAGTGTCAAGCCCTTCAATAAGCACAAGAATATAAAACGAAAAGTGATTAGAGAGAATCACTAGATACTTAGAGGGAAGCCTCAGGGAGTACCGTAAGTGGTACCTCTTCCTTCAGTCAAGAGTAAAAGGACCCAAAATGCCGTGAATAGTGATAAACTTAAAGTACTGGTCCAATTCTCCCTCCGAAAACCGAGAAACCTCAAACTCCTTTACATTACAGATAATATAGATAAGAACATTTAAGTTTATATTTAAAGTATAGCACGGAATTCAATGAAGTAATTAGATCGAACAGAAATTTAAGACACACTTCTGACTCTTCACTCCAGATTAGTGAAAGAACACAGAACTTATACTCTTGTTGAGTCTATTTCGACAAACGTCGAAAAGGACCTTTTTGGCTAATCCGACAGAGGAGACTTTAACACAATTTAGAAGTGTTTATCTCAAATGGAGAAATTATTCTCGAGTAAAGCCGAGGTACCCACTATAGAAGTACTCTCTAACAATTTGAGTTAGACTTCAAGACCCTCGGACACAAGATGTTCTTTCAGTCGGGTCCAAAAAGGAAAGGAGGTAGAGTGGACCATCAAAATTGGGGAGGAGGTGGGAAGGGATTAGTGTTCTTTCATTGTTATCAGATGAAGAGAGGTAGTAATCTTCCATATTCGTCTTCAAAGTCCTGAAAGGACTGAGTTGTCACTCCGAACGTCCTCCCCTCCCACCCATCTTCTCGAGAATAAGTGGTAGGAGGTAAAGAAGAGGACTAACAGTAGAAGATTTATACACTGTATTCCAGTACTGAGAAGAGCAGACAAAGAACAGTAACTTGTAACACTGACGAAAGTAGAAAAAAAAAAAAAGAAAACCAAGTAAAAGTCAAGTCAAATCAACGAGTCAGCACANTCTCGAGAATAAGTGGTAGGAGGTAAAGAAGAGGACTAACAGTAGAAGATTTATACACTGTATTCCAGTACTGAGAAGAGCAGACAAAGAACAGTAACTTGTAACACTGACGAAAGTAGAAAAAAAAAAAAAAGAAAACCAAGTAAAAGTCAAGTCAAATCAACGAGTCAGCACAGACTGAGAAACTCTGGTGTACTTAGCGTCGTGCGGTCCGGAGGGACAGGTAGTGGTAGAGGACCTCAAGTGAGTCTGAGTGCAGGTAGCTCAGACACTACGGTAGGTCGGTAGAGTAGGAGCCAGTAGGGGGAGAGGAGGACGGGGGTTTGGGAGGGTCGTAGTCTCAGAAAAGATCACTCAGTTGAGAAGTGTACTCTACCGGTTTCATGATCTCAAAGTCGAAATCGTCGTAAGGAAGGTTTCTTTCGGGTCCCAACTAGAGGAAGTCTTACCTGACCAACCTAGAGGAACGTCAGGTTCCTTGAGAGTTCTCAGAAGAGGTTGTGGTGTCAAGTTTTCGTAGTTAAGAAACCGTGAGTCGGGAGAAGTGTCAGGTTGAGAGTGTAGGTATGTACTGGTGTCCTTTTTGGTATCGGAACTCATCTGCCTGGAAACAACCGTTTCGTTACAGAGACGAAAACTTATATGATAGATCCAACCAGTATTGAAAAGAAGGTTCCTCATTCGCAGAAAATTAAAGTACCGACGTCAGTGGTGGACGTCACTAAAACCTCGGGTTTTTTTATTTCAGACTGTGACAAAGATGACAAAGGGGTAGATAAACGGTACTTCACTACCCTGGTCTACGGTACTAGAAGCAAAAGACTTAAAACTCGAAATTCGGTTGAAAAAGTGAGAGGAGAAAGTGAAAGTTCTCCGAAAAATCGAGGAGAAGTGAAAAACGGTATTCCCACCACAGTAGACGTATCGACTCCAATAACTATAAAGAGGGCCGTTAGACCTAACGTCGAACACAAAGAAGGTCAGGTCGCAAAGAGTACTACGTGAGACGTATCTTCAATTTATTTGTCCCACTGTTATACGTCGGAACTGCATGAGGAAAAGGATAAACCTTGGTCAGACAACAAGGTACAGGTCAAAATTGACAACGAAGGACTGGACGTATGTCTAATGAGTTCTCCGTCCAATTTGAGAAAGTCTCAAAAGGTGTCAACTAACCCTAGGTATGTCAGTTTCCGAAACCGTATCAGTTATTTCGTCTTTATCTACAAAAAGACCTTGAGAGAACGAAAAAGGTACTAGGTCGTCTACAACCGTTAAACTAGAGACCAAGGAGACGGAAAAGATTTTGGTCGAACTTGTAGTCCCTCAAGTGTCAAGTGCATAACGACTTCGGACCGAACCTCTTAAAACTCGTAATGAAATGATCGTACACTCTACTCACGTTAACACGCCATCAAACTCGTAAGAAACCGTAATAGAAAGAAACACTAACCTTACTTTTGACTGGAAAAGGTCAGGACACCGGTGACGACTCAAAAGGTTTAAACGACCGTATAACTCACGTCGTGAAAGTGTTGTAGTAGAAAGTCCTAAACTTTGTCGAGTTGACCTTAAGGTAGTGGAGGTGATCGAAACAAGCATCACTACGAAAGATTCCGGGTGAACTGAAGTGTAAGGTTCTACAGACCGAGATCTACTCACTAGTGTAGTAGTACTAATAGACCCAGTACTTCTAGAAAACCAAGTAAAATGATTAAACATTACAACACTCTAAGACAGTAGTAAAATAATAGAGGGTAGAAATGGTTCTTCGTAATTATTGTTAAACTAACATTTCGTTAACACGTATGTCAAACTTTACTAAATTTCTCTATATATCATAAAATTATAATAATATTGAGTATACTTTGTTAAATAAGTAATCAAAGGATACTGACGTACTAAAAGTGAAACTCAGTAGAGGAGTCGATATGTTGTACTTGATTCTGGTGAACCACAGGTGAAGAATTAACTGTAACGACGTCTTTCCACTAAATATTAAGGTAAATTCGACTATAACATTAGAGATGTCTCAAATACAATGCTAAAATTTCCCTCTTAGGTCCAGTTTCTCCTTCTTCACCGTTGGACACTAAACTGGGGAAACAGACGACGCGACACACTGACGTGGAACGTTGGTCCAGGGGTAGTCTTCGAACCAATAAATAAACGATTTTGAACAACTTGAGAGAGTTTCGGTACAGAACCTTGTCTGGTCTATTGTCACCTTTTATTTTATAGAGACTCTTGGTTTTCCTGAGTAAAGTCAAAATCCTTGTTCTTTATGATGTCTTTGGATTCAATGTCTCCCGAGTGTCTGAGTCGACTTCCCAATTTGTGGAGATTTGACGACCCGGTTCCCATGGTTGGAGAGGTAGACGTAGAAATCCGGTTTTTGTGTGTTTTCGTCGAGGGTTGTTACTTCGAAAAAGGTAGTAGTGACAACCCCTTATAACCTTTTATTATAACGGGGTGAGGGGGGGGGTTTTTACCCTTTTATTCGTGTACCCTTTGTTTTCCTCTATTGAAAGCGGACATAGGAAAACGAATGACTTCCTTAGTGTCTTTTAGTACCTTTTGGTCGACGGTCCCAATCGTTCAACATATTTTACTTATGACCACTCTATCGACATCCCAGTCCGGTAAGTTCTACCGACAAGAGAACGAGAGACACGTAGGGGACTAACTGGTCCGAGACGAAGTGAGTGTGACATTGGTTCGTCCTGGGGTACCCCGGAACTGTCCCTCCCTTGTTGTCCGGAAGAGGGTATAGGAGACGAAACCAAGGAGAGACTTCATGGACGACGACGACGACGATTCAGCGAAGTCAGTACAGACTGAGACACGCTGGGATATCTACCGGAGGGTGGTCCGAGGGGACAGGGACCCTTAGAGGTCCGTTCTTGTGACCTCACCCAACGGTAAGGGAAAAGGTTACACACTTTCACTTTTCACTTTCACTTCAACGAGTCAGTACGGACTGAGAATCACTGTGGTACCTGAAGTCGGATGGTCCGAGGAGGTAGGTTCCCTAAAAGGTCCGTTATCATGACCTCGCCCAACGGTAACGAAAGAGGGGACTTCATGGATCTATTATCATAAACTACGTGTAAAAGACCCAACAAAAACATTGTTGAGGGGGAGAGGTTGTTTGTCTTCTGTCAATCGATGAACTACTGGTACTCGCGTATCGGGGTCCGGAGGACGTCGGATTCCTGACTATGACAATTGGGGACACTGTGGCGAGACGATGGAGTGGTAGTCGGTCAGTCTCTCAATACGTCTTCGACTGGTATCTGGGTCGTTGGGAGGGGGAAGAAGTGGACCGGAAATTTTCACAATACGGTTTTGGGAAGTCCCTCGAGTCCTGTAAAGTCCCGTACTCGGTGGGTAGAGAAGTGTCCCGGGACGTCATTTTAAACGAGATTTGAGACTTCAAAGTCAAACAAACCCGAGTGACACGCAACCCGTACACTTGAACGTAATTATTGTACCGATAGGTCAAGAGAATTAATGTCCCGTAGTAGTCACTGACGGATGGTACGAACGGGGAGAGGGGGAGTCGACGTCCAAAGGGACCATTGACTACTAGGTACTACTGCAGTGACTGGGGCATTCACCACGTAGGAGGAGACGAGGCCCAGTATTTCCAAGGACGATAACAATCAGACGGTCGGTGTCACCTCACATCAAGGTACTGGAAAGCGAAGTCTGTCCATCCTAAGGGAAGGGTCTTTTGTCGACTACAAAAACAACGATAAAGGCCCGAGAAAGAAACTAGAACTCCGACCGTTGATGTTCCGAATGCCAAGACACACCACGTCGGGTTGTTAAGTACTCATTTGGTCCTCCGACTTCTCTGAGGACACTCTCGGTTCTACAGCCCTTTATTCTTGCCCCTTACCTTTCCACGACCCCCCTAGGACCGCACCGACACGTGATTCCTTACCCACGGGTGTTCTCTCAGGTCTACCAGTCCCGGGCAGACTTAACCCTGGGGTTCCACACGCTGGGATGACTCCTGTGACTTCTTCTCCTTCTTCCGACCCTCCTCCGGTGTCTCCGGGACAGATCGCCCTGTCTCCGCTTCTCGTCGAGGGAAAAAGTCTCCGCTCCGTCGACTGATGACACTCTCTACGAATAGTACTACGACTACTATAGGATAATTGGAGTCTCAGAGCAAAGATGAAAATTTTCATCGTCGGGACGTAAACACGAGTAGACTGACGTGTCCCCGCCGGCGACTTATGTCTGTTTTACGTCCTTGGACCTAATAGATCGTTTATGAACCCACAATTACACCAACCCATTCTATTCGTAAATGTGATGTCTTAATGTCTGTGTCCAAAATCCCTATAATTGGGTCCCTGTCCGAACACTTAAACTACACCGGTCAATTGGCCTTCTCAAACCAACCCCGGACACCGTTACCGTTTTTACATATGGAAACCAGAAGACCAGGGTCGATATCTTTCACCGTCTCATTACTGTGACACACAACCTCGTTGGCGATGTACACCCGATCACACACTGTTGTCCACCTTCCGTAATGTTTTCCGGATGGACTTAGGAACTTGTTGTGTTATTTTGGTGATAAATCCTCGGGTATTGTCGACACACACTACGTACCCTGAGAGGACCTGAACTTATCTCTGGTTCCCCGGGCGAAATGGACGGTACTTGAAGTCCAAACCCGGTTGTCTTTACTGTGTGTGACCGGAAAGGTGAACGGGATGTTACGGTGACGACGGCCCGAGTACCTTTCACATCCATCTCATGAATTTACTGTCAATCCTACTTTTGAACGAGTCCTGGTCTGCCGATTGGTTCGGGACACCTGATATTGACTTACAGGTCACAAACGTGGTACTTGGGTGTCCGTTGCTCCAGGAAGTGAGTTCTGTTATTGATTGAAAGTGGGAACGATGTCCTAGATTGGGGAGGCGGAGATGGGACGGTCCCCTTGTTTGGTATTTTACCCGGACTCTGACCGTCCATTTAGGGACCATCAAACCTAAACGACGGACAACCCCTTATCCTAGTTTATCCCTGAATCTAAAGTGGATAGAAGATGGACCAGTGTGGATTTTGATGATTTCATTAGACCCGGGAATGCACTCTCCATGGTAATGTAATTGGAACCGCAGATGACTTCACACACCAAAGGTCAGGAGTCGAGGTTGACACCGTCGACTCCGACCTGTCCATCACACCGTGACGGTCGGTCCTGTTTTGGGGTCCGTCCCCACCATAACAGAGTCTTACGACACTGACGGACCTGAAACGACTTACCAGTGTAGAGGGGACATGACACGGACAGTTTGTAAAGTACAAAGTACGGATCCGACTCGTCTCCATTAGACAACTCAAGACCCACTGTTCCCACCAGAGTGATAGTTCACTCAGACTAACGACCCAGTCGTCACTCTACGAGACCTTTCAACTGGTCCGATTACCATGGTGCACCCCTGTTAACTTTTGTGGATGGAGGAAGGACAGGACGTACGGTCCTCAGACCGAGGTCTTAAACGGGTGGAGAACCACTTAGTGACAAAAATCGTATGATTCATAGAATTGAGAACTATGGGAAATCGACGACAACAAACATAACGTAGACACCATAAACCACAGTCGCGTGAAGACATATCGACTGGGGTCCCTATAGTACCTTCCCCCCGTCTGGTTCTAATATTCCCAACATGTCACATACATCCCCACCTCACTTATCAGTCCGGTGAATTCTACTGACAAGAGAACGAGAGAGATATGTAGGGAGTGTACTGTGAGGTTAGGAGAATTAATATCCCGAATTAGTCATCGATCTGGTGTATCTGGTGTATCACTTTCAACACATCCTTATGACCTCACCCAAAGGTAAGGGAAGAGGTCCCCTAGAAGGGTTGGGTCCTTAGTTTGGGTCCAGAGGACGTAATATCCGTCTAAACAAATGGTAAACTCGGTAGTCCCTTCGGGAGCACGAACGGAGCGGGGTCAGCGACCTAAGGGACCATTGACTACTCGGGTGGACGAGTTAGAGTGGATATTTACCATCGGCGGAAGAGGTGTCCATCACTTCCGACACCAGTGCAAGACGGACGAGGGATGGTATCGACCACCCAACAGTGAGGTCTTGCAAGACGAAACCTGACCATTCTAAGAGATAGGTTACTTGACAACTAACAGAGGCATCGACAAAGGTCCGAAAGAAACCAGAACTCTGACCCTTTGTTCCGAACGTCCGGACGCCCCACGTCGGGTCGTTATGGAATAATCGATCAAAATCTACACTGACTTTCTGAAATAATGACGAAAAAACCGACACGACCCAGAAGAGACAACACGTCCGAAAAGAGATCAACACCGCTCACCCCCAATGAAAGATCAACACAACGCACCCAAAGAGTAGTGTCACCGAAGAGAACAACGCCTCGTGTCCGAGATCCCATGCACCCGAAGTCATCGACACCGTGCACTCGAGATCTCGTGTCCCTGAATCTACGAGGCTCCGCGCACCCTAGAGGGACCTAGTCCCTAGTTTGGGTGCAGAGGACGTAACCGTCCTCCGAAGAAATAGTGGTTCGGTGCTCCCTTCGGGTCTACTAAAATACTGACCTGCACCCAACATAATTTTTTTTTTTTAAGTTTCGGAAGGAATCCCTTCCAATCTATACCGACCTTCACGGTCGGATGTTTGGGAGACTGGTCTTGACCGATGTGTTTAATACTCCGGGGAACGTAATTTTTGATTTGAAGTTCTGACTTGTCTGGTAACTTGATTCCTGTCTGGAAAGACATACACCTCGGAACACGAACATGTGTCCGGTGTGTGACTACTTTGACCGGACAGAAGGTGAGGACTTAAAAACGAGGTGACGAAAAATGGAAAAAGATCGAAAGGACAAAAAACAGAAGCTGCAAATCCCAGACATCGACGAACGACCCTTACGACCTCTACGTCTCCGCCTCCCTCCACGTCGCGGGGGACCACTGTAATGACCTCGTAACGTGTTGGAGGACCCTCCTGACGTCCGTAGAAGACCCGAGGGAAAACCCGAAGCAATGTTAGTCAAAATATCGGTATCAGGTCACATTTGTTATGAAATCCTATGTTCACTTAAATCAATAAGGTTTTAAATAAGCAAATCTCGATTCGGAGGAGGGGCTGGGAAAGACAACCAATCTAAACTACCTCAGTCCCTCCCAGTCGTGTGTTCCGTTCCGATTCTGGTGATTCAGTCAAGTGACGTTTACTTTAGGTGTACCCGGTAGTTAGAGGATTGTTTCAATTTTCAGTCAAAACTAATTCCAAAACAAGATCTAATTCTATTCTTAATCTTTACGGATTGGACTTTGAGACGTTGTCCGATCTCGGGACCTATTCGAACACTACTCAAAACTTATAGTCTGATTTCTTGTATTTCTACTGAAACCAATTCTGCACACCGACGGTTTCCTAACCGTGTGAGTATACATACAATATCTTTCTATGAAGATATCGGTGCTAAATACCTTTTTCAACTTCGACCCTTTAACCTGTTATTTTGAGACTCGAGAATTTCTGCTCTATACATCTTCAACTTAAGAATAAGCAAAAGAGTAAAAAATGAACTTCATCTTAACTAAATATTATATGTTGACACTGAGTTTAAGAATATGAGGTAAATTTCAATAATATTTTATAACCGATATAGGGGACACGATATATCATATAGGAATATCGAATAAAATGTGAATCATCAAACATGGAGAAGTAGGGGATGGGGATAGAACGGAGAGGGGCGAAGGAAGAGGGATGACCGTTGGTGATCAAACAAACGATCTAGACACTCAGACAAAGTACTATATGTAAGTAAGACTCAAGTGTGTGATCACTATTGTACCTTATAAACAGAAAGAGACTGAACAATTCGTATTGTTCCAGATCGGTACAACGTTTTCTGTTTTGAAGAAAGAAAAAATACTGACTTATTATGAGACAACACATAAATATGGTGTAGAAATAAGTAGACAACTACTTGTGCCTCCAACGAAGGTACAGAACTGATATCATTTAGACCATACTTGTAACCCCCCCATACATAGAAAAACTTAATCACAGAAGTAGAAGTCTATATATGGGTCCCCACCTTAACGACCTAGTAGACCATAAAGATAGAATTGAAAAACTCCTTTGCAGTACGACAAACGATATCACCGACATGGTTAAATGTAAAAGTTGTTGTCACATCCTCACAGGGGAAAGTATCTTCAACTTAAAACTACTACCTTAAACTACCTTACCCATAGACCCTCAGTCTCACCTGTAAACCCCGAATCTATAAAACACTGAATCTAATTGTATTTACGACTACGGTAATAAACTATGTCCCTCGTGATCGTTTAACAGTAATTTTAAGGATGGTCCCCACTAAAAAAACCCCGGAGATGAGATGTATCATTCTATCATTATTCTATGAATGGGAAATCTAAAGGTAAAAGTCAGTGTAGAAATCTCTAGATCAGGTAATACTGAAAACTTTAATAGTTCGTTCTAATTTTCAACTAATCTTTTATCCGAAGTCATTTCGATCACTTTCACTTTCAGAGAGTCAACACAGACTGAGAAACACTGGGGTACCTGATATGTCAAGTACCTTAAGAGGTCCCGTCTTATGACCTCACCCATCGGAAAGGGAAGAGGTCTCCTAGAAGGTTGGGTCCCTAGATTTCATTGATAATTATTTATTTATTTATTTTGGTTGATCTTATATCGACTCTGTCTACAGAAGGTTTCTCAAAGTTATTTTTCGACAATATTACATTCCGTAATGTGATACCTATCGTGGTAATGTAAGACATCTTTTGAGACAGTCTTACTGACTGAAGGAGTTAAACCCCATTTTACACACTTAAGACGACATTAGTGTATGAGTAAGATCACCGTTACTCTAAAAGAAATGTCTCCGAAACTCCCGAGACATTAGAGTGTTCAAATCTTATCTTTCGATACGTCATTGTCATAAAAAAGTTCAAACTTAACTCTCCGTTCAATGGTCCTAAACTATTGGAGGTCTTTGTATTTTTTAGGAATCACTACCACCTCTGGGGGGGGGGGGGGGGGGGGGGGGGGGGGGGNCCCCCGGGGGGGGGGGGGGGGGCGGCAAGTAGAAGGACTCCCTCGACGGACTCGGACATAAAGACTTAGACATGCGACTGATTTGGGTTGAAACGACTATTTTTAAAATTTAACATGATTGAAAATTTTTGTTTCAAATTTTCGAAGTTTTTGATTTAGAAAACTAATTACACCGGACTTTTGAGTTAGGACATTACGAGAAGATTAAAGAAAAAGTTTACAGACATCAATATCTTCTTTACATGAAATTAAACATTTCTCAGACGCTCTTTAAGTAAGTACGTAAAAAAAGGGTATACACATTCCCACAAAAAACCCAACAGTGTTACTCACTCCTGGAATAAACTTAATCGTAGACCTTTGGTTTCCATATAGGATATTACGTCCCCTGTCTACATATTGACTTTAGGACCTATTGATATCCGAAGAAACGGAAATTTTTATAATGGTCTTATACACATCATCGACATAAGAAATATTCGGACAACATAACAAGTGAACCGTATGTGTACGATAGAGTTATAAGTCCCAAATTAATATAGAGAGAAGAGGTCAGAGACCTACTAGGTCAACAATAACACCGTTTTGTTTGATAGGGGTTTGCATCACTACGAGTGTGGTTCGGAAAATCGTTTCAAGTGTATTAGTCATCTAGTCCTTTAATTTGTTCCGAACCGACTCGTTAAGAAAACGACGAACATAGTAGTTAACTTCCATAAGGCATCATGGGTTGACCACCTACCCGACCACACTCTGTATGTTCTATTACAGGGACGAGAAGACCGAAGGACCGTCCTCACCAACCCTCCGACCCGAATCGCCCCTTATAACAGGTCTCACGGATGTGTTTCTACAGTGGTCGTACCCCCGGAGTCACAACAGTCTCAATACACCACCGACCTAAAAGGTTTTTCCAACAGGGTCCTCTCGACTCTTCTTCCACATAGTGGAAAACACTGAATTACAAACTTTGGTGTGTCATAGTGAATAGTGTCATAGTGGTGTGTTATCGTCTATGATAACCAACTTCGTCAGTGTCTAAGGTTCCTACTTTTGTATCTTTCGATAGAAAATTTCCCTATTCGTATTTTTTCAAACACCGGTAAAGTATATTTGATGTCTGAAGAGACCACCGAGGTTCCCATTTCTTAGACGGACATTACGGTCTCTGGACCCAAGGCAGGGACCCAGCCCTTCTAGGGGACCTCTTCCTTTACCGTTGGGTGAGAACGGACTTCTTAAGGTACTTGTCTCCTCCGACCACCCGATGTCAGGTGGTCGGGTGTTTCTTAACCTGCACTGACTTCCTGAATGAGTTAATTATAACTCACAGATTATACACGATTTATGAGACGACCAGAATCCCTATTACTTGTATCCTTTATTTTACGTACGGGAGGATAATCCACCCTCTTTGTACTTTTGTCTTAGTCGTGTTTATTGATGTATTATTTTCATTCACGACCTCTGAAGGGACCTCCAGTTCATACGTCTCCCAGACCCAAGTTAGGGACCAGTCCCTTGATCTGAACGTACGGTGTTGAATCTGAACCACGTCGGTTTATTTATTTATATGAAAATTTTTCTTGACACTTCTCGATTAGACGAGACCTCTAGTTTCCTCCTTGAAGGACATTTTTCCCATAAAGTCCTTGACTTCTTACTCGTCTTGCATCGGTTCGACCCCTCCCTTCCTCGTCTGTAAGTCCGACTTCCTCCTACCAGACCCTTCCATGTTTCACAAGTTCCTTGTCTCTTTACGATATACCGACCTATAACTCTCATTCCACCTTCACCGGGTATAACACGGATGAAAAATTTCCTAAAACATTTAATAGTGTCTTATTTACTGTTCACGAAAAAAAAATAGTCCCCTCAATCCTGGACTAGTCTAAACTTCAAAATGACATTGAAACAAACGAGACTCGGGGTTCACTTCCGTTAACAGAACCAGTATTAGTCAAATATCGTGTCGTAGGTACTACGTACGATCCGTAGAAAGGAGAAGAATCAGAAAAATTGGAAGTAGAAGGGCGAAGGTAAAGGGAAGAAGGTAGTTTCCGACGATGAGATTTCACTAATTACACTTAGGAGTCGTTCTATATATAGTAAGTTTCTATACCACATAAATAGATAATCCACACGGAATGTAAACGTATTTCATAATACACGATCGAGAACAAATAGGTGTTTCAAATATGAACCCATCACCAAATTTCATTAATTGGTTTTCGTGAATTTTCGTACTGGAGAGTTTTAATTTTAAAGAGGTAAATTTGGGACCGATGTGGTGAAAAATCGATAGACTGGAATTCGTTTAACGCAATGGAGAGGAGAGGAACCACAGGCGTTAATCCTTATGATATTACCTTATAACCCAACTTATTTCCACCCACGTCTATTTGTAATGAAACGACTGTTTTCAGACAGATCAGTTCCGATACCAAAAAGGTCATCAGTACATACCTATACTCTCAACCTGGTATTTCTTTTGACTCACGGTTTCTTAACTACGAAAACTTGACACCACAACCTCTTCTGGGAACTCTCAGGGAACCTGACGTTTCTCTAGTTTGGTCAGGTAGGATTTCCTTAAGTCAGGACTTATAAGTAACCTTCCTGACTATGACTTCGAGGTTATGAAACCGGTGGACTACGTTTCCTGACTGAGTAATCTTTTCTGGGACTACGACCTTTTCTAACTTCCGTCCTCCTCTTCCCCTGTTGTCTCCTACTCTATCAACCTACCGTAGTGACTGAGCTACCTGTACGACTGAGCTACCTGTACTCAAACTCGTTCGAGATCCTTAACCACTACCTGCCCCTTCGGACCGTACGATTACAGGTACCCCAACGTTTCTCAGTCTGTGCTGACTAGCTGACCTGACTTGACTCTATTTGTTTCTCGGACCGTTTATTATTTAATCGATAGTAAAGGGGGAGGGGGTGGGGGGTGGTCTTTGAATTTTAGACTTCATTTTCTTAACAACTTAAGTGTTTTAACTTATTGAATAAGGAGGTTCAATGTTCAAACGAACTTTTAGTGTTTTCCCACTTTTCTTTCTTCAATCTCCAAGAATCGTAATAGTACCTCTTCCGTTACTGTGGGGTGAGGTCATGAGAACGGACCTTTTAGGGTACCTTCCTCGTCGGACCACCTGACATCAGGTACCCCAGCGATTCTCAACCCGTACTGACTCACTGAAGTGAAAGTTAAAAGTCAAAGTACGTAACCTCTTCCTTTACCGTCGGGTGAGGTCACAAGAACGGACCTCTTAGAGTCCCTGTCCCCTCGGACCACCCGACGGCAGATACCCCAGTGTGTCTCAGTCTATGCTGACTTCACTGAATCGTCGTCGTCGTCGTCATAATAATGGACGTCAAGTAATTCCCGAAGGGTCCACCGTGGTCACCATTTCTTGGGTGGACGGTTACGTCTTCTGTCTGTACCTAAGGCAGAGACCCACCTTTTCTAGGGGACCTCCTCCCGTACCTTCGGATGAAGTCATAAGAACGGACCCCTTAGGGTACCTGTCTCCTCGGGACTCCCGCCGTCAGGTGTCACAGTGTTTCTCAGTCTGTGTTGACTTCGTTGAATCGTGTGTCAAGTACATCAATTTATAAGTGACAATAGGAGTCAAGTGACAAAGACTGGTGACTTATCTTGACAGTATACGGAGGTGGGGTAGACCGAATACATCAAGGAACCACTACCTGTTGTGTCTAAGATTAAGGGACAATGTGGTAAAGAGGGAATATTTAGATAAATTCTCAATGAGACTCATTGTGTTCATTATAACTGTTTAGTGTCCTACACACGACTGGGTCTAGGTGATTGACGATTTAACGTAAGAGAAATCTTACCGATATCATCAAATATGAGAATTGATTAACTCCGTCCCCATACCTGACCTTCTTTGTGTTCCACCTTAGTTCTAAAGGCCCTCTTTATAGTTATTGGAGTCTATACGTCTACTGTGGTGGGAATACCGTCTTTCACTTCTCCTCGATTTTTCGGAGAACTACTTTCACCTCTCGCTTTTCCAACCGAATTTCGAGTTGTAAGTCTTTTGATTCTAGTACCGTAGACCAGGGTAGTGAAGTACCCTTTATCTACCCCTTCGTTACCTTTACCACAGTCTGAAATAAAAAACCCCGAGGTCTTAGTGCCGTCTACCACTGACGCCGGTACTTTAATTTTCTGCGAATGAGGAACCTTCTTTTCAATACTGGTTGGATCTATCGTATAAGTTTTCGTCTCTATAATGAAACGGCTGATCCCAGGTAGATCAGTTCCGATACCAAAAAGGACACCAGTACATACCTACACTCTCAACCTGACACTTCTCCCGACTCGTGGCTTCTTAACTACGAAAACTTGACACCACGACCTCTTCTGAGAACTCTCAGGGAACCTGACGTTCCTCTAGGTTGGTCAGGTAAGACTTCCTCTAGTTGGGACCCTAAAGAAACCTTCCTTACTACGATTTCGACTTTAAGGTCATGAAACCGGTGGAGCACTCTTCTCAACTGAGTAACCTTTTTTGAGACTACGACCCTCCCTAACCCCCGTCCTCCTCTTCGTGCTGTCTCCTACTCTACCGACCTACCGTAGTGCCTGAGCTACCTGTACTCAGACCCACCTGAGGCCCTCTACCACTACCTGTCCCTCCGGACCGCACGACGCTAAGTACCCCAGCGTTTCTCAGCCTGTGCTGACTCGCAGACTTGACTTGACTTGACTACATCCGAACTTACCTGAAAGGACCACCGAGTCACCATTACTTGAGCGAACGATCACCTCCCCCACACCGAACCAGGGACCCAGTCCTCCTAAGGGGACCTCTTCCTTTACCGTTGGGTGAGGTGATAAGAACGGACCCTTTAGGGTACCTACCTCCTCGGACCGTCCAACGTCAGGCACCCAGAGTGTCGTAGAATTGCTGAATCACTGATTCGTTGTTGTTTACATCCGGACTCGGAGAACCCTGTCAAGTCCTGATAGAATTTATAGGGTCCAGACCGTAAGAGACCCCCACCCCACTCTTCCTGCTCTTCTGAAAGAACCGGACGAAACTTAGGACTAAAAAACAAGACGAGTGTGGAAAAGGAAGGACGAGGTCTACAGCCAAGGGTCCCATGAGGGATTGTTTATCAGACGTACGATTTGAAACGAAGGACCTCTTAGAGTTGGACTCTGAGACACGATAAAAAGTTGATTTAAAATTTTGTTAAAATATGTAATTCGTAAGTTTATTATATTTAAAATGTTGTACGGTTACTCTTCTGGTGGATTAAAACAGTGTGACAACTTTATTAAAAAAAAATCCTTTTATATAAGAAAGACAAGACGAAGGAGAGAAAAACTTTTTGACCAAAAAGGGACGTCGAGATAATGTCCTTCATTTTATAACTTCCTATCGTCTAATACGGTGGGGGTTAATACGAAGAAACCGTATGTCTAATAAAACTGCGACTAATAAAACTCTTTGACGTCTGTGTATTCAAGACTTTGGTCATCTTCCATGGAGACATTCTCATTAAATGTAATCTTTAACCCGGATATGTTCCTTCTCTCAATAACAAGTCAGTGAGTCAACACAGACAGAGACTCTGGGGTACACGACGTCGTATGGTCCGCAGGGACAGGTAGAGGACCTCAAACGGGTTTGAGTGTAGGCAACGAAGCTACTACGGTAGGTTGGTAGAGTAGGAGACAACGGGGGAAGAGGAGGACGGGAGTCAGAAAGGGTCGTTGTCCCAGTAAAGGTTATTCAGTCAGGAAGTGTAGACCACCGGTTTCATAACCTCGAAGTCGAAGTCGTAGTCAGGAAGGTTACTTATAATCCCAACTAAAGGAACTGACCAACTTAGAGGAACGTCAGGTTCCCTGAGAGTTTTCAGAAGAGACCATGGTGTCAAGTTTTCGTAGTTAAGAAGTCGTGAGTCGGAAGAAATACCAGGTTGAGAGTGTAGACATGTACTGATAAGGTAACGAAACTGACATGCCTGGAAACAGTAGTTTCACTATAGAGACGAAAAATTGTACGACAGATCCAAACAGTATCGAAAAGAACGTTCCTCGTTCACAGAAATTTAAAGTACTGACGTCAGTGACAGGAGTCACTAAAACCTCGGGTTCTTTTATTTCAGACAGTGACAAAGGTAAAAAAGGGTAGATAAACATTACTTCACTACCCTGACCTACGGTACTAGAATTCGTTCTTATAACCTACCCCATCGGTAAGGGAAGAGGTCCCATAGAAAGACTGGGTCCTTAGCTTGGGTCCAGAGAACGTAACGTCCACCTAAGAGATGACAGACGCGGTGGTCCCTTCGGGTCTCTCGATAGTGGTCTCCATTGTCAGTGGACTCCATGGATGGAAGTTCCGTCCGTTGCAATTAAATTGTTTGTAAATTAAAGGTGAAAAGTAGAAAGGTACTTAACGGAAGAGAGAGAAACTTTAGGTCTGGAAGTAGTGAAAGTAATCCAGTCTTGACATGTATTCGGAGTTAACAGACCGACGCAAAACTCAGTGTGTAGAAACTTTCCGAGGAATGTATTCTTGTATTAATTTTATCACAAAAAAGGGACAAATACTGTCAAATTAAAATTCAGTCGGTGTCTTAGACCTTCCCATCTTACCTCTTCAAAAGGAGAAAATGTTATAATTATACGATTTTGAACTAAAAGAAAAGGAAAAAAAAACTTAATTGTGTAACTAGAAGATTTTAAATAAAAATCAACCTCCTATCAACGATATATTAGAAATGTCAAAGACTATATTAGTTGTTACTTCGTCGACATTCATATGTATATAGGAGAGGAATAACTTGGAGGACGGGGAGAAGTATCTGGCGGTTCGACTCAAGGAACGACATGTCGTCGAAGGGTGATCGATCGATAAAATGCGTTCTATTATATATACATACAATCACGATGAGAGTTAAGTAGGGTGTGAGAGAAAGGGGATGACACAGGTATTTAGACAAGAGGTGTATATGTGGAGATAAGGACGAGACTTTTATCCGAGTAGTCATGGTAGAAAGATCTAAGGTATATACATGTAATTATATGTTATAAACAAAAAGAGAAATACTGAAGTAAGAAAAACTATCTGAGACCAAGTAGGTGGAGTGACGTTGACTGAGTTAAAACAAGGAAAAATACCGACTTAACCTCTTCCGTTACCGTTGGGTGAGGTCATGAGAACGGACCCTTCAGGGTACCTGCTTCCTCGGACCATCCGACGTCAGGTACCCCAGTATTTCTCAGCTTACACTGACTCGCTGAAGTGAAAGTGAAAAATGAAAGTACGTGACCTCTTCCTTTACCGTTGGGTGAGGTCACAAGAACGGACCTCTTAGGGTCCCTGCCCCCTCGGAACACCCGACGGCAGAGACCCCAGCGTGTCTCAACCCGTGCTGACTTCGCTGAGTCGTCGTCGTCGTCGTCGTCGTCGTCGTCGTCGTCGCACCGACTTATCATAAGGTAACATACATACGTGATGTTGAAGAAATAGACGAGTAACCGACTACCTGTAGATCCAACGAAGGTACAGGACCGATAATATTTATCACGACGTTACCTGTAACCCCATGTACAGAAAATTTTTTTGATAAATAAATAAAACCGACATGACCTAGAACCAACGACACGGGACCGAAAGAAACCAACACCACTCACCCGAAGAGTAACACCACCGAAGAACACAACGTCTCGTTTCCAAAATCTCACACGTCTGAAGTCATCGACATCGTCCGCCCGAGTCATCAACACTGCGTATCCGAATCAAAAGGGTGTCGTACACCTTAGAAGGGCCTGGTCCCTAGTTACACATGGGACGTTACCGTTCACCTGAGAATTGACGACTTAGTGATCCCTTTAGGAACACACAGAAAAACTTGGTACCAAAAGAGTTTCATATACGGGTCATCACCCGAACGACCCAGTATTCCATCAAAGTAAGAATCAAAGAATTCCTTAGAGGTATCACCGACATAGTTAAATATAAGAGTGGTTGTCATGTTCTCCCAAGGGAAAAGAGGTGTAGGAGAGGTCGTAAATAACGAACATCTATAAAACTACTACCGGTCAGACTGGTCACACTTCACTGTGGAGTAACATCAAAACTAAACGTAAACAGATTATTTCTCGTCACAACTTGTAAAAAAGTATATAAACAACCGGTAGACATACACAAGAAACCTTTATACAAATTCAGAAGACGGGTAAAAAACTAACCCGACAAGTAAAAAGACTATAACTCGCCTCACTTACCGAACATATAAAACCTTTAATTAGGAAACAGTCAACGAAGTAAACGTTAATAAAAGAGGGTAAGACCCCCAACAGAAAAGTAGAACAAATGTCAAAGGAATCTACACGTTTCCGAAAATGCAAATTAATCCGGGGTAAACAAATAAAAACAAACATAAAGGTAATGAGATCCTCCACCCGGTTTCTCTTAGAACGACGTCAAATACAGTTTTTCACAAGACGTACCCAAAATATCAAAGACCGGAACGTAAATCCAGGTAAAACTTAAATAAAACACATACCACAATCCTTCACGAGATCAGACTCAGAAAATGTACCAAGTTAGGGACCCACCCCTTCTAGGGGAACTCCTCCCGTTTCGTTGTGTGAGATCATAAGAACGGACCTCTTAGGGTGCCTGTCTCCTCGGACCGCCCGATGTCAGGTGTCCCAACGTTTCTCGGTCTGTACTCACTTCACTGACTTGTGTCTGTCATACGATGAACCTGTGTATCCTATAGAGGTAGAGGTTCCAACCCTTTATGTTGGTTGGATGGTTTATGTACTTTTATTTTTGTCGTTGAATCCGTTTTACTCCACAAATCGAATCGTTTCAGAATGGGTCAGAGATTTGACTTCTGTTGACAAGTCATAGGTTTGACTCAGAAGGGTCACGGAAAGTTTGACTACTATTGGGAGAGTCACGGATTTGACTCGTTTTAGAAGGGTTCAGGAAACTCTTATTGCATCGATGTAGAAGAACTCTGGTTCAAAGTTCCTATTGGAGAAGGGAGTGACTCATTTTGAATCCTAGCAGTTGGTTATTGTACTCTAGGACCTTGGTCCTACAGACCTGAGGAGTTCCTCCGTCTACCCGTATTCTCCGGAGACGACTAAGGTTCCGAGACTTAAGAGCATCTTAAGTGCACTTTCTCTCCTTAGACGAGACCAGGGAAGTAACCAACTGTATTGACACCTGAAGTTTTTATAAGTGTTGGATTTTCAATTCTTAATACAAAATAAACCACCATTAAAAATCCTAAAGTTCGGGACCTCTGTCGTAGAGTTCACTGGGACGAAGGGCAAGAAAAATAAAGAGAAGCAATTTTGATCGAAGAATGAGACACGTAGGTAGGAAGAGGACTTAGGAAGTAAGTAGAATTACTAGTGATAAGACTTGATAGGACTTGAGGAGGAGCTCATCTAACGGATAGAGGTGAAGTGAATCAAGAAGACTCCAAAATAGAACAAGGAAACAAAACTTGTACTCCCTAGACAAGGAGACAGTGGAGTAAAACGGATTTAACGACAAAAATATATAAACCATCCAACTAATACCTCCTCCTTTACCGTTGGGTGAGGTCACAAGAACGGACCTCTTAGGGTCCCTGTCTTCTCGGACCACCCGACGGCAGATACCCCAACACGTCTCAAACTGTGCTGACTTCGCTGAATCGTCGTCGTCGTCCAACTAATATAAAGGGTCGGAACCTCTTCCTCTGTAGGACACGTAGGTTCATCGTATGATGGGTGAGCATTGTGTTCGATATACGAGAGCTCAGAGGGGGATACTCCCGAGACCCCCAGAAAGACAACATCACCCG
The DNA here is from genome assembly GCA_006410555.1 of Capra ibex. Classification (NCBI taxonomy): domain Eukaryota; kingdom Metazoa; phylum Chordata; class Mammalia; order Artiodactyla; family Bovidae; genus Capra; species Capra ibex. The sequence continues at coordinate 28,292,334 of SJYO01037955.1, forward strand.
AATGGTACATCGTAAGACCGTACCAACCAGTTCAACTACCGGTCCGGTATGGAACACGACTCTTACATCCGACGACTAACCACCCTGGTCCCGTACTTCTCCGACTGACACCTCAGAGTCCCCTGGGGTTCAGAATACGAGTGAGTGACGACCTGACTCGGTCTCAGTCTTCTGAGTCTCCACAACGGACGGGAGACCACCCATTTGGGTTCAAGTTCCTACTCTCGGTCCAGGACCTCAGACCAACGTTTTGGGTCCCCGGGGTTTCGACCACCCCCCTGACCAAAGACTGTGTCAAGCCAAATCCCAGTCTCACACAACCTCAAACAACCGAACGATCACCCGTCCCGGTTCCGGGTCGATCAGAGTCCAGTCTCAGACCAAACGACTACCTGTACGATCCCCTAAGACCAAAAGAACTCAGACCAAAGACCGGCGACCATGCACTCCGACGAGGTCTCTGGTCTGGTCCGAGAGACCTCCCGTCCCGAACCTGGGTCCCATAAGACCCTGACTACAGACGGGTCACTACCTACGTCGATATAGCGACCAGGGAGACCACACAACGTCCCAGTACAGGTCTCCACCGACACCCGAGTCCCCCAGAATGCCGTCGGACACAGGACCACTCACCCCAAAACTTCGGTGAGTCGAACAACGAACCGGAGTCCGTAGGTTCATGACCGGTCAAAAGGTACTTATTTCAGAATCAGTGAGTCAGAACAGACTGAGAAACACTGGAGTACCTGACATCGGGTGGTCCAAGGAGACAGGTACCCCTAAGAGGTCCGTTCTTATGACCTCACCTAACGGTAAAGGAAGAGGTCCCATAGAAGGGTTGGGTCCCTAGTTTGGATCCAAAGGACGTAACGTTCACCTAAGAAATGCCAGACTCGGTAGTCCCTTCGGGGCCACAGTATTTTTTATGACCCGACATTAAAAGAAAATAACATTACAGGAACAGACCAAAACCATACTCTCACTACCACCGAAATATCTTACAAAGACCCTCACACGGGAGGAGAAGTTAAAAAACCTTATCAAATTTGTCCTATCCATATTCAAGAAATGTACAAACCATCTTAATAGGTCACTTCGATATGTCAAGACCTGAAAACTCCTTCAAAATTTTTAATGTCTAAGACAAAGTAAAGATCACTAGTCAGACAAGTGTAATAGAGAAAGAAGAACTGAGTCAAAACCGTCCGACAAAGATCTTTGAACAGGTACAGAAGATCCAACAGTTTGAACAGTTTTATGTCGAAGTATCATAAGAGAATACTTAAAAATTTTAAAGACACCAAAGTCAACAACGTTAAAGAGGAGAAAGAATAAAATAAACCAAGGAGAACGAAAAGAAGAACCACTCGGACCGATCTTCAAACAATTAAAAATAAAGAAAAGTTTTTTTGGTCAAAATAAAATAACTTTGATCAGAATCAAAATGACTAGAGAAATTAACAAACAAAAAAAATTTAGAGACAGAGCAGAGACTAGAAATAAAGGAAACAAGACGACTAAAAACGAAAACAAGAAAAGTTTGAGAAAATCCACTATCTAACCCAACAAATAAACTCTAGAAAGAACATAGTAATACCTGAAGGGAGAATTGTTAACGAAAACGAAATAGGGTATCTAAAACATCCAACCCAAAAGTAAAAACAAACGGAACTATAAAAGGTTTTAAAAGGAACCAAAGAAGTAACTGGATAACCAAAAAATTATCGTAGTACAACAAATCAGAGGTAAACAAAAAAATGGTTAAAAGAAAGACACCAATTAAAGATTAAAGTGTAATAGCACCAGTCTTTTCTACGAAATTTATTAAAGACAGACTTTGAACAACACTTAACAAAACTTTGGACCATATACCAGAGAACTTCCAATGTACGTTTGAACTATTGTTATACATAAGACAACAAAACCTCACTTCAGCGAGTCAACACAGACTGAGAAACGCTGGGACGCCTGACATCGGATGGTCCGAGGAGACAGGTACTCTAAGAGGTCCGTTCTTATGACCTCACCCAACGGTAAAGGAAGAGGTCCCCTAGAAGGACTGGGTCCCTAACTTGGGCCCAGAGGACGTAACCTCAGTCTGCGAAATTGAAGACTCGGTGGTCCCTACATCCCATAATAACATCGATAGTTCAGGTTTACCGAATAATATGGTAAATCATAGAAACAACGGAATAACTAAAAAGTCGACTAGACATATAACCATAGTTACTCATAATTTCAAAGGATGACAAGGACACAATAACAGACAAAGAGGGAGATATAGACAATTATAGACAAAATATATAAATCCATGTGGATATAACCTACACTCCGAAGGGTCCACCGCGATCACCATTTCTTGGGAGGACGGTTACGTTCTCTACATTCTCTGGACAAAGCTAGGGACACAAACCTTCTAGGACACCTCCTCCCATATCGTTGGATGAGGTCATAGAAAAGAACGTCTAAGGGTACCTGTCTTCTCGGACCATCAGATGTCAGGTATCACGATGTTTCTTAACCTGTGTTGACTTCACTGAATCTTGTGTATAACCCACGTATATACAATCACTCACATTATAGAAGAACACAACTAGAGAAATAACAATATATTACGGGAGGAAACAAAAAGAAATATCACAAATAAAGTCAGAAAAAACAGACTACACTCATAACGATGGGGGTGAAAGAACAAAGATAAACGTGCTTTATAAAAAGGTAGGAGAGAAAGTCATACACACAAATGGGACTTCACTCGGAGAACATCCGTATGTCCCAAGAACAGAAAAATTTAGACTAAACGGTGAGACAGAAAACCAACCTCGTAAAGTCAGGTAACTGAGAAAAAAAAAAAAAAAAAAACCGACGTGATACACCGTACGACCTAGGATCAAGGGACTGGTCCCCAACTTGTACACGGGGGACTTAACCCTCGTACCTCAGAATTGACGACCTGGTGGTCCCTTCAGGATCCGGTAACTGTAAATTTTACTAATAACTACCCATACATCAATAACAGTAAAATTTGGATAAAAGGGCAAAACATCAAGAGGTAATTCAACAATAAAAACAGAAAGGAAAGCACCAAACTTTTAAACGAAAGTATCAAACTAAAAGAAAACATCATACGAACTCAAGGAAAAGAAAACCGGAAAGACCTAGATAACATACAAAAACTAAACACCAACGGTACCTAAAGTTCCTACAAGTACGTATTGATATAAATGAACGAAATTTGTCTATTCACATGTTCAAGTTTGTGTAAGATTTTCACTTTTCACTTTAGCGAGTCAGTACAGGCTGAGAAACACTGGTGTGCATGATGTCGGATGGTCACAAGAACGGATCTTGGGGTCCCTACCGCCTCGGACCACCCGACGGCAGACACCCCAGTGTGTCTCAGCCTGTGCTGACTTCACTGAATCGTCGTATCTATAGTATACAACGAAAGTAAAAAAAGTAGACAGAAAGACAAACGACAAGACTAATCCTCTAAAGGTAATAAGATCGAAGGTTTATTGAATGAACAAGAAGACACAGCAAATCAGACGAGAAGTGACACACATCCAACTAAAAATAGAACCGTTAACTTAACAGACAAAAACTAACCAAGTAGAAATACCAAAGATCAAGGAACAATGTCATTAGACGTAAAGACAACTATTAGTAAGAACTCGTAAAGATAATGGAGGAAAAAACTTGAGTCACAGATCGTCCCACCACTACAGACAAAGAAAGAAAGACCACTAAAGAGAATCAGGAAATTAAGCCTCATCAAAGAGACGGTAAGGTCAAATGAATTCAAAGAGATCAAGATACTTAAATCCTCTTAAGTCAATGGATGACACCGGAACTTTACCATAAAAATGCACCATCGTAGAGACACACCTAACACACACAAGTTACAAAAACCTCACACCCAACTAAAACCATACCTACGGTCGGTGTAGAAAGGAGCCTCACGACGGGTAATAGGGGAACTAACCATAAACACCTGAATTTCGGATACGTTGTATACTCTGGTCCAAAAGACAGACACGACACCGAGAGAGGTGGGACAGTCCCTACCCTCAGATGGGAGGTCAACAACGTCATCTTCGGGACTTCCAATCCAAACTAGTCCGAGGTAACGGGAACTCACGTACGGGACAGGGTCTTCTCCGTCAACGACCGTGTTCACACCAGATACACAAGTGTCTCCTGGAAACGCGACGGATACATCCGTAGGTACCAATACGAGTCATCGTCGGGTTCCACCGTAGGGAAAGAGACAACACAAACGTGATCTAGATCACGTTCGGACACCACATAGAGTCAAAAAAAAATAGGGTGTAAAAGAAATAGTCAAGTAAACAGTCACCTGTAAACCCAACGAAAGCATAGAACCAATAACACTCATTGTTTGTTCCCCCACGTCTACAGAGAAACACTAGAACAAAAGTTAAGGTCTTCATCCTGATGACCTATTGTACCATCAAAATATAAAAAAGATCGAGGGAAGACCTTAACCTCACGAACATAACCATAGAACTGTAATTATAATTAAAACACTGAAAGTAGTACCAATCATTTTATATTAAGAGTTCAAAGGTGTAGTAATTCGACCCTTAAGAGACGATCGAGTCTACCATTTCTTAGACGGAAGTTACGTCCTCTAGGTCCAAACTAGGAACTCAGTCCTTTTAAAGGACCTCTTCCCTTACCGACGGGTGAGGTCATAATAACGGATCTCTTAATGTACCTGCCTCCTCGGACCTTCCGATACCAGGTACCCTAGTGTTTCTCAGTCTGTACTGACTCGATGATTGTGTCGACCCTCATTATCTTAAATTAAATATCCTAACAACCCTCCTATTTTATTAAAGTACACACGTTTTACAAATCTTTTCACAGACCCTGTATTCACGAATTATTTATAGTCGATCTATACGATAGATCAGTAATACTTCTTACAGTAGGTAATCTACCTTAATAGTCCAAAACATCTGAGTCACCACACGACCTCGACCAAAGTTAACAGAATACACCCCCTCGACTAACACGTTAGAGAAGGACTGAGACACAAGTCACTACTTTGTTACTACCGAATTTTAGTCAGTGTAACCCTTATGACATAAGTGTTGGGTGTCTTTAAACGGTTATGATACTTAGACCCGAGGGAGGGTGGGGGATGGAGGGACGTGAATCAACAATTTGTAAATGATCGTGCTACGACGAATACAAATAGTCTTTTTGAAAATAGAGATCGTCCATTAAGAAACCTACGTACCTATGAGACTTTGTCAAAAGGTAAAAGAAGTGTGACTCATCTTAGTCTTCGAAAAGAAGATTAGTTCTTTACAATGTGGATATGACAAAAATAAAATTAATAAATAAGAAAATTTCAAAAATAAATCACTAAATTAAACCCCCCACGACACGACCCAGAAACGACACGTACCCGAAAGAGATCAACACCTCTCGTCTCCGACAAGAGATCACCTCGTGCGCGAAGAATAACGTCACCGAAGAGCAACGTCTCTTACCCGAGATCCTAATCACCCGAGTCTACATTACTGCCCGAATCAACGTCTTAGAAAGGTCTGATCCCAAGTTTGAGTACATGGGACGTAATCGTTCTTCTAAGAATTGGTGACCTCGTGGTCCTTTCAGGATATGACAAAAGTCTTATGACTTGATCAGTCCTCCAGATACGAAGAAAGGACCGAGATTGTGAATAGTCAGTCAATTGAGACCCTTTAGACAATCTAAAGGACTCGGAACCAAAAGAACGGACATTTTACAATTTTTATTACAGAATCAACGAATATCTAAATACAAATTTACTTCGTTATGTATACTTTTATGAAATATTTTAATTTTGTGATACGTTTAATAAAAATAGTATACCATGGTAAATTTCCCTTCGGATTGTCATTTTTTAGAAAGGTAAAATCTGAAAACGTTTTGGGTGACCCTTCCAGTTTCACGTAATGTCAAAGGACTGTCTACTAAAGTAGGAACGTCTTTTATGACCATTGTAGAGAATTACAGGTTTCTCGTTAACACATCTCTATGTAATTTTTTAGTTATATTTTGACGAAAAGTTATATAGGGATGTTTCTGACGAAAGACCCTGATACACGTTTTTAGATAATGGGAACTTCGGAAGAAACCAACTAAAAGATTAAAAATTTTTTTTAAATAACTAAATAAAAAACCTCCGATTAATGAAATGTTATAACACAACCAAAACGGTATGTAACTGTTTAGACGGTACCCACATGTACTCAAGGGGTAGGACTTGGGAGGGAGGGTTAAGGGAGGGGTAGGGTAGGGTAGATCCAGTAGGGTCACGTGGTCGGGACTCGTGGGACATAGTACCTAGTTTGGACCTGACCGTTAGGTAAAGTGTATACCATTGTATGTACAAAGTTACGGTAAGAGGGTTTGGTAGGGTGGGAGTGGGAGAGGGTGTCTCAGGTTTTCTGACAAGATACGTAGACACAGAGAAAACGACAGAACGTATGTCCCAATAGTAATGGTAGAAAGATTTAAGGTATATATACACAATCATATGATATAACCACAAAAAGAAAAACCGAATGAAGTGAGACATATTATCCGAGGTAAAAGTAGGTGGAGTAATCTTAACTAAGTTTACATAAGAAAAATTACCCACTCATTATGAGGTAACACATATACATGGTGTCGAAAGAATAGGTAAAAAGACGACTACCTGTAGATCCAACGAAGGTACAGACCGATAATATTTGTCACGACACTACTTATAACCCCATGTGTACAGAGGAAGTTAAGACTAAAGGAGCCACACATACGGATCGTCACCCTAACGACCCAGTATACCGTGAAGATAAAGGTCAAAAAATTCCTTAGAAGTGTGGCAAGAGGTATCACCGACCTGATCAAACGTTGTCACATTCTCCCAAGGGAAAAGAGGTGTGGGAGAGGTCGTAAATAACGAACATCTGAAAACCTAGTGTCGGTAAGACTGACCGCACTTTACCATGGAGAAAAACCAAAACTAAACGTAAAGAGATTATTATTCACTACAACTAGTAGAAAAGTATACAAACAATCGGTAGACATACAGAAGAAACCTCTTTACGGACAAATCAAGAAACCGGGTAAAAAACTAAGTCAAGTCAGCGAGTCAGCACAGGTTGAGAAACGTTGGGGTACTTGACGTCGTGCGGTCCGGAGGGACAAGTAGTGGTACAGGACCTCAAGTGAGTCTGAGTGCAGGTAAAAAACTAACCCAGTAAATAAAAAGACCTTAACTCGACGTCCTTAACGAACATATAAAAACTCTAATTAAGAAACATTCAACGAAGTAAACGATAATAAAAGAGGGTAAGACCCCGACAGAAAAGTGGAACGAATATCAAAGGAAACAACACGTTTTCGAAAATTAAAATTAATCCAGGACAAACAAATCAAAACGAAAATAAAGGTTATAAAACCCTCCACCCAGTATCTCCTAGGACGACACCAATTACAGTCTCTCACAAAACGGATACAGAAGGAGATCCTCAAAATATCAAATACCGGAATACAAATCTAGAAATTAGGTAAAACTCAAATAAAAACACATACCACAATCTTTCACAAGGTCAAAACAAAAAGAAAAAAAATGTTCATCAACTGGTCAAAAGGGTCGTGGTGAACAATTTCTCTAAGAGAAAAGAGGTAACATATAAGAATGGAGGAAACAGATTCTATTCCACAGGTATCCACACACCTAAAGACAGACCCGAAAGATAAAACAAGGTAACTAGATATACAGACAGAAACACGGTCATGGTATGACAGAACTACTGACACCGAAACATCATCTCGGACTTCAGTCCGTTCAACTAAGGAGGTCAAGGTAAGAAGAAAGAGTTCTAACGAAACCGATAAACCACTAAAAAACATAAAGGTATGTTTAACACTTTAATAAACTAGATCAAGACACTTTTTATAGTAACCATCGAATTATCCCTAACAAAACTTAGATATCTAAAGAAACCCAGCATATGAGTAAAAGTGATATAACTAAGAAGACTAGGTAATTGTACCATATAGAGGTAGATAATCACAGGAGAAACTAAAGAAAGTGGTCACAAAGTACCAAAAGATATATATCCAGAAAACAAAGAAATCCATCTATATAAGGATTCATAAAATAAGAAAAGCAACGTTACCACTTACCTTAACAAAGGAATTAAAGAGAAAGACAAAAGAGTAACAATCACATATCCTTACGTTCCCTAAAGACACACAACTAAAATATAGGACGTTGAAATGATATAAGTAATTAATCGAGATCATTAAAAGACCACCTCAGAAACTCCAAAAGATACATCTCCTAGTATAGTAGACGTTTGTCACTTTCAAAATGAAGAATAAAAGATTAGACCTAAAGAAAATAAAGAAAAAGACGAGACCAACGACAGCGGTCTTGAAGGTTTTGATACAACTTATCATCACCACTCTCAGTCGTGGGAACAGAACAAGGACTGAATTAAAAAGTGGTAACTCCTATTACAAACGACACCCAAACAGTATATATCGAAAATAATACAACTGCGTACAAGGAAGATACGGTCGAAAGACCTCTAAAAAAAAAATTAGTATTTACCTACAACTTAAAACAGTTTCCGAAAGAGACGTAGATAATTCTATACCAAAAATAGAAGGTTAAAAATTACACCACATAATGTAACTAACTAAACACCTACAACTTCTTAGGAACGTAGGGACCCTATTTCGGGTGAACTAGTACTACATACTAGAAAAATTATACAACAACCTAAGACAAACGATCTTAAAACAATTCCTAAAAACGTAGATACAAGTAGTCACTATAACCGGACATCAAAAGAAAAAAACACAGTAGAAACAGTCCAAAACCATAATCCCACTACCACCGGAGTATCTTACTCAAACCTTCAAATGGAAGGAGACGTTAAAAGAAACTTCTCAAACTCATCCTATCCACAATCGAGAAGAGATTTAAAAACCATCTTAAGTCGACACTTCGACAGACCAGGACCCGAAAACAAACCACCTTCGAAAGACTAATGTCAAAGTTAAAGGAACGAACACTACCCAGACAATTCTAAAAGATAAAGAAGGACCAAGTCGAAACCTTTCAACATGAAAAGATTCTCAAACAGGTAAAGAAGGTTCGACAGGTAAAATAACTGTATATCAACGACTATTATCAGAGAATACTAGGAAACATAAAGACACAACAGACAACACTAGAGAGGTAAAGATTGAAACAACTAAACTAAAAAGGGGAAACAAAGAACTACTCAGACCGATTACCAAACAGTTAAAATAAATAGAAGAGTTTCTTGGTCGAAAACCGAAACAACTAAAAAACGATACCAAAGAAAACAAAGAAAACGTAAATAAAGACGGGATTAAAAATTCTAAAGAAAGGAAGATGATTGGAACCCCAAGAAGTAAAGAAGGAGAAGATCAACGAAATCCACATTTCGAACCATTAAATAAACCGAAAAAAGAACAAAGAACTCCATTCGGATATAACGACACTTGGAAGAGGAATCGTGACGAAAATGTCACAGGGCATTCAAAACGTAACAAAACAAAAGTAAAAGTAAGTAAAGATACGTATAAAACTAAAGAAAAAACTAAAGAGGACACTAAACAACCAATAAGTCGTCGAACAACAAGTCGGAGGTATACAACCTTGAAAATTATCAAAAAGAGGACATTAACTGTAGATTAGAATTGACATGACACCAGTATTTTCTACGAACCTTACTAAAGTTAAAAAGCTTAAATTGTTCCGATATAAATACCGGGTCCTACACTAGATAGGACCTCTTTCAAGATACATGGGAACTCTTTTTCCACTTTAAGTAACAAAACCCCACTTTCAGGATATCCATAGTTAATCCATATTGACCAGATAACATAGTAAATTTCAAACACAAGGAACAATTAAAAGACAAAACAACTAGATAGGTATCCACACTCACCCCCATAATTTCAGAGGGTGATAATAACACAATAACAATTAAAGGGGAAAGTATGAACAATCGTAAACAGAATGTATAACACCACGAGGATACAACCCACGTATATATAAATATTAACAATATAGAAGAACCTAACTAGGAAACCAGTAATACATCACAGGAAGAAACAGAGAAAAGTGTCGGAAACAAAATTTCAGATAAAATAGACTATACTCATATCGATGAGGACGAAAGAAAACCAGAGATAAACGTACCTTATAGAAAAAGGTCGGGAAGTGAAAGTCAGACATACACAGGGAACAAAGTTCCACCCAGAGAACATCTGTTGTGTATATCCCCAGAGAAACATAGGTAAGTCGGTCAGAAAAACGGAAAACCAACCCAGTAAGTTGGGTAAATGTCAATTCCATTACCATTCATACTAGGGCAACGGTAAATGAAATAACAAAACCCGAGTTCAAATATATGGGAAAAACACAAAGGACAGATCTCTTCTAGGAAATCGTAAACAACCTCTCGACCAAACCACCACGACTTAAGAGAGTGGAAATGAACAGACATTTCGAAAACTAAAGAGGAAGTATAAACTTGCTCGAGGAACGACCCATGTCATTAGACCCGACATCCAATGACAGAAAGTAGTGAAATTCATACAGGACGGTAAGGGAGGACCGGACTTCTCAAAGATAACTTTCTAGTCGACAATAGGAATACCCTTAGGGGAACACACAACAAACAACAAAAAGGGAACGACGAAAATTATAAACAAGAAACACAAACTAGAAACAATTAAACTAATTATACACAGAACCCCACAAAGTGGAACTCAAATAGGACAAACCCTGAGAGACCTAAAGAACCTGAACTGATAAAGGAAGGGGTAAAATCCCTTCAAAAGTTGATAATAGAGGAGTTCATAAAAGAGTACCGGAAAGAAAAACAGAGGAAGAAGACCCTGAGGATACTAAGATTACAACCCCGTAAATCATAACAGGACCTCCAGAGACTCTAACAGGAGTAAAGAAAATCAAGAAAAAAGAAAAAAGGAGAGACAAAGTAAATAAAGATGGTAAGATAGAAGATGGAGTGATTAGGATAGAAGACGGAGACAATAAGAAGACAACCAAGGAAGGTCTCACAAAAAATTTAGAGTAAATAACGTAATAAGTAATATATAACTGAGAAAAAATAAAGAAGATCCAGGAACAATTTGTAAAGAACGTAGAAAAGCTAGAAACAGAGGTCCGATAAATAGACATTGAGGTAAAACAAAAGTTCTAAAACCTATTAAAAGTGATAGTAACAAGTCTTAAGAAATAGTCCATCTAAGGGATAGAGAAGGAGAAAACAAACCAAACCACCCGTAAATAGGACAAGGAAATGGACGACCTATAAAAAGACGGTAAAGTAGAACAAGTATAACGACACAAACCCCACCGGAAAGACATAAGACCGTCAAACACCAAGGAGAAATAACACCTCCAAGGAACGACACCCACCCCAACCTGCACACCGAACAGTTCCAAAGGACCAATGCCTCCGAACACAGTCACAAGACCACCCATTTCGACCTAAAGAAGAGAGAACTCACGTTACTTCACAGGTCATTACTCAAAAATCTACAGTCACCCAAACCACACTGAAACCCGTCGGACATATAACTTCGAGTCCCGATACAAGGACACAACGACCTCTTAAACGTACCATACAGAAAGAGACTTTGAACAACCGGGAACCCACCACGAACCAAAGTCACATCCATACCTCCACAAACTACTCGAGGATAGCTAATCACAAGGGAACTCAGTCCTCAAGAGACCACAAGAGTCCTAAACCTGAATTCGGAGGATGGAGACCAAAAGTCAGCATAAGAATGTCATCGGAGTTCTGAAGAGGTAGATATGTCGTGGTAACTATTTTGTAGATCCAATTACTACATTTCAAAGAGGTGTCACTCCCTGTGGACCTCTCCATACATCTCAATGTACCTCTTCTCTTCTCCCTTCTCCCTCAATCTCCATTGGTCCTCCTTTTCTCCTCCTTAGTTTTCTCCTCTCTCGTTCGATCGGTCATTAGTGAAGGAATACACGAGAGGTGTCAGACCTGGGGAGTCTCTACAAGTGTCTCAATGTGTCTCTTCTCTTCTCCCTCCTTCCTCTCTCTCCACCGGTCCTCCTATTTTTCCCCTTACTTTTCCTCTCTCTGTCTAGGTCGGTCATTAGTCAAGGGATTCACAAGAGGTGTCGGACCTTGTGTGTCTCTAAATGTCCCAATTCATCTCTTCTCTTCCCCCTCCCTCCTCTATCTCCACTGGACCACCTCTTTCTCCTCTCAAGTTTCTCCCTCTCTCGTTAGGTCGGTCATAGAACGAGGGTTCACTTTTACCCATGACCTCTAACACAAGAATTTCCATGTTTTAACTATTGTTTATGGTTTTTCGTTTCTAATTTTTAGATCTCATCTCAAATCTAAGAGTTTTTATGTTATAATTTCTTTTTTTGTTTCAGTGTTTTTAATATTTTATATATGTATATACTTCAAACGAAATTTTTATTCCAGAAAAAAAAAACGTTTTATCATCCAATATTTTTACTTTTAATTTCCTCATTATCTCCTGAATTTTTAATTTTTTTTAAAATTTTTAACTATTATCATTTTTATGTAGATCCTGAAAGAGACCACAATAACACCTGTCACACCCCAGTCAAGTAAAAGTCTATCAAGGAACTAGGCCGAATGTGAAGAGTCCTAGATATCCGAATAAGGATACATCAGCCACGATTGACGTCCCAAAATTAGATAACGTTGACAGTGAAGGTTTCACCAAGGGAGACAAATAAAATCGAAGACAAACGACCGGAGAAGTCACAGATTAAAGGTGGGACTGTATTCCCCGCCACCATCAGTGTAAAACATCCGAGTAAACAAGTCACCACGACACCTCTCCCTCCTTGTGACGTTTGTTTATAGCGACCACAGACACTCCTCACGAGGGTCACAGAGACGGTGTGACCCAAACGGGGGCGAGTACCGAACACGCGAAAGGGTCAGATGTGACGCGTCCGAGATCCAACGAGACGGTCCTTGACAGACTCCGACCAGGACCCAACTCACGTGAAAGGTCCAGTTTCGACGAGTCCAAGTCCAAGAGCCGATGAGGTGTTTCCGCGTCTGAACTAACCCGGACCCGGACGTAAAACAAGGGAAGGGGCCAGGCTCGTCGAGTCCACTGGTCCACGAACCGCTCGACACTGAATAGAGGAGGGGATAGGGTTGACGAACCAAAAGACCCACATGTTGTCCGCGCGGGAGAGTCCACACGACACACAGAGGAAACCCCTCGACTAGAGACCGACTCTGGGAGGACCGCCTACAACTGACAGGTCTTAGGGTTCCTCAGAACCAATCGTTTCTTCGGACAAACGTCAAACCATCTACTACGGAGAGACCCCGACGCTAACAGGGGAAGACCGAGACCGACGGGACGGACGGACAGAGACCGTCCCCTACACGGTCAGGTGTCGTCCGATCGAGAGGAGTCAGGAAACAAGGGACCACCGAATCTCCCATTTCGTAGACGGACGTTACGTCCTTTGGACCCAAGTTAGGGACCCAGTCCTTCTAGGGGACTCTTCCTTTATCGTTGGGTGAGGTCATGAGAACGGACCTTTTAGGGTACCTACCTCCTCGGACCATCCGATGTCAGGTGGCCCAACTTTTCTCAGTCTGTGCTCACTCGTTTAGGTGAAAGAAAGAACAAGACACTCACCCGGATCGTCACAAAATCCAATCCCGAAAAGTGTCCTGTCGATAGGGTGTCAGACCGAACGATACCCCGTAAGTCCGGGCCAGAAATTTCGTTACGTCGGACACGGAGGCACGGGTCGGGGTGGAACGATCACCGCCTACGTTCGGAGACGCGACGAAGAAGCGACCCTCAACGGAATCCGTGCATTAGACACCCAAAATTAATAAATAAATAAAAGGAGGCTCAATACAACGGGAGACTCCAAGGTTCCGAGTGGTGTCTAAACGGTCACTCTTACAAAGGACCACAAACCTTTGGAGAAAAAAAGTTCTGAGGGAAGGACCCTACCTAGAGACTGGGAGGGAGAAAACAGAGAGAAAAATAGAAAATATATAAAAAGGATGGAGGAAAACTTCTGTTACCCGGCGGAAAGACCCACGGACTACAGGAGACGGTCGTAAGTCTTCAACAAGACACCTTAAACGAGTCGTAAGTTTACAAGAAAGTTACTTAAACACTCCCTCTTTCACCAGAGGGGCAGGATAAGGAGACGGTAGAATCCTGGTCGGGGGGTTGGTCCAAAAAAAAAAAAAAAAACTGAGTCTTCTATTTTTATTCCACACTTTAATAAACACAAGTCCGTTATTGTATGTGTAATAAGACATAGAAGGGTCATTTTATACGAGAATTACTTCTCACTGATAAAGTCACAACATTGGGAGTCTAAAGTGTCATTTGATTTACGTGACTTTAGCTCTTAAACAAGGGTAACGATTTAAGGTACACAATTGGGGGGAGTCGATCAGAAGGTCAACTTTCTTCTTTTAAACCAGAAAAAAAGGTCGTTCCTCTATCTTTCATTTACGGTGTCTTTTCTGTTACTTAAGAGATTCTGGAGGTTCCAGAATCTTTTTACAGTAAAGTACACACTTTTTTGTATTACATAGACACAACTCTTCCTAGACACCAATAAAATTAGTACGTCGACGAAACGGAAAATAAGGAATCCTTCGAAATAACTATTCAAAATACCGGAGTTTCTACGAGACAAGTCTAAGTGTAAACGGAATTAAAATAATATTGAAATAAAACACGGTCCGAACGATCAATAAGAAGACCTCGACAAAAAGGGTTCCCAATTATATAGGTTACTACACATGAGAAAATGTTAATACAAAAGGTAACAACTTATTTAACCTTTTAAACAAATTTAAATTCATCTAAAGAAGTTGTCATCAAATTTTACAGTTAAACATGAGACCGAAAGGGTCTCCTTTCACATCACATTCCATAAAAGGTCGAAATCTGTTAACGAGTAAATTCTGGTCAATTCCCTTGTCCATACGGGATCTCATGTACAACCATTTGGGTAAGATCCGTCCAACAATCCACTCGATTTTTGATCTCACACTATTTGTGGTAAATCTTCACCAAGTTTCCTCCCTCACTAGTAAGTTCCGAGCTCCCTTAATCTCCCCGACGTACTTCCTTGAGAACTCGACCCGGTACTTATTACTCCCCTTTAAACTGTCCATCCGAAACATCCACCCTCGAAATGTCCACTTCCTTCTCCGTCCTTGTTTTGTGTATCTCAACCCTTTCGTGTTTGAGATAAGTTCCTCACTGTTCACAGAGAACGACGGAGGTGTTCCCCTAGAATTCAAGTTCATTTGTAAGGCGTCTACTGATGTATGTTATGAACAAAGATCAAATGACTACTCTTACATCCTGTCCCGACATACTCCGAAAGACAAAATATCAGTATCAACATCGTTGTCAAGTACATCGTCAGATGGGTTAGTAATTATGTCGACAGGACATAAACGAAAGGAGAGGAGACGGTTCACTACCGACTCCATATTCTCGTCCTCTGACCATCACCCGTATATTTCCTCAGGGGGGTTCCGAATCTTCGAGATAAAGAGTGACCACGGTGAGCGAGTAATGTTGTGATATCCGTTCTGAATCAGACGTACCCTACATGAGTTTCTCAGTGGTATCAATACAAATTTCGTACCAAATAGAAACTCGTAAATCTCAACAAGGAATAGGTCTACGTTAAATGGTCAGTCCAGTAAAATTGGTACTCGTTAAAACACATTGTATCAACTGTATTATAAGAAACTAAAGGTTCCCTTGTCTCGAATTGGTTTCCAGTTTGAGAATGAGACTTCGACACGACAAAGGTGTGTCGGGAATTTATAATTCAATCATTCCTCTGATCCGTTTACTGGAACCTAAGGTGGATCTCAAACCTAAGTTCATTGAAGATATAACTGTATATAAATAAGTATTATTTATACTTACTAGGAAACATAAAAACACCACAAGTGACATTGAGAAAAAGTAAAGATTAAAATAACTAAACTCACGAAAAAGAAAAAGGAACCACTTAGACCCAGACCGATTTCCAAATAGTTAAAATAGAAAAACTTCTTAATCGAAAATCAAAGTAAAAAAGATAAAAAAAGTTGGGATCAAGTAACTAAAGACAAGACTTTAGAAATACTAAAGAAAGGAAGATGATTAAAACCCAAAACAAACAAGAAAGAGATCGAGGAAATCCACAATCCAATTAGACCCTGAAAAGAACAAAGGACCGCATTCCAAAATAACGATATTTGAAGGGGAAATTTCGAAGAAAATGACGTAGGGTATCCAAAACTTAGTAAGACAAAAGTAAAAGTAAACAGAGGTCCATAAAAAAATAAGGGAGAAACTAAAGAAGTCACTCGATAACCAACAAACCATCGTATAACAAACCGAAGGTGTACAAACACACAAATGTCAGAAAAAAAAAAGGGGAACATCAACTAAAGATTAGACTATCACAACACCAGTCTTTTCTAAGAACTATACTAAAGTTAAAAGAATTTAAATGGTTCCGAACAAAACACCAGATCGTACACTAGTTGAACCTCTTACAAGGTACTGTGAACTTTTCTTATATATAATGACAAGAAAAATCTACTTTACGAAATATTTATAGTTAATTCAAGTAGACCAGATCACATAGGAAATTCCAGACAAAGGAAATAACTAAAAGACAGACCTACTAGATAACTACTTTCACCCCCACAATTTCAGAGGAAAGTAATAATAACGACAAATAAAGAGGGAAATACAGACAAGTCAGCGAGTCGACACAGGCTGTGAAACGTTGGGGTACTTAGTGTCGTACGGTCCGGAGAGACAGGTAGTGGTTGAGGACCTCAAGTGAGTATGAGTACAGGTAGCTCAGTCACTACGGTAGGTCGGTAGAGTAGAAGACAGTAGGGGAAGAGGAGGACGGGGGTTAGGGAGGGTCGTAGTCTCAGAAAAGGTTACACAGTTGAGAAGCGTACTCCACCGGTTTCATGACCTCAAAGTCGAAATCGTAGTAAGGAAGGTTTCTTGTGGGTCCTGACTAGAGGAAATCTTACCTGACCAACCTAGAGGAACGTCAGGTTCCCTGAGAGTTCTCAGAAGAGGTTGTNAGAAATATCAGGTTGAGAGTGTAGGTATGTACTGGTGACCTTTTTGGTATCGGAACTGATCTACCTGGAAACAACCGTTTCATTATAGAAACGAAAACTTATACGATAGATCCAACGAGTATTGAAAGGAAGGTTCCTCATTCGCAGAAAATTAAAGTACCGACGTTAGTGGTAGACGTCACTAAAACCTCGGGGGGGGGGCGGTTTTTTTTTTCAGACTGTGTCAAAGGTGACAAAGGGGTAGATAAAGATACCGACAATCATAAACAGAATACATGACTCCACGATTATATAATCCACGTATATATAAATATGAATAATATAATGTAGAAGAACCTGACCATGGAACTAGTAAAACATCACAGGAAAAATTTCATAAAAAAATTGGTAGATAAAACAGAATTCATTACAATGGGGTCGAAAGGAAACTAAAGACAAACGTACCTTATGAAAAAGAATAGGGGAGGGAAAGATAGACATACACAGGGATCTAGACTACACCTAGAGAATATCATACCCAGAACAAAAACATAGTATCAGTCAGACACAGAAAACCAACCTCGTAAATTATACAATAAATTGTGAATAACTATACATACAAGAATAACGGTAAAACAATTAACAAAACCTAAACAAAAACATCCAGAAAAGAAGGGAAGGAGAAAACAAGAGAAGAGAACACTACTGATTTAAATGAGAACACAAAAGACACACACATATAGATAGTATCTAAAAACCAAACGTCAATGGTACTCCAAAACTATATCGTCAGATATAGATATTTGTTCCAACAAAATTCAACGACAAAAAATTTTAAAGTAAAAGTTATAGGATGTAAACATGAGAGGAGTACTGACCAAAACTATAGTATAAATACACACTTACTAATTACTAATGGTAATAACTTACAACCGGAAATGGTCAGTCGAAAAGGTAAACATTAAAAGAAGGAAGATCAACACTGAAAAGGTTGATCTATTCAAGGAAATCGTAAACAACGTTTCAATCAAAATAGACGACGATGACGACGATTCAACGAAGTCAACACAGGCTGAGACACGTTGGGGTATCTACCGTCGGGTGGTCCGAGGGGGTAGGGACCCTAAGAGGTCCGTTCTTGTGACCTTACCCAACGGTAATGGAAGATCACCACGACTTAAGATGATCGAAAAGGAACAAACATTTCGAAAACTAAAGAGGTAGTTTAGACTTGTTCTCAGAAGAACCAAATCCAAGAAGGGAAAGTAGTGACATTTATATAGGACGGTAAAGGGAAAACTGGAAGACACCTCAAGACGACTTTTTTAGTCGACTATTTGAACATACAATAAACAACGGTAAGGGAACAACGAAAATCATAATAGTGAAACAGAAATAAAAAACAGTCAAACTAATGACATTCAGATACGTACAAGGGGGAACCCAAATAGGAAGGACCCTCCTCAGAAACGAAGGAACCGAACCCACTGACAAAGGAAAGGGTACAATCCTTTCAAAGTCGATAATAAAGAAGACAATAAAGAGTCCAGGAAAGAGAGAAGAGGAATACCATAGGGATATAACGATTACAATCACGTAAATGATAACAGGGTCTTCAGAGAATTCTGACAGGAGTAAAGAAAAGTAAGAAAAATTTTTAACAAGGTGTCATCACTAAATATGGTAAGACAGAAGGTCGAGTGTATATGTAAGAGGACGGAATAAATAAGACCACAAATAAGTAAGATCGGATGAAAATTAAAATGAATAACATAACAAGTAGAGACAAGAAATCAAGAAGTGATTTGTAAATAACATAGAAGAACAAGACACGGGGCAAAAAAAAAAAAAAAAAAAAACTCTAGAACCTAGTAGAAATGCTAGTAAAGAGACTTAAGACAAAGTCCTTCTACAGATGGAGGTGAAGTGAATCGACAAGAGGACCCCAAAATCGAACAAGGAAGTACACCCTATATAAGGAGACGGTAGAAACAGAAACAAAAGCACCGAAGGTAAGACGTCCTACATCCCAACATCGAGAAGAACGAAAACGACTAGACGGGGGAACACCTACTCCGACCAGAGTCCCCGAACACGACCGAAGGACCTCTCTCCTGACCAAACACAGGTGACGACCCACTTCGACCTAGAACAAGGAGGAGACCCGTCCTGGTACAGTTCCCAACACAAATCACTGGTCGACACCCGAATCATTTTGAAATCCGTCGGACGGTCGACTACCCACCTGACACAAGGGTGGGGTGACCAACAAACCGGACTTCACAAGGTCGTGACCTCGGATATCCGAAAACCCACCCCGGTCCAGAACCACTCTTTTACCACCGGAGGTCCTCTCGAGTACGGTCATTCATGGGAGGTGTTGATAACGATGGTCACAGAGAAACAGGGACGTCACTCAGTGTCGGTGGACGACGACCAAGACATCCTCTGGGAGGTTATGTTCGTCCATCCAGACTGGGTTCCAGAATACTCCAGTGATGAAAAGGAGAACCCAAGAGTTCTGGAACACACACGAATACTGAAACATACACGGGAGGTTCTCACCTTAAAGACAAAAGGGGTCAGGATACCTTCAGAACACTAGTTTGGGTCAACGGAAGTTTCGGTCTACGAGACACCCGTAAAGGAGGGTTACGATCTGGGGACCTGATCCCTCGGACTACGTCCTGAGTGTTGACAGTGAGGACACCCTCTTAGACACTTTATATTAGTAAAAGGACAAACACCAAACGGGTGGACCACACATATCCTAAACTAAAATAGTGTTAAAGTGAAGAGATCCTCGACCTTGGAAGACACCTTCTTAGAGACGGAGTACCCGAAGGACAAGAGTCCCAGGATGTGTTGTACGGACTGATTGAAGGGAAGGTCAGAGCTGAAGAATAGTCAGAGGGTAATACTGTTCCCCGAACAGACTGTTTGACTGAAGAAGATTACACACTTACCATCTCCCTCTCGACCAAAAGGGAAGATCCGTTGTCCGAATTCGAGAGGGGGAAGAGTGTTTGTTTATGGGGGTGTTCACAGTACGTACGAAACTACGTAGGTTTTATACCGAGATTCTCAGGGCCTTTCGGTCGTCCTATAAAAATGTGACCCGAGAACAAAGGAATTTTTTTTTTTTTTTTTTCCATTCCTCGACAAAAGAGACGAAGACATAAAGTCGGGTCTAGTTTTTAGTGTGTGTAAAGATAACACAAATTCGATGACACGATTCAAGAGGAATGTTCCTCTTCTTGAGTTCTCATACGTCAGACTAACTCCTACAAAAAGACACCACAAACTATTGTCTTCCTATGGTAGTGTTTAGGTTCTTTTATTTAAATAATTTGAAACTTCCTTTTTTTAGGTGTCTGTATTTCTTTCAATTTATATTTGACGTCCTGTGTTGATCAGTATGATCACTTATTACCGAACACACCGGTCGTTTCATGGTTTTACTGTAAGCCTCTGGCTAACTCCATAAATCGATAAAAACCGATATCTTTACAACAGTCGGATGACACTTTACCATTCTATCAAAGGGGTTTGTGTGTCAAAATTCAACTTAATCCAAGATGTATCTACTTTAACAGATACTTTGATTTAATACATCGAGAATCTCTTTTGGTATCGTCGTTCTATCGTCTTTTGGATAACTTGTAAATAATGTTCATTGTATAACTTGAAATTTGTGGGTTAAGATCAAAAAGACGTTCTTTCTTCCTTAAATTTTAATGGTTGGTAATTCGAATAAAAGATTTTTCCAGACTCGATTTACCGTTTATACGAAAAATTCAATTTCGATTGAAATTTCAAAATAATTGAATTTTTTTTTTCACTCTTCGTAAGTACTCACTCTACTCAGAAGAGAAGAACTGTTTGGAAAACACCTCGTTAGGGTTACGAGGACACTTACTACAAATTAAATAATTCCCTAACTCGTTATTGAATATTTAATGAGTCTGGAGAAAGAAGATTGATGGTCGAAATTCCGGTTAAGTGAGTCTCTCCTCCATTTTTTACTACTTTGAGTAAAATGACGAAATTTATTTAGGATATTTTCTACACCACTCCTTCTTTCAAAGACGATACCCAAATTTATGTAAAAACTCAATAGAAATCCCTAAATTTTAGAACCCCCAAAAAAACGAACAAAAAGTAATAGTGATTGTTACTCGTACACAGACCGATAGCCCATACTTTCTTTTTGGATGAAGAACTTGAAAATAAGGTATTAGACCAATTGAAGTGAAACTGGTCGAAGTTGAATGTTTTACGAAGAACAAGGACAAGGAAGGAATCTATTGATACTTTATGCTCTGTAACGCCACCTCCAAGATTCCGAACTAAGAATACTATACGTACGTGATTCTGTGAAAAAAGGTCCCATGACGTCACTAATTCGTAGGACCAGTTATCCTTGCTCGACATTAAAGATGAAGAGAATCATACATCGGGAGACTGTACTTGGTTTTGAACCCATTCTTTTCCACAAAAAAAACAACAACAAGAAGACACCAAAAAAAAAAAAAAAAACCAAGTACCATTCAACTAAACACGTTTGTAAATTTTCAAAAGATTTAATTGTTTATAAACAAATGTTTAAGTCTATACTCATGAAAGGTTATTACGTCGATTGATGTTAGTAAAGTCTTAGTGAATTTCTCAAAATCCTCCATATTTTTCCCGGAACATTTTTTGATCAAAAAGAAGTCCACGTAACTGGTTTCGTAATTTGGTCGAAATCTGACGTCAATAATGTAAGAAATCTACCCAACCGTACTTGATGTTATGTGGCACATGTCACATTATCTTTTATCGGTACGAATTTCACATTTAATAATTTTTATAGAAATAGGTAAAATACGGTTTTATTTACAAAATGCATAGGTTTGATAAAGAACAGAAGAATGGATATTAAAATCAAGGGTTAATAATTTTTTTTTAATCGGACACGATACTAAACGTAAGTTAGAAGGACTTGACGTTTTCGGTGGACTAAAAAGCGAAAAAGTTTTTCGTACTAATTGATATGTAATTTTTTGTATCGGTAAGTTACGAATCATCGTGTTTTAATTGTGGGTGTTATTGTTCTGTTAATGACGGTGATTTGTCAGAAACTCTATCAAGAAATTTTATAAATGTTAAGTGTTGTCCTTATAAATAGACTAATTCCTAAGAAGAATAAAAAAATTATAATACAAAGTTGTAAAGTCCTTTTCCGTAAATCTTAAGTATGAGGGGTGGGAGTTGAGTAGGGGGAGGGAGTTTTATCAAATTTGTAACAAAACCAAATTCGTAAGTACGGGGTCGGTTGGGACACGGTAAGTTACCCATCGAGTACCCTTTAGTTTCTTTTCGATGCCGTACTAAAACAAGTCAACCAGACACGAGTGTATCGGTGTACTACTCTCTTTGAGAAACAGTCCGTTCCCGTCCCGTCAGCGTAACTCATGCTCCGGGACACCTCTGACATGATATACTTACCTCCATATTAGACCCTGTCCATAGAGTCTTGAACCTTGTACAAGACGACAGGGACTGGAGGGCCGACATCACCATTCCGAAAGACACCACTACATTTACAGAAGGACCAATTTCGAACCGAGATGTACACTAAGTCGGAGCTGTAGTCCCCGGTCCCGTTACATGAAAAACCGTAGATGGAGCGTCTTCATTCGCGACAGGTACTACTTCAAACGAACCGACCCACACTGGTGAAGACCCACGCACAGTGTGACCCCCAAGGGTCAGAATAAGAAATCCGGACCCCTTTCCTGGTGTAAGGGACGACCACATTACAGCGAATGGACCCGTATTTTTAGTTACAAACGGTTACTTGAACCTAACGACTCGACACATACCTGTCGAACTACTCAACTGAGTCAAGGTGGTTATCCTTCACCAGAACGAAACAAAAGGAGATGATCCTATTGTGACCCGACGACCGATCGTCCCCGTCGTAGTAATCTTCCACTCAATAAAACTAAGAAGACTAGTTCCGTGTTCTATAGACGAAGGGGAAAATTGGAAACACCGACTCGTTGGAGACTCCATGGTAGCGTGTACAGTGACTGTACCTTTAGTCAGAGGTCTTACAGTCCAAGTATTGTCGACCATGCGGGTCTCAGTAGTAGGAAACGGGGTTTCTATGACTCACTAAAAAGTACCAGTAACGAATCTTCAGACAGACACAGACTGGGAAGTCAGAAGAGTAGTCCCAGTAGTTATAGATCAAGTTATTTAAGTTGGGTTCTCAGTAGTAACATCTTAAGCACAAATATCAACAGTACTTACCGATTCTAACATAAGTGGAGAAGATTAAAAGGAAGGATATTTTATCTTTTCTAGATACTTTTATTTGAGTGTTGTTAACTAAATTGTTTATTATAACTCAGATTAGTCATTGTTTTAGTATATTGTTTGGTATATTGTTTATGTAATCACTTCTTGAAAAGAAAAAATTTTAATAAAAGGTAATACCAAGTAGTCTCCTATGACTTGTATCAAGAGACACGATATGTCTTCCTGGAACAAATAGGTAAGGTATACATTATCGAATATAGACGAGTGGGGTCGTAGTGTGGTAGGGAGGAGGTTGGGAGACGGGGAACCGTTAGTACGCAGACAAGAGATACAGACACTCAGACAAAAACAAAACATGTATCTAAGTAATCATAGTATAAAATCTAAGGTGTATATTCACCATAGTATACCATATACAGAAAGAGAAATACTAAATGAAGTAAGTCATACTATTAGAGATCAACGTAGGAACAACGATGTTTATCGTAATAAAGTAAGAAAAAATTTACCGACTCATCATAAGGTAACATATATACATGGTGTAGAAATAAGTAAGTAGACAACTACCTGTAAATCCAACAAAGGGTCAGAACCGATAACACTTATCACTAAGATACTTGTGTCCCCACGTACGTAGAAGAACCTAATCTCAAAACAGACCTATATACAGATCTTCACCCTGACAACCTAGTGACAACAACAATAAGTCAGCGGTCAACACAGACTGAGAAACGCTGGGGTGTCTGGTGTCGTGTGGTCCGGAGGGACAGGGAGAGGTAGAAGGTTTCAAACGGGTTCAATTACAGGTAACGTAGTCACTACGGTAAGTCGGTAGAATAGGAGACTACGGGAGAAGAGGAAGACGGGAGTTAGAAAGGGTCGTAGTCCCTGAAAAAACTACTCAACCGACAACAGTAGTCTACTTGTTATATGACAACGAAGTCGTAGTCAGGAAGGTTACTCATAAGTCCTAACTAGAGGGAATTCTAACTGACCAAACTAGAAGAACGACATGTCCCCTGAAAGTCCTCGGAAGAGGTAGTGGTGTCAAACTTCCGTAGTTAAGAAACCTCGAGACGGAAGAAATGTCAGGTAGAGAGTGTTTACATACACTGGTGACCCTTCTGGTTTCGAAACTGATATGTCTGGAAACAGCCGTCTCATTACAGAGGTGAAAAGTAGTGTGACAGATCGAAACAGTATCGAAAGGACGGTTGTTTTTCGAACTTAGTATACCATTAAGAAATCAAAAGACTCTTTAGAGGTATGATATTTATAAAAGGTATCACCGACATGGTTGAATGTAAGGTTGTCACATCCTCCCAAGGGAAAACAAATGTAGGAGAGGTCGTAGACAATAAACATCAAAAATTACTACCGGTAAGACTGACCACACTCCACCATGCAACAACATCAAAACTAAACATGAAGAGATTATTAATCGTTACAAATTGTAGAAAAGTACACGGATAACCGGTAAACATAAAGAAGAAACTTCTTTACAGACAAATCCAGAAGACGGGTCAAAAGCTAACCCAAAAATAACAACAACAACTCAACATACTCGACAAAAGTATAAAACCTTTACTTTGGGAACAACCAGAGTAATAAACGTTTATGAAAGAGGGTAATACATCCAAGAAAAGGAAATACCAAAGAAAACGACACGTTTTCGAACATTCAAACTAATTCAGGGTAAACAAATAAAAACGAAAATAAAGATAACGGAACCCTTTGACTGGATTCTTATGTAACTATACTAAATACAGTCTCTTACAAAACGGATACTAGAGAAGATCCTCGAACTACCATACATACACAATCAACGAGTCAGCACACGTTGAGAAACACTGGGGTACCTGATATCGGATCCTCCGAGGAGACAGGTACCCCTAAGAAGTCCGTTCTTATGACCTTACCCAAGGGTACGGGAAGAGGTCCCCTAAGAAGGTTGGGTCCCTAACTTGGGTCCAGAGGACATAATGTTCATCTAAAAAATGACAGACTCGATGGTCCCTTCGGGACTACCATTTTACGGAATATAAATTCAGTAGACGTACATTGTCAACCGGAGAAGGGAAGGTTGAACCTATGTAAAAGAAAAAGAACAGACCAAAGAGACCGATCCTGAAGGTCATGATACAATTTATCTTCTTTACTCTCACCCGTAGGACCAGGACAAGATCTAAAATCGTACTTCCGAAAGTCGAAAAGTGGTAACCGATAATGTAACCCACACCCAAACAGTAAACCGAAAATAATACAACGTTATACAAGGGAAGTATGGGTGAAACCATTCTCAAGATAGTACTCACCTACACTTTAAAACAGTCTACCAGAAAAAAGAACTCTACTAGTACACTAAAACAGAAAACAAACACATAGTGTAACTGAACACACTCAACTTGTAGGAACACTTGAACCTTACTGAGAACCAACATCATATACTAGAAAAAAAACAATAACGAAAACCTAAACCAGACGATTATAAAACGACTCTTAAAAACGTAGATATAAGGAGTTTCTATAACCGGACATTAAAAGAAGAAACCACCACAGAAACACACCAAAACCATAGTCCCACCAAAGTATCTTACAGAAACCTTGAGGAGAAGTTAAAAAACCTTCGTAAACTCTTCCTAGTCACAATAAAGAAGAAACATACAAACCATCTTAAGTGGACACTTCGGTAGACCAGGACCTGAAAAGAAATATCCTTTAAAATTTTAGTGTATAAGGTAAAATGGAGAGTACTAACCAGAAAAGATTAATAGATAAAGAACTAAGTTGAAACCACCCGACACTAAGTTTAGACCACCCATACAAAGACCTTTGAACAGGTAAAGAAGATCCAACAGTTTAAACAACCGTATATTAACAAATATCGTAAGGGATACCAGAAACAATAATGACACTATAGTCAAAAATACAGAGGAAAGAGTAAAGAACAAAGAAACCCAAGAGAGAGAAGAACCACTCGGACCGGTCTCCAAATAGTTAGAACAAATGGAAAAGTTTCTTACTTGAAAACCAAAATAAATAAAAAAAAAGATAAAAAATTGGTGATAAAATAAATAAAGGAGAAACTAGAACTAATAAAGGAAAACGACTAAAATACAAAACAAAAGATGAAGTTCACCATCTAATCCAAAAAAGAACAAAACTACTCCTTCCGGACATATCGATATTTAAAGGGAGATTCTTGACGAAAACGATGTAGAGTTTCTAAAACATACCAACATAAAAGTAACAGTAGAAAGAGTTCCATCAAAAATTAAATGAAAGTAGTAACTGAGTAACCAAAAAATCATCGTATAACTAAACACTAGTAAAAATAAAGTAAAGAAAAAGACACCAACTGAAAATCAAAGTACGGTAACACCAGTCTTTTCTACGAACTCTATTAAAGATATAAGAAACAACTCCGGTCAAAAACACGGGGTCATACACCAGTTAGGATCTCTTATAAAGTACACGTAAATTTATTACACATAAGACAAAAAATACCTATATTACAGGACTTTTATAGTTAATCCAGATTGACAAGATAGTACAGTAAATACTAGGGACAACGGGACTAAAGACAGATCTTCTAGACAGGTGACTACACTTATCCCACAATTTCCAGAGCATGATAATGACATAAGGACAACCAAAGAGGGAAATATAGACAATCCTAGACAAAATACATAAACCCACGACGTTGTAATCAACGTATATACAACTACTCCTATTTCAAGAAAAGAACATAACTAGGAAAATAGAAATATATCACAGGAAGAAATAAAAAAATACCGGAAATAAAATTCCATACAAAACAGACTGTGCACATAACACTAAGGGTGAAACAGTAAAGGTAAACGTACTTTAGAAGGGGATAGTGGAAAGTTAGACACACAGGAAACGAGATTTGACCCAGAGGACATCCGTTGTATTACATCCGAGAGTAAAAAAGTGTGTCAGACGGTGAGACACATAAGACTAACCCTGCAAAGCAGGTGACTGTAAATTCCATTAATAATTAACTATGCATGAATAACGATAAAATTCAGGACGAAAGGGTGACTAAAAATTTAAAGAAGGAACAGGGGGAGGAAAAAAAAACACCAAACTCAATAAAAACATAATACAAGGAAAACCAAAAACACTTAGACAACAATGCAAAATTTAAACACCAATGGAACAAAAAAGTTCATACATATATGGTATAATATAAGATGGACGGAATCTGACCATTAGTATGTCCGAGTTTGTGCAAGATCTTTTACTAATTTTTTAAAATGTAAAACATGAGAAAAGAGGGTGTAAAATCCTAAAACTATAGGAGAATGTAGAAGTACAAGTAGGAAAACGACAAGTAAACCCAATAGTAGTGAAAGTGTTTGTAAATTTTTTTTAGACGTATGACCAAATAATTCCACTAAATGAAAGATTGACACTAAAGGAGAAGAGATATATAAGAACGAAGAAAATACAAATCTCTTTCGGAAAGTCATAAAGGAAACATACACACATGCGAGTCAGTACAGACTGAGAAACACTAGGTACCTGATATCGGGCGATCCGAGGAGATAGGTACCTTAAAAGGTCCGTTCTTATGACCTCACCAAACGGTAAAGGAAGAGGTCCACAGATGGGTAGGGTCCCTAACTTGGACGTAGAGAACGTAACTGACCACCCAAGAAATGATCGACTCGGTGGTCCCTCCGGGAAATCCATGTCTTCAGGCAAGTCAAGTCAAGTCAACGAGTCAACACAGGTTGAGAAACACTGGGGTACCTGACGTCGTACGGTCCGAAGGGACTAGTAGTGGTTGAGGACCTCAAATGAGTTTGAGTACAAGTAATTCAACCACTACGGTAGGTTGGTAGGGTAGGAGTCAACAGGGGAAGAGGAGGACGGAAGTTAGAAAGGGTCGTTGTCCCAGAAAAGGTTACTCAGTCAAGAAACGTAGTCCACCGGTCTCATTACCTCAAAGTCGAAGTCGTAGTCAGGAATTTTACTTATAAGTCCTTACTAAATAAATCCTAACTGTCCAAACCAGAGGAACGTCAGGTTCTCTGAGAGTTCTCAGAAGAGGTTGTGGTGTCAAGTTTTCGTAGTTAAGAAACCGCGAGTTGAAAGAAGTGTCAGGTTGAGAGTGTAGGTATGTACTGATAATCTTTTTGGTATCGAAACTCATCTACCCGGAAACAACCGTTTCATTACAGAGACGAAAAATTGTACGACAGATCCAACCAGTATCGAAAAGCAGGTTCCTCGTTCGCAGAAAATTAAAGTACCGACGTGAGTGGTAGACGTCACTAAAACCTCGGGTATTTCTCATTTCAGGGAGTGACAAAGGTAACAAAGGGATGGATAAACGGTCCTTCACTACCCTGGTCTACGGTATTAGAAGCAAAAGACTTACAACTCAAAATTCGGTTGAAAAAGTGAGAGAAAGTGAAAGTAGTTCTCCGAGAAATCAAGAAGTGAGAGACGGTATTCCCACCATAGTGAACGTATAGACTCCAATAACTATAAAGAGGACCGTTAGAACTAAGGTCGAACACGAAGTAGGTCGGGTCCTAAAGAGTACTATATAAGACGTATATTCAATTTATTCGTCCCACTGTTATATGTCGGAACTCCATGAGGAAAAGGACAAACCTTGGTCAGACAACAAGGTACAGGTCAAGATTCACAACGAAGGTCTGGACGTATGTCTAAGGAGCTTTCCGTCCAGGTCACCAGATCATAAGGGTAGAGAGAGTCTTAAAAGGTCAAATAACACTAGGTGTGTCAGTCTCCGGAGGGAGTCAGGAGTCACCATTTCTTATACGGACGGTTACGTCCTCTATACCCAAACTAGAGACCCAACCCTTCTAGGGGACCTCTCCCTTTAACCGTTAGGTGAGATCATCAAACAAAAATAATACCTACGAACAGTGAAAAAAGGAGTCATAGACGACCGGAATAAGGGAACTATTCCTCTCACACGTTCACACTATCGACCACGGGTTAGGAGTCCATTAGACACCACCGAGTACTCACGGGGACCTCGTACACAACCCTCGTCTCCACCACTCCATGAGGAACTCAAATGTTCCTTGCACCACAGTCGAGTACTGGTGAGGACTTCACACCCCCACCCATCATCGAACACTATCGAGAACCTTGACCACCCCATCCCCACCTTACGCACAATGGACTCTCGTCCGACGTTCCAGGGTGGGGTTGGGAATGGGTTTGTTGCCACGGACCGGAGATTCTACCAGGTCCGAAGGTGGTACATGTAGGAGTCCACGCCAATGTGGTTTGACGTCGGGGAAGCCCGACAAAATTGTGTTGGTTGGGTTCAGGAAAGGGACCCAGATTAGAGACTTCGGACTCGAAGTCGTGGGTTGGACGTGGTCGCCTGTACCCAGAGACCGACCCCTCACGTCCCCTCCCCGCGACTGGTAGACAAGTCCAAAGAGATGTACGATCGACGATGTTTGGTCAAGGACACAAGAAGAGCTTTCGAGACTTCGAGGGGGAGACAGGACCGACTAGAGGGGTGGTCACTTCCCTGAAGGACCCCACCTCATGGAAAGGTTAAAGAAAGAAATAAGAAAACAGGATGGGTCAATGTACCTCTCAAAGAACGGGAAAGGTCTCAAACCTACAGAAGACGGTCACAAGTCATCTATAAGAGACTCCTAGTTAGGTATACATCTACATAAAAACTATTTAAACACCCTCCTCCACTCGAAGTACAAATGATGAGACAGTAGAACTAAGTCTTCAGTTATTGAAAATTTATGTATTCTGTAAGAGTATTAAAATTCCCTACATAAAAATTTTTGAAAAGGGTCTTCCTTATGTTTTTTAATTTACACTATGTATATCGAACCTTTTCCAAAGTTGTATTCCTAGACAAGAATTCCATTGTAAATTAATCACAGTACATGTTGAATCTATAAAATAATTAATGGAACTCCTCTAGACCTAGTTAAGGAAATTAGAAACCTTGACCTTGACCCCCATCTTAGTCGTAGAATTAGGAACTTTTGTTTTAAAACAAAACTACATTCAATGAGTAAGAGTAGAGTTTCTGTCTTTATTTTATAACTGTTATAATAATGATTATGTTTCATTGATAATAATGATTATAATGATTATATTTCATTGAAATATAATAATGATTATATTTCATTATATTCATTATAAACCTTATTCACTTAGACTCTTTCTCTTCCTTTTCGTAATTCGTCACTTACTACTCCGTTTTGATTTCTTGCCTTTTTTTGGTTTGTTAGGAGTAGATTTCACTTAAATTTATTTTACACCAAAAGGATATTGAAAAGGAATTACAGAAAATATTTCAAAGTCTTAACCCTCAATCTGTAAATTAAGGTAGACTTCGGTTAAAGGTACAGTCGATATTCCTCCATTAAAATTATGTATAGGTATTAAACAACCCCTTCCCCTCCTCTTTCTCGGTTAGGTACATCTCTATGCGTGGGATTTTTTTCTTACCCGACTCTATTCAAGTATGGTGTTACGAGTGTACTTAATACTTTAATAGATTCTATTAGAGTAATCGGTCCTACAGTAACGTACCAAGTAAAGTCAATTTAAACTTGATGAAGATTAATCGTGTCCAAATATATTTGTTAAGGTATTACGTGAATTTAAAAGACAAGGTTTATAAATGTAATGAAAACTGGTATTAAATAAAGTCACAGATAGGACGGATAGAACACGGATTCCCATAAGGGTCGTGGATCTTTTAAAGACCGTGTCTCTTTGTAACGGACTTATTTAGACTCATTTAGTAAACAGATAAAGTAATCACCACACTTATCTCAAAAGTAAAATTTTAGTTGTGACACCGAGACCTTATCTCTATTATGTAAGGTTAGACTAAAACCCTATAGTCTACTATAAGATGAGTCACACTTATTTATCAGACCAGATGAGTTATCCCTCCCGTAGGACCCATCGAGTCGACCATTTCTTAGACGGTCGTCACGTCCTCTCGGATCAAACTAGGGACCCAACCCTTCTAGGGGACTTCCTCTCGTACCGTTGGGTGAGGTCATAAGAACGGACTTCTTAGGGGTACCTGTCTCCTCGGACCACCCAATGTCAGGTACTCCAACTTTTCTCAGTGTGTACTGACTCGTTGATTCGTGTCGTGAGTTATCCCTTGGGTAAGAGACTTACAAAAGTAGCGAAAAATTGGATTAGGTTCCGTTTAAAGTAAACCATTCAACTTAAACTCATCTGAGTGATCAAAATGAATCACCCTGTTCACAATTTAACAATGACTACTTGTCTTTATTATCCCCTTTTTTTTTTCGTACGATAATCATTGACGATGGTGAAAACTTGCGGAGATTATTACGGAGGTTTGTGACTTTGACACAACCGTTTAAAGTCAGACACCCGGTTTAGACAAGACGGGAGACAAAAACATTTCGTTCAAAAAAATCTTGTACCTCAGTTCAAGTAAAATGTATAATAGATACATCGTATCAAATGTATAATAGATACCGACGAAAGTACGGTGTCACCGTCTTAATTCATCATGACTGCCTCTGACGTATCGGGTCTTTCGGCTTCTAAATGACAAGCCAATAAAATTTTTGTTGAAACGGTTGTGAACGCGATTTGTAAAGGAAACCACCAATGGTGCTGCTCCCTCCTTCTTCTATAGACACCTTTCTAAATCTCTAAATTCCTTGTACAAGTTTGGTGTGTGATTATGAACCAAGTCGACCGTGAGTTTAAGTTTCGTCGACTGGGGTTTGGGTACGGGAAACGAAAGACAGTACGACGACCCAATTGAACCAAGACGTAAAGATTTATTTATTAAGTGTCCAAGACAACGACAAATCAACGACTGAGTACAGACTGAGAACGTTAGGGTACCTGACGTCGTGTGGTCGTCCGAGGAGATAAGAGGTAATTGAAGACCTCAAACGAATTTGAGTACAGGGAACTCAACCACGACGATAGATTGGTAGAGTAAGAGTCGACGGGGGTCAGAAAGGGTCGTAGTCCCAGAAAAGGTCATTCAGCCAAGAAGCTTAGTCCACCGGTTTCATAACCTCAAAGTCGAAATCGTAGTCAGGAAGGCTACTTAATCAGTCCTGACTAAAGGAAATCCTAACTGATAAACTAGAGGAACGACAGGTTCCCTGAGAGGGTCGCAGTGTTAATTTTTCTTAGTCAAGAAGTCGTGAGTCGAAAGAAATACCAGGTTGAGAGTGTATGCATGTACCGATACCTTTTTGGTATCGAAAAAAACTGATATGCCTGGAAACAACCGTTTCACTATAGAGACGAAAGATTATACGACAGATCTACACTATCGAAAGGAAGGTACCTCGTCGTAGAAAATTAAAGTACCGACGTCAGTGACAGCCGTCACTAAAACCTCGGGTTCTTTTATTTTAGACAGTGATGAAGGGAAAAGGGGGAAGATAAACGGTATTTCACTACCCTGACCTACGGTATGAGAATCGAAAAAAACTTACAACAAAGTTCGGTTGAAAAAGGTGAGAGAAAAGTGGGAGTAGTTCTCTGAGAAAACAAGGAGAAACGAAAGACGGTAATCTCACCACAGTAGACGTATAGACTCCAATAACTATAAAGAGGACCGTCAGAACGAAGGTCAAACACTAAGTAGGTCGGGTCGTAAATTGTACTATGAGACGTTTATTTAAATTATTCGTCCCACTGTTATATATCGGAACTACATGAGGAGAGGGTTCAAACTTGGTGAGACAACAAGACACAGAACAAAATTGATAACGTATGTTCAAAGAGTGCTCTGTCCACTTCACCATAAAGGTAGACCATAAAGGTAGAGAAATCCTTAAAAGATCAAACAACACTAGGTGTGTTAGTTTCCGAAATCGTATCAGTTACTTCGTCTTCATTTACAAAAAGACCTTAAGGAAACGAAAGGGGTGCTAGGTCGTCTACAACCGCTAAACTAGAGATCAAGGAGACGGAAAAGATTTAAATCGACCATATAGACCTTCAAGAACCAGGTGTATGACAACTTCGGATCGAACTTCCTAAAACTCATAATGGAACGATCGTACACTTTACTCGTGTCAACATGTCATCGAACTTGTGAGAAACCTTAACGGGAAGAAACGCTGACCTTACTTTTGACTAGAAAAAATCAGGACACCGGTGACGACTCAAAAGGTTTAAACGACTGTATAACTCACGTCTTGAAAACGTCGTAGTAGAAAGTCCTAAACTTTCTCGAATCAACCTTAAACCAGTACAAGTGATCGAAACAAACATCATTACGAAGGACTCCGGGTGAACTGAAATATGAGGTCCTACAGACCGAGATCCATCACTGATGTGGTAGCACCAATAGACCCAGTCATTCTGGAAAAACATATCAACAAAACACATAAGTACGGTGGAGAAAAATTAGAGAGGACGAAGACAATCCAGGAATGGTAAAGACAGGAAATAGGACGGGTAGGAACGTACTTTACAAGGAAACTATAGAAGTTAAAATAACTTCTCTAGAGATCAGAAAGGGTAAGATCACAAAAAGAAATAAAGAAACGTAATAAATTCTTCCCAAAGAATAGAGTGGAACGATAAGGGATCTTGAGATATAAGTAAACCCATACAAAATAGGAAAGAGGGTACGGAAAGCGAAGAGAAGAAAAGAGTCGATAAACATTTCCGGGGGACGGGGACGGGGTCTGTTGGTGAAACGGAGAAACGTAAAGAAAAAGAAACCCTACCAAAACCAGTAACGGAGGACATGTTACAATACTTGAAGGTATCAAGAAATCTATGACACACAGGGTCTAGATTAGGAAACTTAGATAAGTAGTGGAGATGACATATTAGTATTCCCTAAACTAAATCCAGTACGGACTTTCCGGATCACCAAAAGGGATGAAAGAAGATAAATTCGGACTTAAAACGTCATTTCTCGACTACTAGACTCGGTGTCAGTCGAGGTACAGGAAAACGACTGACATATCTCGAAATGTCCAAGTTTTGGTTTTTACATTGTATTGAGATTAATGTCCTTCGTTTCTAGGGGTTTATACAAATGAGACATACCCAGGGAGAAAAAAAAAAAATTTCTCCTACTACGTAAATCCATGAACTCTCAATCGACAGTCCCTTCATAACAACGGAAATCCGATCCCACCGTGTGGGATATCGGACCTCGCTGGTTCCGTCAGTATCCCTCTCTACCCTTGACACTGTCTCTTGTACACGGGAAAAACTTACCCTACCAACCAGGAGACAGAGCCCTGTATAACGGTACGTCCTAATAGTCGGGTTAAAGTGATAAAAAAAAAATTATACCGTCACTGAATTTAAAGAATAAACCCCACAAGACCAGAAACAACGACGGGTCCGAAGAGCTCAACACCCCGCACCCAAGATGAGATCAAAACCACGTGCCCGAGGAGTGACGTCACCGGAGAGAGTAACGTCTCGTACCTGAGCGCCCGGACGCCCGAAGTCATCGAACGTCGTACACCAGAGTCATCGACGTCAAGGACTCGAGATCCCGTGTCCGAGTTATCGACACCACGTGTCCTAATCAACGACGTATCGTACAACCTAGAGGGGTCTGGTGCCTAGCTTGTGTACAGAGGACGTGACCGTCCGTCTAAGAATTGTTGACATGGATGGTGGTCCCTTCAGGCTCTAGAGACAAACATTTCTATTAGATCATTAGAACTAAAAACACACTTTTAAGGGACAAAATCTTTGTGAAACATCGTTTTGGCAAGGAGTTTTTAGTCTTCCTTTTTTTTTGTTTGGTCGTTTTGTACCTAGACGTCCGACTTAGACCGAAAGTCCAACGGTGAAGACAAAATACAACTAAGTCAATAAAGGAAGGACTAAATCAGTATATCGAACTACGGATGTCATTCAACATACCACCCTCGTTGTTTCATATCTTACTTCTATTTGACCGTACTTTGATACAAAGACTAGAAATAACAAATTAAGTTTAGGTTTAATGTGATATGTAAAATGATCTCAACTGAGAATTACTAAACCTAATTCTTTCCCTCGTCACGGAACCAAACACTTGATTGTTTTAGAGTTCGTTTGTGTTCCTCGTGGACTTTAGGAAATATCAGGGCTTCAAGACGCCATTGACTGTATCATAGAGTAAGAAAACTCAAAATAAAATTAACAAGAAAGATGTGAACGACTGTCGATAAAAGATGGTAAAGGACGAAAGTAATCTTGTACCTTTAAATCTGTTACTATTCCCAAAAACACCCGTATACTTTTTCCTTCTATTCAAAAAACAACGTTTTTTAATTTAAGTCTTGTCCCTCAAACCGTCATGTTTATCTAAAAGTTTAAAAAAAGGTTAAACCACTAAAACTGGTTCACAGTATCAATTTTTGAAGTAATAAGTATCTTTTGATAGAAAATCTGTTTCCAATTATATAAAGGAAACATTAAGATAAACTAGTCTCCTACTGAAAAAGAAGGTTTATAACAATCGATTACATTAAGTCGTTGTATTTAAACGAACCGAAAGCACTACTGAACTTTAACTGTTGATTACAATTTTCATTTAATGAAATACATACATCGCTCAAATAGACGACATCAATATATATTTAATCGGATAGTGGATTGACCTGTCAAGTCACTTAAGTTTAATTAGATGTCTTATTAAACCGAGGAAACCGTAATGAATTCATTACTTATGTAAATTCATTTATTAACAAATCTTAAAATAAATGATTGAAGGAGGGAGGGTTTAACTTTCGACGACAATATGACGAAATATTATGAACATAAAGATTCTGTTATTACAACGATCTTTCTATCTTTTGTTTTAAAAGGTCTCAATTAAAACAGGGGGACTCAAATGTAATAATTTAACCTCTACTTTGAGATGATTTTTATTAGGAAGGACGTAAGTGAACCTCTGAGAATTCGTACGAACTGTGAGACATTGAGATCTTAAGAAGATGACTTTAAGACAAAACTACAAATGTTTACGATATGTCGAAGTTTTGTTTCATTTTTTTAAAGTGTTATATAAGTATTATATCTCGGATAAAACTAAAGATCTACGGAGGACCGAAGTGGACCTCTTGAACAGAAACCAAAATCTATCTTATCGGTTGATAGAGACAAACGGATCTATGTCTTAAAAATCACAATTTTGGTCCTTTCAGGGTCCGTTTACCTCACAATCGATGGGATTAAGATCCTCTTCCCTGTTCTAATTGGGTTCCCTGAATTTCGTATAAGATTTACATTCTTTTAGCCGTTGGGTATGGTTGGTCATTGAAAAGGTTATAAAACATAATTTTCACAGACATCAGATATGACTCAAAGAAAGTTCTTACTGTTATCTTATTACCAGGAATGTCGAATTCCCTTTGAATTTGTAGTATATTAGGTTGTGGGAGTTTAATGGGCACTCTTGTACCTCGGGATCTCTCTGTTTCCCTGAGTTTACCTGAGTTTGTTGTCACCGTCTTATTTTTGACTTTTGACGGAAGACCGGCGTTCTCCTACTTTTCACCATAGGAGTTTGAATCTTAAAATAGAGACTGTTTTCTTCCATTTTATGTTTTGACATTCATAGGTTCTTTAAATTTATTTGGGTTCAAATGAATTCTAACCATAGTATACTTCAGATTTCTTTCCACAATAATCTAACTTAATAGATCACCGAAATCAAGTGGTGAATTTAAAAACGAGAATATAATCCTGACACAGTTTGAATCGGCTTCAGAGTTTCGATAGAGTCCCAGGACCTTATTTATAGTCAAGTCTGGAAATTCCACGTACAGTGTACCTTACATCAGTGACCGGAGTGGGAGAATTGTAGGACACGTTGAAAGGTCTATTTTGACTCTGGACACAACAGAGATACGCCTGAGTTGTTTCTACATTTACATATCGCTATTGCAAAGTGACCCAACTACTTTGTGAAGTGAGTGCTAAGTGTTTTCTTTTGTAGTTTGTTATCTACCTTTGTACCTGTAAACGATTTATTGACCGTTTTGTATAGTCTCATCCAATATCGTGTGAATGGAAACGACAAATCTTTTATGCTCATTTTTATTACAGTGACAATCGGGTTCATAAGGTTTCTATTATTAATTCTTGGTACCTTTGACCTTTAGACTTTTTGTGTTTTTATTATAGAGTGTCTTGATACTTATCAACTTCAAATGTAAAGTAAGAGGACAAGGTGTATTTTGAAGGATTAAACATAAGTAGATCAATTCAGTTACTGAAGTGAACTATCGGTGACTTTATCTTACGTTACTGAATCATAAAAGATTCTTGTGGAGATAGGTGAAGAAGTCTAGGAAAACATATGGTTTTTTTTTTTTCTTTTTTCTTTTTCATTGTCGTATGTTAAATGCATGTTAGGTACAAATAATATAGTTGTTGGACGAAATTTGTAGAATACATAAGTCCCACACAGTAATTTTCCGTAGTGAGCTCCCTCTTCACTACGAACAATTATATGATGAAATGGATTTATTACAGGTGAAAAAAAAATTACACTAGAAATCTAGATCTAGACTAGATCTGACTACACTTCATTTCAGCGAGTCAGCACAGGCTGAGACGTTGGGGCACCTGACATCGGGTGGTCCGAGGACACAGGTACCCTAAGAGGTCCGTTCTTATGACCTTACCCAACGGTAAAGGAAAAGGTCCCCTAGAAGGGCTGGGTCCCTAGCTTGGGTCCAGAGGGTGTAACGTCCGTCTGCGAAATCGGAGACTCGGTGGTCCCTTCTCAGATCTGACTCCTAGGTAGTTTTTCTACCCCCGGTTCAACATGAAAACTTAGTAATAATTTTGAAGAATCTATAGTGCCACATGTAAAAATGTCGAATTTTTCATAACAAACTGTCTAGTCATGATCCTGAGAGTCTAAAATCATACAACAAGTCATACAACAAGTCAACGATTCGGTACAGACTAAGAAACGTTGGGGTACTTGACGTCGTACGGTCCGAAGGAATAGGAAGTGATAGACGGTTTCAAACGAGTTTGAGCACAAGTGACTCAGTACGGGTAACTAAGTCTAAAATCATATTGACTATCTTTTAAACACCCTCTGACAAATATTGTTCACGGTGGCACCGTCTCCAACTGATGAAAATTCCACCTTAAAGGGACCACCGAGTGTAACATTTCCTAGACGGACGTTCCGCCCCTTTCTAGGGGACCTCTTCCCTTACCGATGGGTAAGGCCATAAGAACAGACCTCTTAGGGTAACTGTCTCCCCGAAACACCCGATGTCAGGTACTCCAGTATTTCTCATCCTGTGCTTACTCGTCGATTGTGAAAGGGTGAAGAAAAGTGAAAATGGTATTGTGACGAAATGACTTTCATTCAAAAATACGACACTATAAGAAAATAAAAGAATAAGTGTATAATTTTATATGTTTCCTCGATAATACGTACGATATTTCTTAATCACCCCCTCTCTTATGGTAAAAAAAAACAAGAACACCATAGATATTAAAATATAGTTACTATATGAATCCTTATATTATATTTCGTTCTCAGAAAAAGGAAAAGATTGTCTTCATTTTTCAACAAAATTTTTTTTAGATTCACTTAATTTACGGTAGTGCTATTTCTCGTACACTGTTTATATGAAAAAGAATTTTTAAATTAAAAATTATATTTAAATAAATTAACCTCCGATTAATGAAATGCTATAACATAACCAAAACGGTATGTGACGTTTACATGAAAATTCGGTCTTAAAGGTATATAGTTTATGACAGACTTTGTTCGGATGACTCCTCTCGAATCTTTTTTAGTACGATATCTGTAAAAATGGACACGATATATCATAGTACCCAAGATGGACATGGTATACACGTCTTTGTTAACACAAATATAAAATTTTAATGTAAAGAAAATATATCCTAGAAGTTTATAAGATACAGTGGGAACTCGTGTTGATCGTGTACTAAATAGTTCGGAAGGAGGTCTATTTTCGGTGTGTGTTTGAAAGATTTTGGTTATTCGTGGACGGTAACTGATTACGACTAAGTTATGATCCGAAAGAAAATCTTCGGTGTATCTATCGGTAGGTAGGTCTAAGTCTTAAAGAAGAGACACATAAACTTTTTGGAAAAAAATAATAATATTTACGTTTTGTTTACTTTATAATCTTTATGTCTTTGTATATTTCTTTTCTTAGTGAACTTTAAGACAATACACCTTAATAGTGGGGCGAGAGGAGGTAGTCATTGAAACACAGAGAAGAGGAGAAATTGAACGTGGATGTAGTACTGAAAAGGACTTGCTAAGTCTTCACTTTAGGAAGAAGGAGAAAACATTACCCATTATGGACAATGTCCATCACTTGACGTCCAGGGAGTAGGACTTTTGACTACGATTACATATGACTAGACCTGTTGTGAGATTATTACATCCCTTACATTCGGACACGTAACTGTCTTTAGTACAACCGACGGTAGAATTAGAGAATCCCAATGGAAGAAGTGTACGTCTACCCAAGTAGACTCCTTTACAATAGTCCTCGTGGAGTGACTTGAACGGTATAAAAAGTCACAAAGCAACAGCCCAAGAGTGTGCGTGAAGTATGAGAAATAGGTCAGAGTTGCTCATGTAGCCTTGACTACAATGGTTATTTCCCAGGTAGAAAGTTCTGTTTTATATTTTGAATGACCAATCTCTCAGTTGTTGAGCTACGTTATTCGAGTTACTCCACAAAGACGTAAAAATAAGTTTTACTTAAAGACCTTTCATCCTTTATAAAATTTTACGTGAGCACCTCAAACGATAAATCTCTTTCTAGATTCATTCATTGAATCATTGTGTAACATTTAATTGATGTGAAGTTAAATTTTTACCATTTTTTCAGTGAAACAA
Organism: Capra ibex; assembly: GCA_006410555.1. Classification (NCBI taxonomy): domain Eukaryota; kingdom Metazoa; phylum Chordata; class Mammalia; order Artiodactyla; family Bovidae; genus Capra; species Capra ibex. Next base: position 28,332,732 of record SJYO01037955.1, read on the forward strand.
TTTATTTAGTGTCAGGAGTTTAATCAAGACAATATTTGGGTTTCTATACTATCTGAACAAATTTCTTTACGTAGAGATAAGAACGTAATCCGACAGTCCATAAGATGATTCTAGTTTCCTATTGTCTGAATAATATCTCCTACCGTCTTAATTCTTCTAATGTCTATGTGACGGATGGGAAACCTTATAATGTGACAATATACTTCTGTAGTCCTGTCATTTTTTGTTTGTATAAAGGATAAGAGATACAGATATAGACAAGAAACCTTTAGGACCCATCAGTAAGTATACTAGTGTCTTAACATTTCACAAGATCTTTTTAGTCAACAGAATTTCAAAGTTTATTAAGATAGTCGAACAAGATATTCCGAATTTCAGTAGAGTTTTTATATACGATAAGTTTTAGATACTTCTTTTCAATGATCTCCGGAAACCATTGTTTGTAGTCCTAGGGTGTTAGGACTTCCGGTCCGATAAGGAAATGAAAGGGTTCCTTCCATCCACTCTAAGAGTCTGTACAACGATAGTTTCTCCATCTGTGTTGATTACTACCCCAAGAGGAAGTTCAGTTTATAAGTTTCGTTCATCGGTTATATACGAAAAATATATAAAAGTCTATCTTGTAGAACGAGGGTAAATATCCTTTTGGTCCTTGTAAGAAAAAGTTGTCGGACCCAATAAGTGTGTTTATTCTAAGAGTATTAAACAATTCAATCTTCGACCTGGAACTCGAAGATTTTGTTTAAAGGAAAGTGATGTCAATCAAAGATGAGTGTTTCATGGAGAAAAAAAGGGGGGTNGGGGGGGGGGGGGGGGGGGCGGGGGATGTGTCTTAGCAATCTAAAAAATATCTTCGAATTATGTACCTTATAAATACATGAATTTTACGAAGACTTATAATTTTAAAAATAAAAAGAATTCAGATAAATGATAAGAACTTCGGGATTTAAAGAGACAGTGGTAGTGGTTATATAATAAAGAAATGTCCAAAATAATTATTGTTTTAGGGTTTCCCCGGTTCACTAAGCTAGATGCCGGGGAAGAAGTAGAAGGGAGTCGGGAGGTGTCGTCGGTGTGGTTTAAGTTTAAACGAATGTACTGATTATGGTGGGACTTGGGACAGTGGACGGATACTCCCTTGTGGATAAGAACCGATTAAGAGTCACGTTCATGACGACTATAAGATTCTTAAGAAAAGACCGTCAAAAGGGATGAGGTAGGACGGACTCTTATGTGTATAATGAAGAAAATTAAGTAACGAGTTTAAAGATATAATATGGTGTATAAGGGACCCTCTTTTATTACGAAAGTAGGAGAAATGTAGAGGCTTCGGGTCGTGTTATAGTCTATATATCTGTTCTCGTACCGTTGGGTGAGGTCATAAGAACGGACCTCTTCAGGTACCTGTCTCCTCAGATCGTCCGATGTCAGGTGTCTCAACGGTATGTTGACTCACTGATTGTGAAAGTCGTAAATGGAAAAGTAACCCATGAGTTCTCTACTGGGTGTGTAACACCTATTAAGATACGGTGAGTAATTCAGAATTTTTTTGTTGGGGTTTAATTTTTTGTATTAACCAAATCGTCCATCTATGAACATTCGTTGATGTACCAGTAATCATAATGATAATATAAGTTTTACACAAATTATTGAATTTTTTACCCGTATAATTATGATTTAAGTTACCACAGTTTACCATTTAAGAACTATATTCGTTGTGTGTAATCGAAAAAGGGGGACTGAATGTTAGGAGAAAAAAAAAAATACGAATACGGAGAACAAAAATGTTGGTTGATCTAGTATTCAAGGAATTCTTTCCAGTCAACAGTATCTACCCAGGAACTATGAGTACCGTTGAGACTCTGGGAACGTTTAATGGTTTGAATATTCATAGTACCTAAATATTGACTCTTAAATTTTTTTATGATTAAAGTTTTACTACTATTTGACTAAAATACAAGTATAAAAATATTCTTAATATGAAAGACTTTAAATATCACTTTTTTACTGTCACAAAGTGTAAGAACGTTTAGAGAAATGATAGACCGAATCATCTTCTACGAATATAAAAATGTAAACGAAGATTTAATTTTGACACAATCCTACACACCAAAACCATCTCCACGTACTTATTTTGAACTAGAGTATCTATGTGTCACTCTTTTACCTTCTCTCGAAAATTATCGACAAAGTCGATTGATATATATAAGAAGGAATTGTGGTGGTGGTTGTTTTTTTTGAGTCATTCGCCATAAAAGAATTTCTAATCAACGTCACACTTTAGACTTTGGTACAGTTATTTAGAAAGTGTGAAGAAATATAATTTTAGGTGGTAACGTTGATCATGAAACTTACGTAGTAAAGAGGTAAACACCAAACCAATGTCGTATATAACCAGTGAACCTTTTATAGTGAGTGACTCAATACGTCTAAAAGATTGACAAGTGTGTAAAGTAATATGTTATAAAAAATTTTTTTTTTGTGAAAACGATTCTAGTGGTAACTAGCGTAGTCTAGAAGTTTCCAACCCTTGTGAGAGTTCGAGTGTCGACGTCTACGGCTTCAAAAGGTTTTAAAATTGAATTGGAACTGTCGAGTTTAAAAGAGTGACCGTTGTTTATGACAGTTAACAAAAAGAACTTCACAATTCGAGTGAAATAAGAAAAGGTTCTTGATAAACGGTTTACAGACGGTTGAGTTTATACTTTTCAGTAGATAGTCAAATGGTCAACAAGAAAATTTCATTTTTACCACAAGGTTCGTTTTTCGTCGATCAAGTTCGTCCTTGAGTCCACAAATTTACGGAAACGAGTTTTATTGGTAGGTGTCGAGGCATACGTCGGTTTCACGAAATACACATGTGTCTTATACTTTTTCGATGTATCTTTAGTACTAAATTATTTGACTCTTCATATCTGTGACGAAGCAGTTCCTGTAAGAATACACTAGACGGAAGGGGTGGAGCGGACGGGGGTAAAGAAAAGACACTCATCTCTCACCACGTCTCGTATCACTGATAGTCTCAAACCTCAAGAACGGGACTAAACACGTTTCCGTCGTCGTCACACAGGTGGTAACGAAAACATGGTGGACACATTTAGTTGTGCCAGTTTTTTCCTTTCTTGTAAGATCATAATAATACCTTTATCAGAACTGAGACACCTGAGGGACTTTCTCAGGGTCCCTGGGAGTTCCCAGGTTTTAAATATGAAACCCTTTTACGGTGGGACCCCACGGATCGTGCCACGAAACACATATGATCAATAAAGTTATGAGCCAACCAACGACTTATTTACAAACTGACTTCAAACTTAAATCTTTCGGAACAAACTGAGTCATATGTCGGTTTGAAAAGACATGGTTCAATGCCTTGTCTATAGATTTAATCTTACTAAGGTGTTTGTCTTGGAACTTCGGTTATAAATTGACAAGTATCACGAGATTTGAATTGAAAGGACATTACTGTCTTGACCGGGGCAAAAGTCGTCAAGTGACTTACCTGTCCGGGACCACAGAGTCAAGATCCTCACTCCGGTACGGTCCTACGACCCGTGCTGGACCACTGACCGGTCTTTGGTGAACCGAACCGGTCCGGACACCGACACCAATCTGACTAAATCTTAACCAATGTGACTTTCGTCGTACTATTAGGACGAAAAGAAGAACAACACACGGTACACCTTAAATAGAACCACGGGTCAAGGGTACGGGAACCGTTCCTTCACTCCTCAAGTCTCCAGTTGGGTCATGGTCCGATGAACGGATTCATTTTTGGAGAATCGAACTAAAAGGGGACCCCATACACTGTTTTGTAGGAAGACTTTGAGATCCCCTAGTTAAGGGAGGGAAACAAAGGGAGGACCTCAGTGACTTCTTGAATAAAATCACCCTCAGACGACTTGTCACCGTTGATTTTAGGACCCGCTTATAAATCGGTGTCGAGTGATGACTGGAACTAGTATTGGAAAGGGTATCGGTGTAGGAGTGTCTGTCGACTCACTGGTCTCATACACTATAACAAAATTCCAATCTGGCCTGTGGTCACTACTGACCTCTTTATTAAAAGGAAACGAAGGTATCCAAAGGTATATTTTGAGGTACATTCGTAGACGACAGAATTTCTTAAGGTTCTACTTTAAAATCACTAATATAGGTAAAAAGAGTTTATTCTTTAATCTTGACCCTATACACCATAATTCAGTTTTCTTTCAGATTAATCTTTACTCTCCCCAACAACTTGTGTTTTTTCTTTTCAGTTCCCACTCTACATTATTATAGAATGGTAAAAGGTGACCCAGAGTAAATCAAGAAATATCACGTCAAGTATGAGGTCCTAATAGGTAGGGTAGAATTGTAGACATAACCCACCACCAAGGGTAAAGTGATCCTACAGCCGTACTTAGAGGCAGTTTGACTACAAGTCGTCTCAGGTCAACTCCGGTTGCCCACCTAGACCAACATGACACGTAAAGTCGTCTCTTAATCATGTGTCTGTATCGAACTACAATCACCTTACGTAAAAAGGCTTCTGCTGATTCAATGAAGTATGTAATAAGAGTTAAGAAGGTTATAAGGGTAGTAATATGAAGGTGAAATACCGTCTCATAGTAAAAATTTTAATTCCTACTGGACAATAATTGACTTTTATTATCGGGGATATTTTTTAAGGAAAAACTCAAATTTTAGACTAGATATCGGCAAGAACTTCTAGACAGTGTAAAACGTAAAGAAAACCGAGACTATTCTACTTATGAAACCCTAAAACGTTTCCTTAAGTGAAATTGAGTCTTGACTTTCCTTATCTCTCAGTCTGGGTTCACATAAATTTGTACACCGGTAAAACCTCGCTCCCCACCTCTTCAGAAAAAATAAGACATACAATGGACCCCGCTCCGGAAAATTTAAAAGAAAGAAAATAAAGACGTGACGATGTCTTCGTGTCAGGAAGTCTTGTGAACCATTTATAGGGAAGTAAACAGAAGGATCGGGGTACACTAGTAAAGAAGTCCATACTTTCTTTCCGTAATGTAACTAGAGAGTTTACCACTACTTAGTCACAAAAGACACAAAATGAATTCGTGTACGATAACTGTGATGAATTTTTTTTTTTGTCTCTTTCAGGGTTAAACTGATTAGTACTGGTGTAAATTTAACCTCCCTAAACGTTTTACCGATTCGATGTATACGACGTATTACTATGGATGTGGAGTAGAAAGGTCAAAACAACCCCTAACTACTTAAGACTTTTGGTTTCGAATTGCGAAATATACTGACTTGTTATTTTTACAAAAACTTCCCTTTAAAAGAGTTTGAATAATGAGTACAACGTAGATTGGCGTGGGGGGGGCTGAAAGTTATCTCCTACATCTTGTCCCAGGGAAAACTCTTACGAGTCACGGTGGTACTACTCGTATTATTATTGGTAGAGAGAATGAAGATCAGAAGACGGAGATTAGACGAGGAGAAGGTGGAGGGGATTAAGACAATTACTACTGAGGTAAGGACGTCCTACTTTTACCACTTGGAAAGGAACTGAGTGAAAGGGGCGGGGTGGGGGTAGTGGAGTGTAAGACAGTCGACATTAAAATTCTATAAAGGTCTTAGATAGGTGAAGAGAAGTGGACGGGGTGAGAATGGACCAGGATCGGTAATAGTAAAACAAAACTTCGTAATCGGAGGATTGATCAGAGAAAGACACCAGGTACAGGGGAAGTCAAATAAGAGCTATGTTAGAAGTTGTGACACCTCTACGACCAGTAGGATTGTGAATTCAATCTAGTGTAACGAGTAGTAAATTTCGAAAGACTTCCGAAGGATAGAGGTCCACTTTCAGTTTCAGTGTGGTGCGAATTTCCCACGGTTTCGAAACTGGGAGACTAGAGGTCCTAGACCAAATACTAGTACGAGGAGGAAGGGGTAGGTACACAGGAAGGTGATGGTACGAGAAGGTACGAGAAGAACTCACTCGTTTCCGTACGAGGGTGGAGGTCTAGAAATGGGACGGATGCGGGAGAAAGTAGTCTATCTGTACCCTGACAAAAGAGTAAAGGAAGAAATGAGTTCACAGACAGAGTTACTCCGGCACACACTATTACGAGGGTAACGTCGGAGAGGATAAAAGGGTGTAACAGAAAGGAGGGTCGTATCAGAGGAAGGTGGGTGTGACTCTTTTACAGGGGGGACCACGTCTGTGAAGGACGGAGATCGTGGATCTTACGACGGACCGGGTTCCTTCTCTGAGTTTCTTCGCACCTTATTTGTTACTTACTGTCTGCGGATTGAGTATATGCTGAAATTTAGGTTGCTGGTCAGGACTCTCCAGATCATCTCATGTGCGTATTACGTGCTCCTTCGACTTCGAACACTAGTCGTAAAAGTCTCGATATCCCAGTGGTGTATAAAAAACAACAGAGAGTAAGAGTCGAGGGAGGGAGGGACGATAGTGCCATTGGGACGGACAGTAGTAGAAAACGGAATAATAGTCTTTCGGAAGATTAGATCAGACACGATAAGATTAGATGGGAGATGTGACTTCGTTCTACTTAAAGGGACTCTGCAATCATGGTATGAGAGTCCGAAGGGTCCACCGCGATCACCATTTCTTGAACGGGCGGTTGTGTCCTCTGTATTCTCTACACCCAAACTAGGGACCCAACCTTTTTAGGGGAGCTCCTCCCGTACCGTTGGGTGAGATCATAAGAACGGACCTCTTAGAGTACCTGTCTCCTTGGACCACCCGATATCAGGTATCCCAACGTTTCTCAGCCTGTATTGACTTCGTTCAAACGTGCGTGCGCGCGTGTGTATATGTATGTGTGATACGGAAACTCCAATTCTCGTACCCGAGACCTCGATACGACGGATCCACGTTTAGAGTCGAGACGGATGGTCATCAAGACTGGAACCCGATCTGCAACTTGACGAGACCCCTAGTCAAAGTGGTAGATATTATACCCTTAGTATTATCTTGGGTAGATCGTGTCAATAGTATGGACTAAATACCATGTACGAAACATTTATAGGACTCCAGTAAAGGGACGAATTTGTAGGAGTTCACATGGGGACCCGTCAGTTCCAGCTAAGGAAACACCCCGTGTGTTTTAGTAACTACTAAGGAGACCAGTTGGTCAGTCCAGACGGTTTGACGAGGACTCAGACACTTATAAGACACAACAGTGAACACCTTGAGTCATCGGTAATCGTCTGTGACAGATAGAACATATGGACCGTTGAGGACGACTCCGAAATCCTTTATTGACTTGACAGTGGTAGAGACACGTCGGGAAAGAGTAGGGAGTCCGGGTCAGTTAGTAAGTGTGGAGACCGGTGGTGAAGCCGAACGACACGGAAGGTGTGTGGAGTTCCGGTCGTGAATGACACGGCATAGAGTCAATAAACGTTTGTACGGACGAAAGGGATGAACTGACACAGAATGAGTAAAACATCGGTTGTGTGGGTCGGTCCTCGGTCCGTGAGTCACTTTTAGTCGGTTCACATGCTCAACCCCCCGATGACCGTCCTGTCCAAATCTTGTGCTCAGAAACTATAACATAAAAAAGATGATGGGTAAATCAGTAATCTGTCGATGTAGATGACCGAAGTCCCGTATGTAATTCAATGACCATCGAAGAGACCTAAGTTATCAAAGAAATTTGGTACGTCTGTCCAATAGAAGACGAAAAAAGTAAAAAGAATTAGAAGAGGGAGATTTCAGTCAGATAGTCTAAATGAACAAAGATAGACGTAGAAGGTAGGAGGGAGAGAGTCAGAGCAGGTCGGACCTTTGGTGTGTGTTCTTGTCGTGCAGACTCACTCCGAGGTTCCTCAAGGACATTCGTTGTTTGTTCGAAACACCTATCTACGCTCCGTAGATATAGTCGATAAGTACCAGAAAGACACTAAGATAAATCGACAAATATGATCATATCATATTTGTGCTTATAAGATTAATACCGAGAAACAGAACAAAGTAAAGGGGACACAGGTGTACCACCCGTTCCCTATTCGACGAACTTAGAAAGTGAATCAAGTGACTTGACTAATAGAGGTCACAAACAAAACTCTAGAATATTTGTACGGAAATTTGACTAAAACCGACAAAACGGTTACATTTTAAGGTCTTACTAATACGGAACACCGTTTCTTTTAGAACCTGACATCGGGTGGTCCGAGTAGACAGACACCCTAAGAGGTCCGTTCTTATGGCCTGATCCAACGGTAAAGGAAGAGGTCCTCTAGAAGGACTGGGACTCTAACTGGGACACAGAGAACGTAGAGGACGTGTCAGTCCGTTCAAGAAATGGTGATCACGGTGGACCCTTTGGGTTTCTTTTAGATCCGTAAATACTATCCTTACGGTCTCTAGTTCCGGCTACATAAGGTCATCTCGGCTTATATTAGTAGTACGGTCTAGTACTCCTCTCTTCCTTAGAATGCTCACGTAACTCAAAGAAGGAACATCACCGTGTGTTCTTATGTTTGATCGTAAATCTTTGGACGAGTTCCTTTTCTGAGGTGTTCTGAGGATAAGAAAGGAAATATTTAGAGGACCGTCTAACAAAATATAACCTCGGTTGGACTCGAGGGGACGGGAAAGAGAGAACAAGCGACCGAATAGAGTACACGATATTTCCTCTGTAGGTAGGTGGGTCTCTTACGTTACATTACGTTACTGTTTCAGAAGGATGAACGTACGTGAACCTGAAACGTCGGAAGGGACGAATACATTAGATTTCGGTACAGTTTATTTTGTGTTTGGACACTAAATGGATACAGGAGTTGTCTCTTTGTGAATACTAGGTGTTATGGTGGTAACGATCAATCGAACTACGTTATCCCCCAGGTGTGCCTCCATATACTGCTTAATTTCATTGTCGACAAAAGTGGTCGTCTCTGCATTAGCCCCGTAAGAAAGGTAAGAACTTATAGGGACTTTACCTCCCATTTTTCCTTCTTAACAAGGGGTTTAGTACGTTATCACGTTCAGTTTCGTTCGACGCATTCTCAGTCTAAGTTATTTGGTCCTGTGTTCGTAAAATACTTGATCATAGAATCACCATGGTAAAGGTTCCTGATCGTGTAGACACCTGACTACTAGTCACAGACGTCTGGCTCTCCTCCGGAAAACCGTGCAGACAGATATCATTTTCGTAGGGAAGTAACTGACGTATATTCCACGGTCGAGGATTAAATTCACTAAGTAACCCTCCATTAAAGGGGTAAGATGTCTACTTTCAAGACTCCGAATGTCTCCAAATTTTTATAAGAAAATAATTTTGTGACGTCTTAGTTGAGGATTTGATATCTCTAAGGGTCACTTGTCGACTCAGAAATTTGGATCCATAAAGGGGTTGAGTACCGTCTTCTTTGACTCCGCTGTGTACCTACCACAAGAGGTTCGACTCACTGGAACTCTACACCTACCAGGACTTCTCCTTGTAGTCGATGGTGGGATGAGACTTGGTAACGTAGGATACAGGTAGAGGAGACGTTCCAACAGGACACGAACCGTCACCTCCCACCCTCAAAAGGACTACGGAACTTGAGGAAGGGTATAAGGACTATAGAAAAGAATTAATTTGTTTCTCGGTACCATTGTAAGGTTTGTACGACCTATAGGTCCATTGGAAATTCTTTGTGTCCTGAGGATCGGAAAGGGGTAGATGAGTATCTTCTTTGGTTTCTTTAAATTTTGGGTCTGGTCTTTAATTTTTTTAAGAGGTTTGATTCTTTCGTAAAAAGAAAAGGTAAAACATTTACCCTTACCTGTAAATTAATATTATAGTTTTCTTACCTTTTTGTTTTTACCCCGACATGACTTAGTTACACAAATGGATAGTCAAGGAAACACTCAAAGAGATGTTTCTTACTCGAGTAGGAAAAGGACATAGAACCTAGTCTATGCTTATTTACTTTGTTCAGTACCTCCTGTCTACCTGTGTACCTCTTGTGACTTCTTTAGTCTTTTCGATATGGAGGTATAGATTCTAGGTAGGATCTCAATGAGTGGAGGTGGGGTAAGGTGTCTTTCGTAATAAATGGAGTCACTGAATTTTGTTGTCGTCTTAACTACAACTTACCTTTTCTCTACCGTCCTTCCAGTGACCCCCTCCTACAGTCTTAAACCCCTTTCCTAAATGGGACTAGTCGACGGTTCCCCTGGACTTGTTTTTACGTCTCGTTAGTTTTCTACCGAGTCTGAGTTCGGGTAGGGTCGTCCTTGTACACTCTCTTACACTGTCGAGAGGAGGTTGGAGGGTAGGCGGACGGACGGACTTACTCACTTAAGTCGTTCAGTAGGAACCCACGGAGGATACGTTCGTGAGACATCCGTAGTATAGACTGTGCTCGTGACACACCGACATTCCTAATTATCCTGAACTAGGGATGAAAGTCCGATCTTCCGCTGAGTCTTTAATAGGTGACTCATGAAAAAAAAAAAAAAACAGAGGAAATAAGTCCTGTACTCACAAAGTATTCGTAGCTAATATGTATTTTATGACACGAACTATATATGTCCCCTCAGTACACACAGATTTTATGAAGTCGGAGTCCCCTTACTGACTCTTTGGTATAATGTTTCGTCTCACCCGTTCACAAGCATACACCACGAGTGACCTCAATCTTTTCTCTTACTAACGGAACTGGTAAGTACCCACCGAAACCCACTCGCTCCATGAGAATCGTTAGAACTTCTTCCCATTTTCAAATTTTCTACCGTTATCCCCTTCCTTCTCTCCCTTGTCTCCGCCACCTTAGTGACCCGTTTTGAAAGAATTTAATCTTAACGATGAATCCACCCCAGTAACAATAAATGAATGAGAAGTGATCCGACTCTCCCACAAAATGTTCAGTTCCTCTGTATTTCGTCCATTACACACCGACTCCGTCTTCGCTCTTCCTTACTGGAACACAGAGATTCCACGAACGCCGACCGCCCGGTCCGACACCTCCAGACACTCGTAGTGAGATCCCTCACCCACGAACCGTCGCCCTCTGTTCTTCCTGGGGTGTCCGACACGTTCCCGTCCCTGACCCTCTTTCCCTACTCTTCGACCCTCTTCTGTGTGCAAAAGAAGAAATGTCGACAAAGGGTTCGACCAGACAAACCGTGATCCTCCTGTGAATACATTATAGTTCCCCAGGAACTCTGTCGACGAGTAGTCGACAACCTTTCTTGAACCCTAATTGTACCTGTCACCTGACAATGAGTTAAAGACCAACTCCGAGAATTTTCAACGTATAGGAACCTACTCTCCCTCTAAGTCACCCTTTTAATTCCCCCATCTCCCATCTTCCTTCCTATTTGACACACACATAAGTCTTATCCTTTTTCTAACTTTTTATACCTATCCATCCAGTAACTTGATGCCATATCAAATAGAACTATCTGAAAGTTTTTATTTATGCTCACATCATTTTCTCTTACCAAAATATTCTAACGGATCCCTTACTCTAAAAGTATATTATCAATTCCGTAGTTTAAAACATATTCAGTTTACATAAATCGTTTAACTGTCATAATTTCAGTCATACTTTTGTAAGACTTCTACGTCCGGTCACGAATCGTCCAGACCTAACCATTATCCTTTACTCGAGACACATACCGTACGTCAAAGAGTTGAGACCGGACAGTCGTTGGACCAGGGGTGTCCCTACCATACTTTTTGGGACAAATCTAATAGAGGTTGGGTAATCGAGGTGACTTGTTTGTTGAATTTCATGAAGAGATTTCGTGTTACCTAGTCCTTCTCGGTGAAGTTTTGTTGAGGGTTGGGGGAGGGAGTAATTGACTTCAACTTAAAATAAAATTTATGTATGAATTTTGAATAAAAATTTGAATTTAAATCTGTTTGCGGTTTACCTGTGTGTTGTGTCTACGAGACAACGGACGGAAGTGACCCAACTTAAAGAGATGTCTACTGGTTTCGGGTAAAGATTTTCGATGAGAGAGGAAAATCAGGGTTCTGAATTCACGAAATCTAAACAAGGGTCTGACCGAACACTTTGTCCCGACTCTTAAGATCTTTCTCGAATAGGTATTTTTAGTCTTATTTCTCGTCTTCTACACGAAAGGTGGATTTCCATGGATTGACCTTCTGTTTTTTTGGGTTTGTTTGGTAGTAGGGTAAATACAGGATTCCCGTTGGCAAAAGTTCGGTAGGTCTAGTACACAAAATCCGAATTATAAATTCTCAAAGAAAAATAAAAAATTCATTGACGAGTAAAAGGAAAGATTAAAGGAGATGTTGGACCGTCCCGTTTATTTGAAAGAAAAGTTTTTGGTCCTATTAAACAACTCCTCCACAAACACGTCCACTCCCTATATATCGGAAACCCTTGATCAGAAGTGAACGGGTGAAGAAACCTTTACTCCGTAGACGTCCTTGTCCGACTCTCGTCTCGTCCGACTTTCCGAGGGTCTCCGGGGAAAAGTGGCCCGGACGTTAAACGTAAGGACGTCTCAGGGCCGGGTCGAGACTCCGACTTAGACTGTACGAGGGCAGCAGTGTCCCACCGTACCTGATAAGACTTAACCGACGGAGAAGGTGACCGAGTGGACCGACCTTCGTCTCGGTCGGTTCGTCCGTCGGACCCGGACAGGACACCTGGTCGGACTGGACCAATATAAGGGACCACGAAATCGATGGTTCCGGTCCGGACCTCACGTCACCGGGGTAGGGTTAGGAGGGACGGAGGTGATGAGACGGAGACCTACTGAAGACCAGTGTCAAAGTAAACACACGGTCCCTGCCCCTCAACACTAAGATGTCAAGGTCCTCCATGGTCCCTTGACGAAAGGTGCTTTTGTCACTGACCTCGGTCTTTCGCGTAGACATAGACGGAGAAGGACATTTGTCCACTACGTTTCAGGGTGTCCACATGAGATAATCCACGTCGGGACGACGACGTATGAGGATTAGGGTAGTTAAGATGGGAAAGGTCTATTTACCGCGACCCGATAAACCCGATTTTATGAGCTCCAAGTATTGTAACATGTCTTCCACCACTAGTTTTGGTAGGGGCTCTATTTCTGTACGTTTTTCTGTTTTGTCGACAGACTCCTATGGAACATTTATCGACTCTTTTTTTCTGTTCACTTACCGTTTCCTCTTTTCCTTTCTATATAGGTAGATTTACGTGTCAAGGTTTCTTATCGTTCCTCTCTGTTCTTTCGGAAGGATTCACTTGTTACGTTTCTTTATCTCCTTTTGTTATCTTACCCTTTTCGATCTCTAGAGAAGTTCTTTTAATCTATGGTTCCCTTGTAAAGTGCGTTTCTACCCGTGTTTTTTCCTGTCTTTACCATACCTGGATTGTCTTCGTCTTGTATAATTCTTCTCCACCGTTCTTATGTGTCTTCTTGATATGTCTTTTCTAGAAGTCCTGGGTCTATTGGTACTACCACACTTGTGAGTGGATTTCGGTCTGTAGAACCTCACGCTTCAGTTCACCCGGAATCCTTTGTATTGATACTTGTTTCGATCACCACCACTACCTTAAGGTCAACTCGATAAAGTTTAGGATTTTCTACTACGACACTTTCACGACGTGAGTTATACGGTCGTTTATACCTTTTGAGTGGTCACCGGTATTCTGACCTTTTCCAGTTAAAAGTAAGGTTAGGGTTTCTTTCCGTTACGGTTTCTTATAAGTTTGATAACGTGTTAACGTGATTAAAGTGTACGATCGTTTCGTTACGAGTTTTAAGAGGTTCGGTCCGAAGTTGTCATGTACTTGGCTCTTGAAGGTCTACAAGTTCGACCTAAATCTTTTCCGTCTACTTGGTCTCTAGTTTAACGGTTGTAGGTAACCTAGTACCTTTTCCGTTCTCTCAAGTCTTTTTTGAGATGAAGACGAAATAACTGATACGATTTCAGAAACTGACACACCGAGTGTTGTTTGACACCTTTTTAGAATTTCTCTACCCTTATGGTCTGGTGGAATGGACGAAGGAAACTTTGGACATACGTCCAGTTCTTCGTTGTCAATCTTGACCTGTACCTTGTTACCTGACTGAGGTTTAACCCTTTCTCATACAGTTCCGACATATAACAGTGGGACGAATAAATTGAAGATACGTCTCATGTAGTACACTGTACGACCCGACCTACTTAGTGTTCGTCCTTGGTTTTAACGGCCCTCTTTATAGTTTTGGAGTCTATACGTCTACTGTGGTGGGATTACCGTTTTTCGTTTCTCCTTCATTTCTCGGAGAACTACTCTCACTTTCTCCTCTCACTTTTTCGACCGAATTTTGAGTTGTAAGTTTTCTGATTCTAGTACCGTAGGTCGGGGTAGTAGTGAAGTACCGTCTGTCTACCCGTTTGTTACCTTTGTCACTGTCTGAAATAAAACCCCCCGAGGTTTTCGTGACGTCTACCACTGACGTCGGTACTTTAATTTTCTGCGAACGAGGAACCTTCTTTTCGATACTGTTTGGATCTGTCGTATAATTTTTCGTCTCTGTAATGAAACGGTTGTTTCCAGACATATCAGTTTCGATACCAAAAATGTCATCAGTACATACCTACACTCTCAACCTGATATTTCTTTCGAGTCGTGACTTCTTAACTCCGAAAACTTGACACCACAACCTCTTCTGAGAAACTCTTAGGGAACCTGACATCCCTCTAGTTTAGTCAGTTAGGATTTCCTTTAGTTAGGACTTATAAGTAACCTTCCTGACTACAACTTTGACTTCGAAGCTATGAAACCAGTGGACTACGTTTCTCGACTGAGTAACCTTTTCTAGGACTACGACCCCTTCTAACTTCCGTCCTCTTCCCCTACTGTCTCCTACTCTACCAACCTACCGTAGTGACTGATCTACCTGTACTCAAACTCGTTCGAGGCCCTCTGCCACTTCCTGTTCCTTCGGACCGCACTAAGTCAGGTCGGAGACGTCATAGTCGGAACGTCCCCATTTTCAAGTAAACCACGGGTTCGTAGAGTAGAAACACACGGGAAACCCCATACAAACTCTCTGGAGAGTGTGTAGACCTTCCCCCTCATTCCGGGTAGGACCAACAATTAAGTCTCATAAATAAACGTTTAATTCGTGGGTCGAGACGTAATTTTTACCTTATATCGTATAGTTATTAGTATCTGTCATTTTTTTTCACGAAAGCATCGGGTCTTTGACCTTAAGATATCATAAAATTTAATAAGAGTATGATGTTATTATTCTTATCGTCGATAATAAGTAAGTCATGAATGATACGAACAGTGGTTCGTGACACTATTCCGAAAAAGTACGCAATCAATTATCTTAGGAGGGTTCTTCGGTACCCCGTTCCGGACAATAGAAGTAAAACGTATACTCCACCGACTTAACACCTGTCTTACTGATTAGACAGGTCATGACGAGACCTCGTTCCCGACCTCGGTCCGACTTTATATCCTACCAACCGGGATTCGAGAGAGGGAAGTGACTGACGACGGGGAAGGAAATCAAAGGACCGAGGAGGCCCCCTGGTTATCGTAATAGGACCCTGACTACTGGTGGCGAATTACCCCAGAGGTGATTGGAACGGAGAACCAAATCCGGAAGGGACTTCCAACCCACCTGTTCTCTTCTACTATCAAACTCGGATTCTAAAATTTCTCGTATTTCCATGTTGTACTCTTATATGTCTTAACCTTTAGTATGGTTCACTCCCCGTTCGTTATGTGTTGGACCTACCACTAATGTGACTTTCTAGAAACAGAAGTGAGAAGAAATTGCCTTATGGGCATTTTTACCTTCTCTCTTCGTAGTGTCAGGGAATAGCTTCTATTACTTAAATTGTCTCTGTTTCAGCTAAAAGATGTATCCTTGGTTTGGTAGAATGTGTATAGATTTTTTTTGTTTTTGTTTTTGGGATACCGAGACGTGGTGTCTCCTTCAGCCGACCCGACACCGGCAGTTCCGAACAGAACCAGACCGGGGTGGATTGGGAGACTGAGGAGGTAGTGAGAGGAACAGAAGGTGGAACAGGATCGGTCGGCGGACGAAAGGAGGTTGGACGGTGCAGTCGGTTTCACGGAAACGTGAACGTCAAAGGAGACAGACACGTCAGAACGGGAGTCTATCAGTGTACCGGAGAAACTGGACAAAGTACAGAGACGAGAGTTCATGGTGATCTCCCCGGAGACTTCTGGAGTAAATTCCATAGTGGACTCGAGAGTTGTCCGTGTGTGTGAGTACGTACGAGTGAAAGTGTGCAAATGAGAGGGTATACGAGGGCAAATGTCTATGTGAGTACAAGTAGGTATGTGTGGGGTGTGAAGATGTGTATGAGTGTGTACGTAGGAGTGGACGAAAGGGGTAAGTACGTATCAGTGTGATATGGGTGATAATGTGTGACTGTAAGTACGTGGGTGTGCACGAGTGAGTATGAGTGTGTGAGTGGGAGTCTGTGAGAGTACGTGTACGTCTATAAATGTGTCACGATTGTAAGAAGGACCGAAATGAAAAGAGTCATTGGGTATATGGTCAACTTTAAATTAAAAAAATTCAAAATTTTTAAAAAAAGACATAAAGGAGTGACCTTTAATTAGAAGTCCTCCTGTCCCTGAAACACCGTAGTGACGGTATAAAGGTCGTAGATTTTATCATGGGTTGTGTATCATTCCCGAATTGATTATATAAATTTACTTACTTACCCACTAGATACCTAAGTATCTAGTGGTTTCGTCTAATAAAGGTAAGGGTGGTGACGTACTGTGAGTTACGTAAAAGTAGTCTTTTAAGTACCTCTCTTTAGTCTTTTCGTACTTCGGGTATGGAAGACTATATCTTGTAGACATGTCTAGGACCCGAGACATTTGACACTAATCGGGGTAGACAGGTCACTGTACTCTTTCAGAGGTCAAGTCCACTTGCCGTGAACCACTTAAATTCTAAGGGCCTTCTTAGACGTCCTATTTTTCTGTTCAGTACTTTAGTCCTCCCATTACCTACCAGGATTACTCTGTGTATAAATTTCACTAGTTCTCGTTGGTGAAGATCTTTACGACAAAGAGACCCGGTATCGAAGTCTCGACGACAGTCAATAAAGACAATCGGGAACTAAGGTCCTTGTTTGGTAAAACAGAAATAAAGGTTGTAATAAAGAACACCACCCCCCACGACAAATTCTTTGGTCTCAATCTCTACTCCTGAACCCATGTTCATCAAATGATCCTCCCGCTGAGGTCCTTTCCTTCTCTCCCTACACCTCTCGTCTCTTGTCGATTGTTCGCACACGATAAGTCGAGCAAGGGTATCACCGGCCGCCCCCGGGTTGGGGTGTCTCCAGGGAGACTCTTCGACACGTCACACGGAAGGACCATGGGAACAGACCTTCTGGTCCCGCAATATACGGTTGAGGATGAAGGGTTCCGACTCCCGACAGGCCCATCATGATTACGGGTACTTGAAGATCCGACGTGGACGTGTATCCAGCTCCCAGGAACAATCTGAAGAATCTTTGGATCTGTCCGTGGACTTTACACGGGTCACTATACGTACCACCGTCGACGGGTGGTACCTACTGACAGAACCGTGGTCCACCCGGGTTACCTACAGTACACCCCTGGTGTCGTAAGTAATGTCTCGGAAAAGAGAAAAATAGTTAAAAACTACTTTTCAATGATTGCAAACGGAAGAAAATTTTCTAAGTCGGTCATTTGAATAATTTATCTATGGATGAAATTTGTTGAATACATATATATACATAGTGAAGATTGTACCCTTCACCTCTTTCGGTGGATCTACACTCCTATAATCGTCTGAGGAGACACAGATACTTTAGACGTCATCCAGACTCCGTTTTGTGTACAACCACATAGTCAAAATTAACAAGAAGACTAAAGGTACGGGTAAAACTTCTACCACCAGTCACAATTAATTGACTTCGTATCCTCGAACATACTAGACAACGTTTACTTTTTTCACACACAAAACAATCGGTTTGTGAAATAATATGTCCTCTCAATGACCTGTCCTCTCAATGACCTTTTCAAGGAAAAAGATAATCGACTACGTGACCTTCACAATAAAAATCTAGGAAGGTCTTTTAGTCACGATTTATTTGGTGTAAATTCGGAGTTGATTGTACAAAATCCCGAAGGGTCCACCGAGTCACCATTTCTTATACGGACGGTTACATCCTGTGCACCCACACTAGGGACCCATCCCGTCAAGGAGACCTGTTCCCTTACCGATGGGTGAGGTCATAAGAACGGACCTCTTAGGGTCCCTGTCTCCTCGGACCACCTGGTGTCAGGTGTCCTAACGTTTCTCAACCTGTACTGAATCACTGAATTGTAGTTGTTGTTATTTGTACAAAATTGTGGACGTTACAACTCCTTCCTTACGTGTAAAACTGACGAGAAAACGTATCTTACACTCCTCTCCTTTATCTGGTCTAAAGTTTAACTCTCTAGACACTAGATCAGAGTCGAGACTGTTATAAATCGGAATTTGAAGGGTTCAGTAAACCCGGAGTTGAAGGAGTCATCTCTCCGACCTTGTCTACTTGAGAAAGAATTTGAAATACTGGAGTGAAAATGTCAATTCACTGTACACGACACGACACGAATCAACGAGTCAACACAGACTAAGAAACGCTGGAACACTTGACATCGGGCACTCCGAGGATACAGGTACCCCTAAGAGGTCCGTTCTTATGACCTCACCCAACGGTATGGAAGGAGGTCCCCTAGAAGGGTTGGGTCCCTAGCTTGGGTACAGAGGGTGTAACGTCCGTCTAAGAAATGGTAGACTCGGTGGTCCCTTCGGGTACTTATGACCTTACCCGTCGGATAGGGAAGAGGTCCCGTAGAAGGACGTCATCCTTCTTGACCTTGACTTGACCCCAGAAGACGTAATGTCCGACTAAGAAATGATTGATTCAGTGGGTCCTTAGGGAATTCACTGTATTTGTCGGCAATTATTGTTACATGTATTATTTTTATATTAAAACCGTAAACTCGGCTTTGGTGGTCTCTTGTGGTTTACGTTTGTGGTAAGTCCAAGGATATTGGAGACACGTTATTCGGACGGTGTATGACCATTCTTCTTATTTAGGTTAGTCTTTTGAACTTTGTACTTCCTTTTTTTAACGATCGAACCCCCTTTTCTTGAAATTTCTTAATTAAACTTTGTGTAAAACGAACGAAGTTGAAGGATAAGGACTAATAAGACAAAGGAAAATCGAGGTCTACATATCTTTCGGGGTATAGTAAAAGGTAAAATTCATTCTTTATCCTTTAAGTATCAACACCACGATTACACTACTTCATTGTACGGGTGTCTCCTTAGGACGACATCTGGTCACGTCGTTTAAATGAAAAAACCAGAAAAAATTTTACAGACAGAAAGTAACGGACGGAAGGAGCAAATAAAAAAAGAAGAAACACCGGAGAAGGAACGGAGGGAAGGAAGGAAAGTAAATACCGACCCACATACGACAATCCACGACATCGGGGTACCTAGGGTCGGAGGACAATAGGTATGTATAGGAATTCATACAAGAGGGAAACTCGTTCAACGGAACTTAGACACCTTATATTGTCGTAACTCCCCTACAACGTAACCCTAATCCTATGTTTTCTGACACTGAAGGCAGAACGACCGACCGACTCAGAGAACGGCCAAAACGACTTCGTTCGACGGTACCACCACTCTTGGTGTGTCGTTTCTTGACTCCCACCGGAGACCAGGTGTTAATCATTCTTCAACTCCGGGAGTCAGATTGTGGGGAGGTTCTCGACTTAGGACCCTTTGTTAGTGAGTTACTCGTACCTTTGGCTAGGAAGGGGTCAGGTGTGGTGTCTACTCTGGTATCGGGAGTGACCGTGAAACTCGTGTCGGGACACTCTCTTAGACTTCGTCCAGGTGAACGATTCAGGTACACCTCCTCCTATCCCTTTTTATGATTGGTATCATTTATAAACTTACAACAACTATATATTCCTTATTTAGATTATATAACCCGAAGAGACCACCGAGTCTACCATTTCTTAGGTGGACGTTACGTCCTCTGGACCCAAGTTAAAGATCCAACCCCTCTAGGAGACCTCCTCCCGTACCGTGAGGGGAGGTCATAAGAACGAACCTCTTAGGGGTACCTGTCTCCTCGGAGCGTCCGATGTCAGGTACCCCAACGTTCCTCAGTCTATGTTGACTCGCTGATTCGTGTAGTCTTGAAGTTTCTTCTTACATTCTTACTGTATTCAGTGTCTATCTTAAACAGTGTTACTCGTATCCTTTCCCCCATTTAAGGGAAAACCTCCGTTCTTCTTGACGTTATATCGACCGACGAAGAGAAAAAGAATCAAAGGAGGTCGAAGTCGACAATGGTGAGACCAACTTCTGTAAGTCGTAAGGATTCAGGTCAAGGAATGTCAGTATGACTCGAAAAGGTTTAGACTCTCCATGATCGGATTGGAATTTTACTCGTGGATAATCTAGATTTTTAGGGTCATCTTTGAACAAGACACAAAGTGATACTTCTACTGACTACCAATGCTATGAGAACCTCAAGGAGAGACTACTCGGTGTATGTCAGTAAAGATTTCATCTTTATGAAGGATGGACGAGCACTAAAAAAAAAAAAAAACATATCGGGATTTCTGTCACATCATGTTATAGGTAAATGTCGTAGAGAATTACAACGTTACCTGTCCTCTTTGGTGGAAACTAGGATTCAATTAAGAGTGATTCTGTTTACTGACCTCTTCCGTTACCGTGGGGTGAGGTCATGAGAACGGACCTTTGAGGGTACCTGCCTCCTCGGACCATCGGACGTCAGGTGCCCCAGCGACTCTCAACCTGTTCTGAGTCACTGAAGTGAAAGTGAAAAGTGAAAGTACGTGACCTCTTCCTTTACCGTTGGGTGAGGTCACAAGAACGGACCTCTTAGGGTCCCTGCCGTCTCGGACCACCCGACGGCAGATACCCCAGCGTGTCTCAGTCTGTACTGACTTCGCTGAATCGTCGTCGTCATCGTTCTGTTTACTAATAAAGGTGAGTTCACCAGGACGGAGGACTTCTTCACAATCATAATTGTTACGAGTTCTAAGTTTTTATAATTGTTTAAACCCTAAGTAAAAATAAGAGAAACCTCAAGGTAAAACTTTTATTGACATTACTGTATGAATAAAATCAATAATAACGATCGAATGTATGTAGTACGATATATAATGTAGTACAACTATTATAGTACGAATATAATAGAGGAAATTGTGATTATTGTCGAGATCTTCCGTTTATGATAAATGTGAATCTTTACCCATTTTGACCTCAAGTCTCTTCACTCGACGGGTATAAATATAATGACAACATACGTCTACCCTAATTTTGTGTTTAGATACACTAAAGTAGATTTGATAATCATGATCGTTTTTTATCATCGAAAAAAACAATCTATTAAGAGAAAACGAAGAGTTTTTAGGGGTCTTTCCTTTCTACTATTCGTTTGTTTACACGAGAATTGATTTGAGAACCATTAGACATTGGACCGTTCGGGATTCTCGTCCTAAAGGATTGACACTGACGTGTAGTCTTAGTTGACTCCTTAACACTTTCTATGACTACGGAACCAGATGAGGGTCTCCGAACTGGTTTACATCGTCCCCACGTCGTACCCGCAACTCTAAAAATTTTAAAGTGGACAACGAACTTCATACATCGGGTCCAACTCTATCGGTGACGACATCTCTTTGTGTCGATATACATTCGTGACTTTTCAACCGAAAGGCGTAGACAATCCAAGAGACTAGTCAAGATCGTCTTGATGGTCTAGTTTTCACTGTGAACCACAATCAGGACACTCGGTTCAAGACCTCCCACGATCTTCCTATACTACAATTAATACCGGAGTTTTCTTATATTATTACCAAGTACTTGGGAACCTCTTGATTCTCTGTAAAGTTTATGTACATATTTTGTGATGTAGATTTACGATTTAGACGGGTTTAAAGACCACCTGATATTTGACCATTATTTTTAATTTTTATTTAATCATAAGAATGACTTTAATAATGAAGTTCTTTCGAACTTCTCTCAAAATAATGATAAGTTCAAAACTTTTCAGCTAAATGCAAGTCAGGATACTACTGTCTTCCTGGCGACCCTCTCACTCTCACCGACCCTCCGGGACGACCAACGGGGTGTAGTGGAAACTGTTACTGGTACTGACTGAGACGTCGGTCTGACCGGGCCGGGGGAAGGGACGGGTCGCCGGGAGGGAAACCTCCTTCTGTTAGAAGGACCCGTCCTGGGTCTGTAGTTCGTCGACGACGTGTGACTTTATCAGTAAACGGAAGAAGGGGAGACAAGAGAGTGGGCAGTACGAGAGGATAGGAGTTGAGCACTGTTCTGTGTTTGTTTTTGGTTTACTTTAGTGTATGTCCACGGGTCACACGCGAACTCCCAAGTCCCAATCTTCTCTTCCTTCTTCTCCTCGTTAACTTCACCCTCTCCTTCCGACCTTCCTTTCCCCAGAAACCTTCCTTTCCTGTTGCAAGAAGGACCTCGTGGTCCAGTACCTCCCCTTCCGTCCGTGTGGCGTCGGTACACGCGAAGTTACATGTTGGAGGTGACGGCGGAAAGTACACCTGGTAGACGACAGTTGTCAGGACCTGTGAACAATAGTGGTGACTTTCCCCAACCCCCGAGTTTTAGAACACTTCTCTGTTGGAACGAGAGACTGGTTTCGTATTGACTCGCGTCTGTCAACTGTCGACGGAAAACTTAACCCACCGTATCTATTTGTCATTCCTTTCTTTTGTTTTCGGTAACTATACTAATTCTTACTTTTGAACGTTTCCGTATGTTTTCTGTTGTTAAAATATCTTGTCTGTTTACTTAAAGTATTCATTCATTCACCTTACCTGCTCCACCAACTTAACACAAAGATTCTTCAATGGAAAATAAAAAAACATTTCGGATTTATAAACGACCAGAAGGACCCCTGATCCAAGACCTAACTCCCCGTGACATAAAACGTGTGTGAACATTTGTGAATCCACCTCCCTTTTCTTGCGGAACGGGTCGAAAGACCTCAGAAGGGAAAACTTTGATACGAAACTCCGGTACGTAGGGACCACCGAGTCTACCATTTCTTAGACGGGTGTAACGTACTCTGGACCCAGACTAGGGACCCAACCCTTCTAGGGGACCTCTTCCCTTACCGATGGGTGAGGTCATAAGACCGGACCTCTTAAGGTACCTGACATGTCAAGTACGCCAGTGTTTCTTAACCTGTGTTGTCTCTCTTAAAGTGAAGTGAAGTAGGAAGAGGTTTCATGTGAACAATAAAAGTTTCGTGAGTAGATAAACTTCTCGAAGTCTTTAAGTCACTAAAGAGGTGGGCTCTCGTAGAATATGGGAGAAATGATTTATTTACAGAACAGAAACTACCTACGATCGGACAGTTTTATACCATTTTATTTAGACATTTGAAGGACCAACTGGTGATAACAATTCATTGATTCGACGGAATCTCTATTTTACCCGAAGGGTCCACCTCGATCACCATTCCTTGGACGGACGGTTACGTCCTTTAAGTTCTCTGCGTTCAAACTAGGGACCCAACCCTTCTAGGGGACCTCTTCCTTTACCGTTGGGTGAGGTCATAAGAACGGACCTTTTAAGGTACCCGTCTCCTCAGACCATCTGATGTCAGGTTCCCCGACTTTCCTCAGCCTGTGTTGAATCGTGTATCTATTAGATCACAGTTTCTTGTGTGCAAAATTTTCAGACCATCCGAAAAATATTGGATACTTAATGGTTCACCAAGACTTTGACACTGGTGAGTTAAACATATTCGATAACCTTTTTTTAGAAATTGTGACCTTTAACCGTTTCTTAGATTATTTTCATAAAACGTAACCTGCTATGATTTACATTCCTTAAGTGGAAGTGCGAACTAAAGGAAATACCAAGAGACGTCTTGACTCCTTCCGTGTCGACATTTTAGAAGACGAATCCGTGAATTACCGAATCTCAAGTCTCGCTCTCAAGTGTTTTAAAGGGGACTTGATAAGTAAAGAAAGAAAAAACAATAAAATTTATTAAGATCATGTGAAATTTTTTACCTAAGAACCACGTAAATTTTGTGACATTCAAACTGATTTTGTTTCTGAATCACTTTTGTAGGTCAATGAAATTCTACTTACAGTTCAGTTCACTTGAAATGTCCCAGAACCTTGTTATAAACGCCGTGTACACCAGACCGTCCCTAAATTGACCTACGTCGGGGACACCTATCGAGTAGACATACCGTCACAATCCTTTGTCTCGATACGTCCGTCATGAGAATCGGAAATTCGGAGATAGAAAAGTGGTTTCAAACAAAACAACAAAATAAATTAAAAGTACCTTGTCAAAGTAATAGTTTACATAAATGAAGGGAAGACTTTGTCAACACCAACTTGTATTAATTAGGATCTAAAATTATAAGTCCCATTAATTAGTGGGAAGAGGAGAAAGGAGAGAAGAGGTACCGTAAATAGGTCCCATAAATCGAATGAGTAACGAAAGGGACCACCGAGTCTGTCATTTCTTAGACGGACGTTACACTCTCTGGGTCCAAGTTAGGGACCCAACCCTTCTAGGGATCTCTTCCCTTACTGTTGGGTGAGGTCATAAGAACGGACCTTTTAAGGTACCTGTCTCCTCGGACCACCCGATGTCAGGTACCCCAACGTTTCTCAACCTGTGCTGACTCGTTGATTGTGTGTATGTATGTGTCATGGAAGGGTAATAAAGTGAGTTAAGAGATCCTGTTTTACCAGTGTGTACAAGGATAGATTCTGAAAGAGATAAGAGGGTAGTTAAGAGAACTTTAACCCACCCGTCTACCCTCGTGCTAAAAGGGACCACAAAAAAGAGACCGATCCCTTCCCCTAGATGGTTCCGTCAAGGTCGACGAGGTCCAAGATTGTCACATCGGACGGTCTTCTACTTTCTCCTCACAGTGGAGGTTCTACGCATGAATAACGGGACGTCCTATTGACTGAATCCTTTATCTTAACGGTATCAAACCAAAATTATACAGTTTCTTTGTTAATTGTAATTTAAATCATTTTAAATAAAAAACAAACCAACTGCGTTCCCTGTAGAATCTATTATATTAGTTTATTAATTTTATATTTCGTTCTCCTATATCTTATTAACTTTGGAGGTCACCCTTACATTTGACCATATCAGTGACGTCTTTTTCGAATTGTCAAGAAGTGTTCAATCTGACCCGAAGGGTCCACCGCGATCACCATTTCTTGGACAGACGGTTACGTCCTCTACGTTCTCTGTCCCCAGGTCAGGGACTCAGTCCTTCTAGGGGACCTCCTCCCGTACCGTGGGTGAGGTCATAAGAACAGACCTTTTTAAGGTCCTCGGATCATCCGATATCAGGTACCCCGGTGTCTCTCAACCTGTACTGAGTCGTATGCCGTACGTAACAATTAAATCCGTACAGTGTTTTCTTTCCTTAGCGGTCAGATACAGGTTACGTCCTATGTCCTACGAACCCCGACCACGTGCCCCTACTGGGTCTCTCTACAATACCCCTCCCTCCACCCTCCCCCCAAGTACAAACCCTTGCGTACATGTGGGTACCACCTAAGTACAGTTACATACCGTTTTGGTTATGTCATAACATTTCATTTTTTTTTTTTTTTTTTTTTCAAAGATGAGTGACGTGTCTTCTGTGATGATCTCCCCCTGAAGGGACCACCAGGTCACCAATTCTGAAGTGGAAGGTTACGACCCCCACACCGAAGATAGGGACCTGTCCCGCAATTCTAGTGAGTACCGGTTTTTAGGTTTTGTATTTTGACTTCGTTTTAAGATTGTTTAAGTTATGAAATTTTACCAGGTACAGTTTTTTTTTTTTTAGAACTTTTTTCTGTGACCTAGGGGACCAGTATACTTTTACAGGGTTCATTTTGAATCGACTTCGTGAACACTTACTCCAATAGTCCAAGAAAAATCACTTTACTAGGGTTAAGGACCTTTGTCCACCGACCGTCTCCCCGATATGAGTCTTAATCGTGTACAATACGACCTTAGAGGACCCCTTAATTTTTATTAATGACTACGACACAAGATGAGAAACTCTAAGATGAAATTGACTATTATATACCTTAGCGGTTAAATCAATAGACCGGTAACCTAAAAATTTTCGAGAGGTCGTTAAAATTTCCTGTCTTCTTAAGTTCTTGGTGACTGAATATAGTAGAAAAGGGAAGACTCAGGTCTTCTGTAGGACGAACAAGGGTGGTGACCTCGGAGAACAGACCAAGAGTGTCTGTTCAAGAAACGGTCCTTACCCTCCCTTTTCATGTACACCCATATAAGAGTAGGTTCGGATTTTCATATCGGTACGAAACGGTTTCAGTTTTGAGAACAGTGACTTTTTGTGTTCGGAGGATTTCAGAGTCCCCTCGGAAGATAGCGGTCTTCTTTGGTTTACTACTTACTCAGAAATAAAAGGGGAGGAACATTAAAACAGTTCCGGTAAATTAAGAGTGACTACTACTACATCAGAAGATACATTAAAGTAAAGATTCCAAACCTCAAAGTTTACGTCATTTTATCCCAGAAAACATTACTCCTGTGGTTTCGAAAAATCAAAATCCCAATGTCCGTGTACGTTGTACTTAAGTAAGTAAACAGGTGAATAAGTTGTTAGTAACTTGTAGACAAATACACGGTCCAAGGTCGAATTACTTGGTAGTAGTGAACGACCTTGTCATTTATACCAGGTTCCTACTACCGTGTCGTCTGTTAAAATGTAGTTCTCCGACCCGGTCAAGGGACTCTCTCTTAGCCGGACCAGTAAGAAAGAAGTATTGAAAACGAGACACCTATGAAAGAGCGAACCATATTAAATGAGGGTGGTGTACAAACTTAAGACTTCAGATATAAGTCTAACAATTTTGCAAAGTACATATATAAAGGTAAAGGTATTTTCTTACAGGTCATACTGTTTACGTTTCTATTTATACCATATGTGTCGGTACCGAAGGTTTTATACTCCCTTGTAAAAGGATATTTATGAATATATGTATAAAGAGTCCTTGTATCGAACATGAAGAATAGACACACATATATACTTAAAAATTTCCATAAATCACGACGTCGTTCCGTCGACACAGTGAGAAGTAAGAAGATTTGGTTCTCGACAGTTGGTCCCACCCAAAGGAAGGGTCATCTACAAACGACCTCTGTATGACCTAACAGTACCGACCCCCTCCCCACTGAAAAGTCCATCTCCGGTCTCTACGACACGTTGTAGAATATCCCGTGTCCTCTGAGGGACGCTGGTCTACTGTCTCTTAATAGACCAGATTTTACTACTATTACGGGAGAAGGTTTCTTTATTAATTCTGATAATTGAATGTTTCATCAAGAGGTTTTAAATTTATACATGAGTCTTACCCTTTTCGATTGTGTTTGTAACTAAAAAAAAAAGACGAGTTGTTACTTTTTGCAGAACGTAAAAATTAAACAAACCCTAAAATTTTTCTGAAAGTATATCTGTGAGATAATTAGTTCTTCGTGAATACATCATGGGTAATACACATTCCATCAGAAAACTCACAACACCCTTAATACTTTTATTGTACTGTGTACCTCAGACGGAAACTTCTCGATGTCGAGAAGTTTCATGTCCTTTATTATACACTCTTCGTCAATTGTTATTTTCCATCAAGGTTATTTCTATTATTAACGAAATCCTTTAGTTTCTTTGAACACTACTGATTATCGACTCCCACCTCTCTGTCTACTTTAGAAGTTTCTACTTATTCCTCTCTCACCACTTGAATAGGATCAATCGACTCTACTCTACCTTTTTCTAACTACTACCAGTTCTTGGTTTACGGTGCTCCCTGTATAGACATGTATTCCAACCCGAATAAACGGAAGAAACCCAACTTAGTCTTAGACGTAAGATTGTTCAAGGGCTCAATAGACATAATACATGTAATTTCTAACTCTTCGTAATTGAATTCCGTAGACTGACGGTCGATTCCCGAGAAAGTTTGACCTGGTCACCAAGAGTTACGACCAACGTGTAATCGTAGTGGACCTCCAGAAATTGTTTTATGGAAGGTCTCTA
Organism: Capra ibex; assembly: GCA_006410555.1. Taxonomy (NCBI): domain Eukaryota; kingdom Metazoa; phylum Chordata; class Mammalia; order Artiodactyla; family Bovidae; genus Capra; species Capra ibex. The sequence goes on from SJYO01037955.1 coordinate 28,360,829, forward strand.
GATTAAATTAATCTACCCCACTACGGATATGTCATAATCTACAGTGAATATAGAAATTTTTATATTTGTGATGAGAGTTACATGTCTCCCTTTTTCTGACTTCACTATGAATCCGTGACCATAAAATTTTTTACGGGGTCCACTGAGATTGCACGTTCGTACCAACCCTTGGAGACTTAATCTTGTTACTCGAAGATACAATCTAATCATGTTACTTAAGGAATCGTCTATATTACTTTCCGGGGAATTTACGGCTCAGGACACTTTTTGTGTGGTTTATTCCAATCGTTCCGTTGTGTCGTACGTGACTTTAGAGGCTCTACCGTCACACCACCTGTCATGTTCGAGGAGACACCCACTAGAAGGACCCCAGAGGGTCCTTCCGGGTCGGAATTTAAGGTGACACACCTCGTCTTTGTGTACGAGCGTCGACACAAAGTCCCCTAAATTTCAACGTCAAAATTCGTATATGCCACAACACTCTCACGTCGACGGAATTGACACCCTCAGTACCTTCAATCACACTCTAAGACACGGTATCTAGGACCCTCATCTCGGTCGAGACCCGAGGTCCTGTCGGGACACAATCAGGTGTGCCATCCTACCGGTGCCGACGGAAACAACCTTTACTGATACAGAGTCACCTTGTGTAGTATGGTTCGGGACCGTTACGAGGTCGTCGTGTAAAGGACTCAGTAACATCAAGAAGTAAATACGTGAGGACGTCAAGAAACAACCTCTCTAAGTACAAAAAACTCTCTCTACGAAATACTCTTTAGATTTCAACTTTGGAACAATTTTACGTCTAAGTCATCCATCCTGGACTCCAAAACTTGAAAAGTGTTCAAAGACCTACGACGAAGACCACTGGTGTAAGGCTCCCCGTTCTTAAACCTAGACACAGTAGGTCGTACCATCGACAATCACGGTACAACGATAACTCCTGAACTTTACGCCCATGACACTGGTGCTAAAAATTAAAAATTAAAATAAGTTAAAATTAATTGAATGTAAATTTTTACTTTCGTCACATTTTACAAATAAGAAATTTATATTGAAACAAAGTTATCCTGACGTAAAGTAAAGAGACTTTGAGACCGTAGGGTTTCACACTACATTTTATGTGTGACTTAAAACTTCTAATACTTTTTTATTACATTTTATAGTGTTATGGTAAAATACTGTAACTAATATACAACTTTAATATCATATTTATATAGAATAAATTATAAACCAATTTATTCTATATTTTCAATTAAAATGGACAAAGAAATGAAAAAATTACACCGATTATCTTTTAAATTCTAATATACACACACACACACCACCACCCCCCCACGAGTCAACACAGACTGAGAAACGTTTGAGTACCTGACATCGGACGGTCCGAGGAGACAAGTACCTTAAAAGGTCCGTTTTGTATACCCTCACTCAACGGTAAACGATGAGGTCCCCTAGAAGGACTGGGTCCCTAACTTGTACGTAGAGAACGAAAGACGTAACCGTCCGTTCAAGAAACGGTAACACGGTGGACCTTTCGGGGTTTTGACGTATACATCGTGAGCATAAAGATAAACTGTCATGAACGAATCTACCATCTTGACAAAAGTTTTCTTTTTTATAAATTAATTTTTTCTTAAGTCTTTTAAGTAACGTAGTCGAATTTGTACCTTCTGGATTTTTTTCAACGATTTGACCGTTTGACATATTTAAACTCCATATCTCGATCATGGGTAAAGTTGTTTAGGTAAGAGAGAATAGGTGACAGGACTCTTTCGAGCTCCAAAAATGGATCAAGTACCTGTGATTACCCGGGGAGTCGTTCTCTGGGTTAGGTTGGAAGGACTCGTTTCGGGGATTAGCTATAAAGAAAGGATGGAATAGAGGAGATTTTGTGTGGATGGAGTCAAAGGTCAGAATCTGGGAACCACTTATCCCCGTAGCGTCTCGTCGTCTTTCTCGTGTCCGAACTTCCGGTCGACTTACACCCACACTTAGAGTCTACACGTTGAACGATCTTTATAATATAAAAGGGTACACATTTTACTTTCTTTTTATGGATAGATCAACGACTTTTAATTTAGTCTAATAAATATATTTCACGGACTGTACACTGACCAAAAGTTCTTTCTTAGTAGTGGTAATAATGTCTCCTGTTTGAGTGATTTAAATTTTAACGTATATTTCGAGAGCATAAATGAGTACACCTAATCAATCTAGGAGTGAGGAAGTAGATGACTCAAAGTTCCGATAAAAACTTTATATTGTCCCGGAATATATAACATTATTAAATCAGATTTTCATACTAAGTGTTACTCTTAGACTTTGTGACTTTACCAAGTGTATCTTTCCATAAACCTTTTTCATTTTCAACCAACAAGTCAACACAGACTGAGGAACGTTGGGGTATCTGATCGGGTGATCCGAGGAGACAGTACCTCAAGAGATCCTTCCTTCTGATGTCACCCTTCGGTGAGGAAAGAGGTACCATAGAAGGGTTGGGTCCCTAACTTGGGTCCAGAGGAAGTAACGTCCGTCTAAGAAACGGTGGACTCGGTGGTCCCTTCGGGTATTTCTATAAATCCTGATCCCTTTAGATGAGTCTTAGGTGTTTTTACCCTTGATGAAAGAATAAGTACATAGGTCAGTCAGAGTTTACATTTTATGTAAAAACAGACTTCATTACCCGAGAGATCCAAGATATCGTTCCAACTATGAAATCCCGTCGATTGAGAAATAACACTCCCGATAGGACTCGAAGGGTTCACCGACTCACCATTTCTTAGACGGACGGTAACGTCCACTACGTTCTCTGTGCCCAAGTTAGGGACCCAGCCCGTCTAGGGGACCTCTTCCTTTACCGTTGGTAAGGTCATAAGAACAGACCCTTCAGGGTACCTGTCTCCTCGGATCACCCGATGTCAAGTACCACAACGTTTCTCAGCCTGTACTGGCTCACTGATGCTTTGTTGTTGTTAAGACTCGCACCTTCCTACAAATCGTAGTAAGAGATGGGTGCTCTACAGTCGTCGAGACGGGAGAGGGGGTCAACACTGGTGGTTTTATAAAGATCGATCACGGTTTAGAGGGGACCCCCACTCTTAGTGGGGACCATTCTTGGTCACGAGGTACCCTTACATGGAGAGTGAAATCATGGAGTTAATGGTTACGGGACTAATATGACTTTAACGTGAATGTTAATTATTTACCTTAGTGAAAATAACATATAATCATTTTCGTAAAATGAATTACGCATTTTCAAGAAAAACTGATGGTACCTGACTTGAAGAACATACACGATTCAAGAACGGGGTATGAAGAGTAGAGCTGAACTGTAGAGAAGAAACTCCTGGAAATGAAATATCTAATCCTTCGAATTGAAGTCATTTCCATGTTGTAAAAATCGGTTTCGTGTTTCGTCATTCGTCGTTCCGACCCCAAACTTAGGTCTAAGAAAAGTAAAGTTTTGCAAAAAAGAGTATGTGACGGGACGACGAAAGGTAAAATAAGCCCAAAAGAGAAATGCCATTCCAACGAAAAAACCGTAGTCCGAGTCTCTAAATAGTCGAAGATACTCGACAGTCTATCGTACGTCTCTGATCTCGAATCTCTAATTCACAGGACATGAACCAGACTCTTCCAGAACATGAAGTGGAAAATTGACTACGTTTAGTCTTCTCGTACGAATATCAGTCTTGGTATACATAGGGATTGATCGTCACAGTCTAGGGGAGTACCTTCGTTCTTTGATTGCTCAGCGACGGAGACACTTCAAAAGTCAGATCAACCCCTTTATTCTACATGTGTATATTTTACTAGTCTTTTATTTGGTAAATCCTTTATGACCTCATCGACATAACTAGGCATATTTCTTTCCCTCTTCGTCATATTTAATGTTACCTAGATCTTAGAAAGCATCTTTTCAAACCTACCCTCCTCTCTTTTTTACCTTCACGTAAAATCCTTCAATTAGTAAATATTGTCTATAATATGAAGATTTAAACGGTAACACTCAATTCTCTCCTCCAATTTACGTGGAACCACTTATAGACGAATAGGTGCCCATCTGTTGTAAGGTAACCCCTTTGAGAGCTCTTATTTCCTGTATGTTAGTACCGGGTATAAACGAAGAGAGAGAGAAGGTTCAGTTCTAAAGGTGAGTGAAGATTGGTATTGGGTTTTCTGTCTGTTTGTATATCTTCTTAATCTCTTCGTCGTAAATAATGTCTGTATTTTTCTCTTAAGACCCTTGTACTGAGACCGTTAAGATTTGTCTTCAAATATACATCGGTGTACGAGAATCTCGACACTGATACCTATTTGAATATGAGTCGCTCCGGGTGGTAAAGTGAGTCGACTTCTTATATTGCAATTTTTTCTCTCTTTACTTAACCGGTTCCAATGTGTCGACCATTCTTCGGTCCGATGCACAAGGTGACGGAGGTGCTTCATTTTTAGTGCCAGTGATTTGTACTGCGAGACTACTAATAATACCTAAATGAAGTGTAGACTGTTGGAGATTTCGGAGTGGTTTAAAGTTTCACAGTGTAAATATCTCACTTGGTTCGATTTAGGACTCGGGATCTGAGATACTGTTATAATTTGGTACAGAACCTAGGGGCAAAATTCCTTTTTATCCGGTGATTAATCCGTGAAACTTTCGAAAATTCTTTGGGTCTACTTCATAAAATTGATGATTGTAAGTTGGTGCGTTACTCAGGTCTTAAGGTACGTATTAATTGAATAAAAATAATGTGATCTACCGTCGTTTATCCATAGATCCATATATCAGTCAATTGATCCTTCGACTTTTGTTTTACTTTGATGTGTGTCTAACATCAAGTATATTATAAGTGACTTATTTCACCTTCAGGTGTTCATAATTAGAGAACGTACGAGAGTCTGTAAGAACTTCAACACCAAGAACATACAAAAAATGACTCTAAAGAAGAATACATATCATCCCACGATTTTTAACACCACTTAACAACGTTACAACTTGACATCTTAGTAACCGAAAACCGTCCATCCCGTTATAAAATAAATAAATATCTGAGAAAAGAGACCGATAGTCTCCTATCCCCTACACGTCATCACTTTTCTGTCCAGACCCTTCTCTACAACGTCATATACTGGTAATGCTACGTGTCCCACCTTTACAGATATTTGTTTTCGTCCGAGATTTATGACCGTCCATAATTCTTTTTAATCTCCGATGGATTAGTGGTTTTCCTGACTTGACAGATTCAATAGCAGAAGTTTTACCTGGTACATTTTACTAGGTGACCCTTACTTTTCTTGTATGAGTTCGAAAATAATTGTATGCAACAAATAGATTGTATCTTTAAATCCAAATGAGTATTACTTGTACCTCTCAGTGTCCGTCGGAAGTAAGTCGAACACAGTCTCAGTGTGCGGTGTAAGCCGTGCTCTTCCCGAGACGTCTTCCTACCCGTCCGTGTCAAATCTCTCGACCACTCATCAAGGAAGTGAACAGAAAAATTGTATAATCCCGTAAAAATTTTTATCCAAGATGTACCGACTAAATTACCGATTTGTCTAATTTGACTATAATACCATTAAATCGATTAGTATTGTATCCTTTATTTACTAAATTTTTATAAGTACATTACTATAGTAAATATACACCTTAGATTTTATACCGAATTTACTTGGATAGATGTTTTGTCTTTGTCTGAGCCTCTGTACCTCTTACCTGAACACCAACGATTCCTCCTCTGCCCCTCCCTCTCCCTACGTGGCCTTCACACCCAAACCACCTACGTTTGATAATGCATATCTTACCTTCTTGTTGTTCCAGGATTACATATCGTACCCCTGATATAAGTTATAGGACCCCATTTGGTATTACCTCTTCTTATATTTTTTTCATATATATACACATATTGACTTAGTGAAAAGACATGACGTCTCTAACCGTGTTGTAACATTTAGTTGGTATGAAGTTATTTTTTTTAACGCCTTTTTATAAGTTCATTTTTTTAGATAATAACTTTCATTAAGATTACTACGGTCGGGTCCAGTTGTTATTCCGTAACCGGATCAATTACGAAAAGAATGGACATCTTATCGAAATAGGTTTAGACGATCCTTCGACTAAAGGTTTTACCCTTTAATAGGGTTTCTGACAAACTTTATATCTAACTGTAGAAGATGTTGATGAGAAATACAAAAAAAATTGTAGATTGAACTATATAGAACAAGAAAATTCTATACTCTGACTCTAACTTTAATTTCGTTTCATTACTTTATTTACATCGTGTCTAGGTTGGAAAATTTGACACAAAGGATTTGACGATTTACTTCTGAAGAAAGAGGATTTCTTCATTTGAAGTTTGTGTGACGTCCTTCATAAAATCGTTTGTACCCTGATAAAATATTACAACGAACCAAGTTGAATTCTGAAATTTTACATATAAAAATACTTTTAAGACATTGTTTTATATAATCCTGTGACTTGTATTTAATCTTTATACTTTCGTATATAAAACACTCAAAAATTTTTAAAAATGATTTATAACCCTATATCTTAGGTTTGAAGTCACTGGATACTGAATCGTATTAGGGAAATGTCTACTTACTCGTTTTACTCCAGGTCTCCGAATGTCTGATGATTCCAGTTATGTTTTGTAATTAAAAATTTAAGAAAGCTGAGGTAACGAAAGATAAACGTAAGTAGGGGAAAAGTCCGAATTGAATATTCCATATGTAAATCCATGTGTTCAGGTCCCGTCTGGTGATCTGGAATAGGAGAATGTTGAGAGGTTTACGAAAATAGCAATTTCTTAATAACAACCTTCGTGTTTCCACGTTCTTATCATTTCTATTCCGTAGACTGGTAGTGTTTTTTACGTTGATACACACTATCTTCCTGGGTCTATGATCTCGTCTTTCTATGGTGTCCTATTCGATTCACAAATAAGGATATTAATTAGAACAGTTTACTTGAGAGTATTCGTTCTCTTAATGATTTTTACATAAGTGATAAAACTTGACGTGTCCTTTCACTCCTTACCGAATTTTTATCTTCCAACTACACCAGTAGTTGGATGGACCCCGTCCATGTTCTCTTAAAGGAAGGTTCTACTCCGTAAAGGGATCGGGGTCAGTAAAAAAAGAGGTACAACCGAGAGAGATGAAACACCTCGATACTAGTCACTGGATGTATTTAGGACGTCGTCTACCATATGCATCAGAACCCACTGGTGACACGAGAGGTGGTCCCGTTGAACTCTTTGAGGATCCAAAATCGTGAGGTGAGGTGTAAAAGATTCCCTCCGTTTCCTTAGTGATAAAAACGAAGGGATCAACTAAGCATATGAAAACCCAGGGTTAAGAGACCGTCTCACACAACATACCGTCCCCAGGGGTCGGAGGTCGGTACCTGACCGTGGAGGGTAGTTTAGTTACCGTCGTAATTTAATCCTTATTTCATGTATTATTTACACTACGTGAACTTAGTAGGGGTTTGGTAGGGAGGGTAGGAGAAGAACCAAGGACCACGGTTTTTCCAACCGCTAACGACGACATACCATTGGTGTTTCCCTCTTTTTAGTCTCCAAAGGAACGACCGGACTCTAGTAATCCCCACGAGGGAAGTTTCTTTCATAATATAAGTACGACACTTGAAGTCATTCTATTCTCTTACAAACTGGGTATTTCTTTTAATTTGTGATCTTACCCAAGTAAATTCTTCTCCAACATTTAAAAATGGAACTTTCTCTTTGGAGAAAAACCAGAAGACTCTACACAGAAACGAATGTACCTCCACCACCGCCCGGTGACCCTGTCTAAGTCGATTGTGAATGATGTACGTTGATACAAGGTCTTTGTGCATATAAATTACGAGTTCCATTCGTATCTTCCGTCAGTCACAATAAGGGTGAAATGTCTACCCTTACATTCTGAGACTCTCCAATTTACAGAGTAAATTCAAGTAAGTCGATTATTCTCCGTCTTCACCCTAAACGTGGTCCAGAGACTTTACGTGTAGATCATGTAAAGGGTGACGGAAACGTGGTGATAGGACCAAAAATTTAAGTCCCGTGGTAATTATTTGTCTAATTTCTTTTTCATACCATCAACAACAACAAATCAGTGATTCAGTACAGACTGAGAAACACTGGACTACTTGACGTCGGGTGGTCCGAGGAGACAGGTACCGTAAAGGGTCCGTTCTTATGATCTCACCCAACGGTAAAAGAAGAGATCTCCTAGAAGGGTTGGGTCCTTAGCTTGGATGTAGAGGACGAACCGTCCGCCTAAGAAATGGTGACTCGGTAGACCCTTCGGGGTTTCATTTCTCCTCTGTCCTTTGTTCTCCCTTGTCGATCACATAAACCACTTTACCTTTATACGTCCGTAAGGGAGACTAGTAAACTATCTTGATATTATTGGGAATGTCATTTCCCCTCATTTTCTTAGAGAGATTTGACTACTGAATAGTGGGTACTTCAACACCCAGTTGTTTGTCCTTTATAAGTGAACCAAACTTGATCTTGTATTTCAAGGACAGAATTTTCTTTAAATATCCTAGTAGTTGTTACTATTCACCGGCCCAGTCGACAACTCAAAGTGTAGAAGGTACCTGTCTCGTCAGAATTATAGGGGGACCTCGGTACTAAGTCGTGACTAAGTTCTTCGTCAATTGAGAGGTAATCTTCGGTGTCGACGGTGAAGCATATAGTTCGTTCTAAAGGACCCACCAGAGAGTGATATGGTACTAATAATTACACTGAAAAAAAAATACCTGAGCCTGTCGAGAATCGTGTCTCGTCGTATCAACAATAGGTGACTCGGTTATGTCGACGTGACGTAAACAATATACGGGCACTACATTAAAGTATTCATGTTGTAATTAAGAGACAAAATGATAATGGAGACGAAACGTAACCACAAAAACTAGTTACATCCCTGACTGTCTTGTTAGGACCCCAAATCTTGTTCTGTTCTCACCATCTACCTCAATTCCGAAACCCCGTTCACAAGACTCAAACTTAGGAACGAATAGACTAAAATCTTTTATTGTATACAAAGACCTCAGAATCACAAGAGTTTAAGTCACTTCACCCTTATATTCTCAATAGAATGACTCAATAACACTCTATTTGAGATTTTTCACGGGTGAATTATTTACGATTAGTAGAAAGTGGGTCCTTTAAACCGATGACATTAAGTGTATGATCCCAACTATCATTATATTTATAATACTATTGTTCTCGATTATGAATAACCGTCACGAACTTGTCCGGTAGAGAACCTGACAGGAGTCTTGAGACCACATAATTGAGTAAGTCAGAAAGATTGTTCATAATACTCCACCCCTGACTACCATAGGGTACCATTTCTACCCTTTTGAAACTGGATGTCTACCTTTTATGGTACGGATCCTTCAGGATAAAATTTCGGGTATGAAAGTCAGTGACACGACACGAGTACCCTAAAAGAGTCGTTCTTATACCCTCACCCAACGGTACGGGAGGAGGTCCCTAACTTGGGTACAGAGGACCCAGAGGACGTAACGTCCGTCTAAGAAATAGCGACTCGGAGGCCCCTTCAGGGAGGTATAGTGGTGAAGGGTAGTAAGATCTTCTTCTCAAGATGTAGTTCTACATGTCTCCGTTGTGTCGTATCACCACTACTCGTTCCCACAGTCACGGACTCAGTCAATCACTCTTTCACTTTCACTTTCAGAGAGTCATCACAGGTTGAGAAACACTGGGGTACTTGTAGGTACCTTAAGAGGTCCGGTCTTATGACCTCGACAAGATAAGAGGTCCCCTAGAAGGATTGGGTCCCTAGTTTGGGTCCAGAGGACGTAACGTCCGTCTAAGAAATCGTCGACTCGGTGATCCCTTCGGGTGGACTCAGTCAAATGGACCAAACTTAACGGTGAAACATGAAGAATCACTACACACGAAACTGTTCAGGAGTAAGAGGACACGTGGTAGAAGAGTAGGCAATTTATACCTATTATCATCCTAACAATACTCTTAATGACTAAATTTTATACATTTCACAAATCGTGTATCATTTATTCTACATTTGGGGTAATATAATTATTTGATAAAGGTCCACCATTTAGACTGCTACCTACAGAAGTTGTGACCTTGACATTTGTTAGACAGGGACGGGGGAAGTTAATAATGTTTGGAAAGGAATATTAAGACGTAGTTTATTATTGAAACGGTCACAAAATACTTGATTTTATAATAGAGGTAAAGAAGAATTACATTATTGGGTAAAATTATTGGGTAAGACCGGAGACATTACACTTGTCAACATTTTGAGTAAACCCAGTCACTTTAGTATCCCATTCTTTTTCTCCTCTTTATTTTTGTACCAGAAATTTTCATCCGTGAGTAATCTAGTCTCTGGGGTAGACTGTACGATCGGTATGGGTGGTATACGTCTGACATTAAAACTTTTAAGTACGACATCGTCACAGTAGTAAAAATTTCTGGATGAAAATTTCTGGTATAAAATAAAAAATTCCAGTTTTTTGGACGCAAGTCTTAAACTTCAGACTTTCGAGTCTTAAGGAATATCAACAATGTTGAGGGACACGATGTCTTAGATCATGGAAGTAGAACAGACCACATTCCTCACCCTACACTCGTTGTAAAATGAAGAAAGCCGTCTCAAATGGTCTCAGATTAAAACTTGAAAAGAAACCGGTTATTGAGAACCAAATACTGAACATTAAACTTTCGATACAATAGTCGTGTCAATATGTCCTTTCCTCGTGAATCTTTAAAGAGTAAAACTTATTCAGATTTATTTTTGTTTGTGTTGACTTATTACAGGTATATCCAGTAAATATTATTTTAAATTTTGTCACGAAAAAAAACATGAGAAAACCCAATTACAAAAATTTAGTTCTCAAATTAAGTACCAACTACGTTTATAGGATAGTCCAACTTTTGTGTAAAATTTTTATGAACACGACCCTGTATTACGAATTCAACTCTTATATCGTCTTCAGGATGGTTTCTTTTAGTCAATTATATTGAAAGGGAAAATTAAGTTTTGATGTAGGTAGAGACCTAACTATTATAGTCAGATCTTTTTCAAAAACTCATTTGTGTAAACGACCTGTCTGCCCTCTCTCTCTTATTTATCTTTAACTCCCCGTCTCTCTGGTCTCTAACTTTTGTCAAGTCCCTGAAGGGACCACCAGGTCACCGATTCTGAGGGGTGAGGGTTACGTCCCCCGGACCCAAGCTAGGGACTAGTCCCTTGATCTAGGGCGTACGACGTTGATTCTGGGTTATGTCGATTTATTTATTTATAATGATTTTTTTTTTTTTTTTTTTTCTTGTTAAGTCGTACAGTGAGATTCCTCATCCAGAGAGGATGAAGAGTATCGAGGTCCTATATGATGTTGGGTCGACTCTCTCTTTACACGGAGAACCAGGTACACACAGATGATTGAACACGAGGGACTGGTCGAGAAGACTTAAGGATTGACCATTTTCCGATGGTACGTGATTTGAAAGACAAAGTAAGAATTGTGACGTGTCCCATAGGTGAGTTTTAGACCAAGTCGGAACTGTTAGACCTCCAAGTGATTGGAGAGAATTTTAAAAATCCTACTACCTTCCGGTACCTTTCTAATCTCTACACCGACCCACCTCGGACTTCCAGTGAACCCTGATTTGGTAGTATTTTATTTCTGAAACGGAAAGTCCACACTTGGTCTGTGTGAAATCCCTTTGTACACTCACCACACCAAAGAAATCCTAAGTTAATATCCTTCGGGTTCGGAACTGTTGTAAGTACTTTCAGAGGATCTTAGTGAAACTTTGTCCTTCCTTCCCCCGTCCTGTGTTGGAAATTTTTTACTATATCGATATCCTATACTGTTTCTGTAATGTTGGTTGGCTCAGGTTCTACCACCTTCTAAACTGAAGGTCCTCTGGAACTCGGAGTAATGTACGAGTAATATTATGTGATCGTACGATTTACCGTGGGAGTGGTCGTGGTACTGTCAAGAGTCCAGTTGGTATTTTCCGATTTTTCACCCGTCTCCGGGTTAAGGACCTTTAGAGGTAGAGAAGGGGGTTTATTGACCTTATTAGGAGGGTAAGTAATCGGATACTTTAATGGGTCGGATATTTTTGATTGGTACGGTATAAAGTTCCGAGAGAGTGGAAGACTTACCGGGTGAGAGACAGACACCTCACACAAAGAGAGATTTATTTAGGTGAAGAAGAATAGTGAAGTAGAGGTTCAAGAAAACACTTTTTCATCCTTGGAGTTTAAGTGACCCTTGTTGAGATTCCCAGGAATGATGGGTACGTCCTAACGATCTTACCTCTTTATTCCTTTTAGGATAAACGAACTAGAGAAAGGGGATAAACTGTTGAGGTGAAAGTCGTTTCAGGGATACCTCGTCCAATCTATGATTCAGGTGATGTAAGATTTCTTCCGGACATTGGTAAATTTTAGTGGAACCTCAATTATCAACATTTAACCGTCACCGAGGGACGTGAGTGTTTAGATGTCATGAACCTTTGTACCAGTCCTATTTCCGATACAATGTGTGAATAAACCCCGAAGAGACCACTGAATCTACCATCTCAGGAGGACGTTACGTGTTCTGGGTCCAAACTAGAGACCCAACCTTTGTAGGAAACCTCTTCCCTTACCGATAGTTGAGGTCATAAGAATGGATCTCTTAAGGTACCTGTTTCCTCTGACCACCCGATGTCAGACACCCCAACGTTTTTCAGCCTATGCTGAGTGAAAATGTGTGAATAAACCCCGTAAACCAAGTCCCAGAGTTCTCCTGTTAATGTTACTGTCGTTATATAACGTGTGAAACCTTTCTTTCTGAAGGTATACGACATATAATAGTCGTCTAAGTGATTATAGTATATAACATAAAGTTGATAATCGTTAACTACACTAATTTTTCATTATTTTGAATAGTAAAATTAGTAATACGTCCGTAAGTCTATAAATTTATTGTAATAGAAATCAAAAAAAGAAAGAAAGAAAGAAAGAAAAAATTTAAAATTTTAGAAATTAAGAATGTACGCAAGGGTTTGTACTTGGGGGGAGGGTGGAGGGAGGGGTGATTTTCACTCATGGAACCCTTCGAAATTTATTTAGGGTTACTCCAACAATGAAAGAAGATTTCCTTAATAGAAATTTAATTAAGTACTCAGTGTATTCGTTTAGATAGGATAGTGAAAAATCAGACTTGGTAAGATTAAATCATTATGACACTTTCAAAAACCTCGTTTATTAAAGTAATAGACCTTGACCGACCATGACCTAAAAGGATAGGAACGAACGTTAAAGGGGTCCGTTGACGTCTGTTGACCCCATCATTTATATTGACTTCATAAATTCACAGTGATAACAAGAGACGTAATAATAGAGGTCATTTAAATATACCGGAGAAGACACTGAAACTCATTGTAGTACCACATTCCTTTTACGTCTGTTTTTCAGGAGTTTATTTAACATTCCGAAGTCCAAATTCCCAGTATAGAGGAGAGAAAGGTTGGGGACCGGGGGATTGGTAAGTGAGGGATCCGGTAAATCCTATCAAAATACGAGAATTATCTCCGAGTCACGTACTTACGTACGGTTCAACGAAGTCAACACAGGTTGAGAAACGTTGGGATACGTGACATTGGACCGTCCGAAGAGACAGGTACCCTAAGAGGTCCGTTCTTATGACCTCACCCAACGGTACGGGAGGAGGTCCCGTAAAGGGTTGGGTCCCTAACTTGGGACAGAGGACGTAACGTCCACCTAAGAAATGGGTGTATAAGAGTTAAGTGATCCAACTTCCAACTTTGAATGACAAGATCACAAAAGAAGGAGGACTTTGGATGTAAAGAATTTCTTTTTCTGAGGCCATAGGGGGACCGACCGACCGAGTGGTGGTTTCATTTGTCCTAAAAGTCTTGTAAGAGGTAAAGAGTTGAACAGTGTGGCGAAATCTCGTCAGTTTGGTTTAGGAACATAACTCGACGAAATAAAAGTTTAGAGACACTTTTAGTAGAGGTGAGGTACGGGTCCTAGTACGAAAAACCTAAATTAATAAAAATGGTCAAGACTATTTAGTAAAGTAGAGGACCGACAAGAAAAACACGTTCTCTTCCAACGAAAAGGTCCCACCCTTTATTCCGGGTCCCTCATCTGGTATTAAAAGGTCTACAGACAAAAGTTTTCGGGAAGTTTCTTTTGGTCGGACAAACCGAAACAGAAGAGAAATTACCCAAAAATACCGAAGAAAATGAAACTTTTATAGTATACGGGACATAGAGTGACGAAACTATTAAAGGAGAAAAAGACTTACAAATAGAGGTCAAATAAAATGGGTTTAAGTAATTTCATAAAACAAATAAAAATTTAATTAAGAATGGTAATAAAATGTTTATAAGGAATAAAGTAACTATTGTAAGGTTTAGTCACGGGGAAATTATAAGAGTTCCTAGAGTCTAGAACGTAAACCACATAAATATATGAAAGGGGGACACAATTACTTTACAATTACTGAAGCATGTGGTGTATAAAAGTCTCGACCTATCTTTTTCCTTCCTTTGATTGTGCGAACACCTTTAAAAATACGTACGAATGTTCCGTCCATCGTAAATAGGAACAAATGTCTAGTCGTCGAATTCCGAGTCCCCAATTCTCTAAACAGGTTTTAGGGTGTCGATCCTTCATCGTCCCAGTCTTACGGTCGGTACTGACTGACTGAGTCTCGGATCCACGAGTCCACTCGAAGAGTTTTTCACGAGGAAAGTCCCAAGTGAAAAGTCCATGGGGAGAATAAACTCCCTTAAAAATCCTTTTAGTGAACACGAAAAACTTGGAGAGTCTTTTCTAATAGTAATGACTAAGGTTCTTGTTCTTTATAGTCAGTCCAAATTCTCTGTCCTGAATTCGCGATTTCCGTAAGGTCCAACAGGATTCAAACAACTTCGTTTCAGACTTTGTTGGGTTTAGTATCTCGACGGTGAGTCCATGTCCTTCATAAAGATAAAAAGATGATGATCTTCCGTTACCGTTGGGTGAGGTCATGAGAACGGACCTTTTAGGGTACCTACCTCCTCGGACCTCCCGACGTCAGGTACCCCAGTGATCCTTAGCCTGTACTGACTCGCAGAAGTGAAAGTGAAAAGTGAAAGTACGTAACTTTCACTTCCTTTACCGTTGGGTGAGGTCACAAGAACGGACCTCTTAGGGTCCCTACCCCCTCGGACCATCCGACGTCAGGTACCCCAGCGATCCTTAGTCTGTGCTGACTCACTGAAGTGAAAGTGAAAAGTGAAAGTACGTAACCTCTTCCTTTACCGTTGGGTGCGGTCACAAGAACGGACCTCTTAGGGTCCCTACCACCTCGGACCACCCGACGGTAGATACCCCAGTGTGCGTCAGCCTGTACTGACTTCACTGAATCGTCATCATCATCGTAAAAATAAAGAGAAGTAAGTATTGTCGTTATTATAATGATAATATTAACATAGTGTCATATCATATATATTGTATATCTTATATTATATATTTTATATATGATACATATGTGACAAGAACAACAACAAGTCAACAGTCCAACACAGACTGAGAAAACCCTTTCTTTTCGGTATCCCTTTATTTTGAATAGAGTTTTAAAACTTCATTTTTGAGGTTTTCGATATAAGTTCCTTTATAGTGAAACCCATGAACTACACGGATTACATTTTGGGAAATCGGTCTTCACTTCTCCCTTTTCGTTCGAACTCACGACCAAAAAGATTCGATCGAAGGACACTAAAATAGAGACGAAAGAAGGTCAACCACTCGAAGAAACGAGAAGTAATATGAACGTGTATTATGAACGTACATTTTGAGGACCCTTGTATACTTTTAATCTAAAAGGAAAATAAAAATGAAACCGAGAACTAAAATAATGTGATAATTATAGTATGATTTTTTCACGAGTCACCGTCAACCGATTAATCAGAATAAGTATAACTTTTTCCTGGTATTAGGGTAGACTTTGAAACGTGTCACTTCGAGTCACAAAAGATGAGTCTGTCAAGAGTTGGTATTACTATATTAATATGGGTAAAAGAGTCGTCGTAGTGGGTGTATGATATTAATGTCAGTTTCGATTCCGATACAAATATCACATGATTTCTCCTACCTTAACAAAGTAAAATTCACTAAGTAAATGGAGAAGACAACCATTGTCTTTACGTACCATTACCTTTCTCAGTACCAAATTATACGAAGAGACTTGTTGTTGAAGTCTGTGGTTTTTACTATTTCGAGGGTTTGGGGTGATACTCTTTCATACCCTTTGTACTAAAGGTCAGACCAACGGTATTACTGAGGAGTAAACTTTTAGATCCTACCCGTTCCCTTACGTTTGATCGTACGGCCGCCGGTGACACCCCAGAACCCTCCGAGAGTCAACTAGATGGACCACGTCCTGTTGGGGTGAGTTAGTTCAGTCAAACGTCCTGACTGTAACACCGAGGCTCGGATATCCTACTACTGAGTAGATTCGTGTCCCTTGAAGACCTTCAAGACTTTGAATCACCTTGGACGTTGGTAAGCAAGGAAATACCTACTTACTTACTTACCTATATAGTAAGTGTAGATGATATCCGATCAAGACCTACGGTTCACGTGTCGTTCTCTGTTTCGTCTTTAGTGACAAAAGAACCTTGAGTTAAGGTTACTCAAAATCTAGACAGAAAACGAATAAATGAACTCACTTATTTTTCAAAGTATCAACTAAATGTTTTAACACAATCGAAGTCCTCATATCGTTTCACTAACCAATATGTATAAGTACATATGTGTGTATATAAGAAAAAGTCCAATAAAATGTAATATTCGATAATATTCCATATCTTATATCAAGGAATACGATATGTCATTTAGGGATAACGAATAAAATATGTATCACCACATAGACAATTAGGGTATGAGGATTAATAGGGAGGTGAGGGGAAAGGGGAAACCATTGGTGTCTAAACAAAATATACAGACACTCCGACAAAGACAAAACATTTATTAAAGTGAACATAATAAAAAAGTCTAAGATGTATATTCACTATATTATAAACAGAAACAGACTTAAAGTAAATCACACTATTAGAGATCAAAGTGTGTACAACGCTTATCTTTATAAAGTAAGAAAAAATCTTGACTCCTTATAGGGTAACACACATATATGTGGTATAGTAGAAAAAAGTAGATAACTACCTGTGCATCCAACGAAGGTACATAACCGATGACAGTTGTCACGACGATACTTGTGATCACACGTACATAGTCTTTCGAAAATGAAAATGACACTGTATCCGAGTGGGTATAATCGAACGTACTTTTTTACGGTCAGGTGGTATCTAACCTTCGTGGTAAAAGAACTGTATACCCGTACCTGGGTTGGACCGTTTCTCTCCCTACTAACCTTGTCAGACCACAATCTACAAGACCCCAAGTAAACATTAGTCGATTCTCTCTTGTGGGTAGACGAGAGGTTGTAACTACTCCATCTCTGCCGGTGAAGTAAAGGTCATAAAGTAGAGGAGAGTGACCGAACGGGTTTCGGACACCAACTTTTACAAAGTATTTTAGAACTGAAAGAAACTGAAAAGAACGGGGTACCTTGGAATTCATGCCGTCCTCATCTTCTGTCGTAACACCCTTTGGTATTTCCTAGGGAACTACCCGTCTACGTATACCCATCCATACACCGAGTACCAAGACAAAATCCTTAATAAAGAGTTTACGTACCCCAAAGGAAAAGAAAAATATTGTCGATTTAATACTTGACTAAAAGTATCGAAAGTCCGGTTGTTCGTCTACGGACACAATATTTACTAAGGAAAGGAACCAAGACTATGTAGGTTGTCGACTCGGATTCGGCGAATCTTTAGTCCGTTGTTGTGCTTCCCCTGACTTGTCAGAAACTTTACTTTAAGGTAATAAAACCCCAAAGTAAATCTAAAGGAGGATAAATATACCCGAACTCACTGATAGATAGAAGTCTCGAGAGTTGGAGATTCGGGGACTGTATCCTGTCGTCCCGTCTTCATCTCTCCTCCGTCCAACTCGCCGTACCTGTTCCCGTCCCCACCGGTAAAAAGTTTATACATGACGTCCGAACATTTACAGTTCGGAATTTCAACCTGGAAGTTCTTGTTTATAGAACTTCCGTCTTTATTCTCTGACGTAAATCTTTTAACGTTGATTGACCAAGATAAAAGACAGGAGTGAAAAACCAAACACTAAATTAGTCTTCGGACAACCAATAAAAAGAAAAAGAAGAAAATCCTCACCGTTCTCCGATTAAGTTTCCCCTTTCTTACATTTATGAGGTACCGGTGCGGTAGAACCTTAGAGAGACCCCTGTGTCGTTACAAGTGACATTAAACTGAAGTCGAGATCCTTTAACGAACGTAGTTTTAGCTTGGAGATCGTCTTCAACGTGTTCGTTTAAGTAGTACCATCCAATTGTCGTCCTTACTTTTAAAGTCAGGTTTAACTCGAGTTTATGTAGGATCTCGGTGTCAGAATTTAAGATCTGTTCAGTAAAAGGAACGGTGAACTTTTGTCTCATAGTAGAAAGTTATACTTGGTAAACCCTGGTGTGTGAAGTTGTGTTAAGTACAGATCAATCGATCTTGAGTCATAAAAGACCAAAAGGGTATCGTTAAAAGATTTGATTATACAAGTATATTTACGGAAAAGGTATATTTACGGAAAAGTATCTGAAGACCAGTGGTCATTTCGGTTGAGTACCGAAGGTGACCCCAACACTTAATAGAGATAAACCCCCACCCCTACCCATAGAGAAGTACTCCCTAATGAGATAAAAATAATACCTTAAACGTTTATGTGTTTTTATCGTTCGTACCAAAATTATACCAGGAGTGGGTCGAATTTGTTAATAGTCGTAAACTGGATAGGACAAAACATGAAAGAAACGGAAACAAAAATTAGTAGACGAAAGTGGATATCGATATATGTATGTATAGAAATTTTCGATTCTGAGAGAGTAATTTTTTCATTAGATTATAATATGGATCGTTTAATTATTACTGAGGAGTCATAGTAGATTACGTGTCAAACACGAGTCTAAAGGTTTTTATAGAGTTTTTTACAGAAAACCGGTAAACAAACTTAGTCCTACGTTTGATCCGGGTACGTTACAGAGTTCATACAGGTTTAGGTATTGTGAAGAGTAAAAAACAATGTAGTAACAAAACCAACTTCTATTAAAAGAAATCCCAAATCCTTAAGAATTACTCAGTAAATTCTATAGGGAGAACAAGACGATAAAAGATATTTGACCGTCATTCTGGGTCTCCGAATAACTGATAGAGATTACCTTTCTTAGGTAGTACCCATCGACACTTGAGGACATAGTCCCTGTATAATATACTACTGTTCTGAATAGATACAAACTTTACAACAGTCGGACTAATTAGATCTTATCTCGTAAAAAATAGTAAATGACTACTAGAACGGGTTCAGTATACAGTAACCACCACCACCAAATCAGTAAGTCAACACAGGTTGAGAACACTGGGTTGAGAACGTCGGGTGGTCCGAGAAGACAGGTACCCTAAAGGGTCCGTTCTTATGACCTAACCCAACGGTAAAGGAAGAGGTTTAGTAATACAGTAATCCCGAAGATTTGACCACTAAAGAGATTAGACGGTGAAATCGACGCAAATAATCGATTCATACAGATTTACTCCTTGTTATTGTTGGTTTTCTTTTGTTGAAAGGAAATGGAACTTTACGTTAAGTATATTTTTAAGTTCCATTAAAGAATAAAAGGATTACATAGTCAAAAATGTTACTCATTTATGGGATCATTGAAAGTTTCCACTGGTAAAATTTTTTTCATAGTAATACTTGAATGACTACTAAGTACAAAACTACGTTAAAAATCCCCTGACATTACTATCCTTACCTTTCCTACTTCAGTAAAGTAGAAAAAAGTCAATAAGATTCGACAAAAGTCTATTTTTCGAGTGACATTAGAACCGATTGAAAGGAGAAAGGTAAGAGGGAAAATGGAGAGACAGTGAGATGATAAAATCGTCCGAGGGAGATATTTTTACCGACCTTCGTTCGTGACTCTGATCTACTGTAGATTTTTAGGTCCATATATATGTTTAAGAGTTCCGTTTGGGTACACCCCAAAATTCAATTTTTTTTAAATTTTTAAACGTAAAAAAATTTAACCTCCCATTATCGAGATACCCATAAATCACTCCCTAAGTGTGTATGAATCCCTTCCCATCCATGTCTGTAGGTGTGAGATATATAAACTAGGTACTAGATGTACAAACTAGCGATCTGGGTGTGGTACGGGTGTCGTAACTCGTGTCGACGTCTCCACGGTCAGTGACCGTTGGCACGAGGAAACTTGTGATCACCGGTGACCCCATCGTCATCCATAACGAAACTTTTCTTCAAAGGACCGGTTGATAAAAGTCCTTCACGACACCAAGAAAATAAAGAAAACCTATAAGTGTCACACGGGTTTGTCTGTCTAATCTCTGAGACTCACCAAAACATTACTTCTTCGGACAAATTGAAACGTACAAGGTCGTAAAGGGTTCGTGACCTTTATACCATCCGATTTGTCAATTCCGGTCTCAAGAAACGTTCCCACACACTCCTTATAATCACCTCCTTTAAATTTTTTTTGTTGAAATATACGATGAAGTATATTTTATCTATTCGTTGTTCCAGGATGACATATCGTGTACCTTGATACAAGTGATAGAACATTATTGGATATTATTTTCTCTTAGACTTTTTCTTACATAGATAGAGACTTAGTGAAACGACATGTGGTCTTTGATTGTGTTATATTCATAGAGACCATATGGAGACTTACACGGGAAACAACGTTTTATACAGAAACGTCTACATTAATTCCATTCCTAAAGTTCTACTCCAATAGAACCCAATCCCGAGATCTACCTTACCACTCACAGGACTTCTGGTCTGTATCTCTGTGTCCCCCTTCTGACACACTTCTACCTCTATCCCTGACTTCATTATTTAGACGTTTGGTTCTTTGTGGTTGTTAGCGATCCCCTTCTTCGATCCTCTCTTCTTCCTTATGTAAGAGTCTCTCAGGTCTTCCTTAGTTGTAACTGCAGTGGAACTAAAACTGAAGACCGAAGGTATTTGTACTGTCTAATTTGAAACAACAAAATTCGATGATCCTAATCCATTAAACAATGTGTCGGTAAGGTCCTTTATTTATGTTATACGGACTTAGTTACCTCTAACTGAGTCCTCTAGACACCATCTACCGTAAGCATGAATGACTTTTACAGGTGTCGACTAAGACTACCTGTATATGTAGTTCTTAGTGGTGAAGTCCTGGGACCCCCAACTGGACGAATATAACTGTAGGACAACCTAAATCAGTGGACTACACTACTCGACTGAGTAACCTTTTCTGGAACTACGACCCTTTCTAACTCCCGTTGTCCCCTACTCTACCAACCTACCGTAGTGTCTGAGTTACCTGTACTCAAACTCGTTCGAGACCCTCTATCACTTCCTGTCCCTTCGGACCGTACGAAGTCAAGTACCCCAATGTTACTCAACATTTACTGAATCGTTGACTTCGTGTCGTTACCTTAAATCCGAGAACGACACTGAGGTCGTCTGGTTATTTTGAAAGACGAGAAATGGGGGTTCAGACAAAAAGTCTCTCGCGTCAGGGTTTCTTTTACGATAGTCCAGTAGGGAATCCATCATGTGACCTTCATCAAAAATATCCGCCACTGCTGCCAGTTCCGACGTACTCATCTTTCTCCTGATGAGAAGACATCCAAGTTTCCCTCCTCTGCTTCTAGTCGTGAACTAGTAGGTTAATTGGTACGCCTAGAGTGAACTTCTCTAGTAGAGTAAGACGTCGGACTTGTTCCGCCTCGAAAAAAAGAAAACCATTGAACTCTTTGCGACCAGAGAATACTGAAGTTTGGTAAGATCAAGTGAATATTAGGAAGATCTGAGTCAACGGAAGAAAAAGAGTCGACGGGTTCTTCCGACGACGAAAGTAGAGATCGAAAATAAGTAGACTTTTATAGAAGAGAAGGGGTGGACAAGAGTAAAATCACGAATCGAAGGGACCGAGAGACCTAGACCAGACGGGAGAGTCAGAAACTAAAGAGGTTTCCTCATCCTCTACAGAGAGGTCAGGACAGTTCTCGATTACTACTTATTTATTCCGTAGACGAGAATTTTTATGGAGGTGTTCCTCTTCAAACGGTCAGTCCTTTCTCGACTACATACGAGAAGACCAAAAGACCAAACTGTCGAAGAGTATGTCTCCGACTGATCTGGGATCCTCCAATAAACGAGTACCAAATTGGTTCTAATAGGTCAGTTTTTGATTTAAACCCTCTTCGACGGTTTCTTTTTAAAGGTTTTAAAAACGGGGTCAACAAAGAAGTAGGTCCTTCCGACTTCACACTACTACCCCCTATTCTGCCACTTCCTCTATAAGGAAGAGGAATATTTGGTGTCTCCAGGACTAGGTCGAGAACCTCGGTCGGTGTCAAGTGGACGATGGGTCAAGTTTGTCCGACAGCCTCGGATCTGACCCGTAAATTGGTAATCAATTATATAATAAACAACGACGACAATTTGAGCTAAACTCCTCGTAGGAATATCGACTTGAAGACTTCGTTTTAGTTTAAAATTCAATCCCTGAGGTCCCTGAATATTTACATATGTGTATTTTCTTAGGGTCGTTATTTTGTCATGAACTAATAATGGTTTACTGAGTGGGTCCATCATTTACAAGATTTTCGAGTTTCTTTCTTCGAATCCGGACTCACATCAAGTCAGACCCCATTTCAACGGGAAACCTTTTCATCTTTTTCAAACAACATTAGTGTATAGAAAAGTGACAGACCTGTCGAAGTACTGAAGATCTTGATTCCTGTCAGAAAAAGTCCCCTTTCTCCTTCTTTTCCTTTGTTGAAAGATGTTCCACGGTTCATTACACCAGTTGTAAACTAGATTAGGACGGAGTCCCGTCAGGACTCCGTTCTGTCACTTCGTTCCTTCAGTCGAAGGTCCGACGAGAAAGGAGGAGAACAGGTGGTGGAGGAACAACCCCACAGGTAAAAAGAGTGGACCACAGGTGCAGAGTAGGAGACTTCAGACCGTTCGGGGAGTCAGGGAAGGAGAGTCATTCACGGGGTACGAGGGGGTCGAAATTTCCCGGTCGGACTAGATATCAGGTAAATCAGTTTCGATACCAAAAAGGTCATCAGTACATACCTACACTCTCAACCTGATATTTCTTTCGACTCGTGGCTTCTTAACTACGAAAACTTGACACCACGACCTCTCGAGAAATCTCAGGGAACCTGAGGTTCCTATAGGTTGGTCGGTTAGGATTTACTCTAGTCGGGACTTATAAGTAACTTTCCTGCCTACGATATTGCCTTTGAGGTTATAAAACCGGTGGACTACCCTTCTTGACTGAGGACCCTTTTTCTGGGACTACGACCCTTTCTAACTTCCGTCCTTCTCTTCCCCTGCTGTCTCCTACTCTACCAACCTACCGTGGTGGCTGAACTACCTGTGCTCAAACTCGTTCGAGGTTCTCAATCACTACCTGTCGGACCGTACGAAATCAGGTACGTCAGCGTTTGTCGACCTGTACTGATTCACTGACTTGACTTGACTGAATACCAGGTCCAACTTCACGAATGTCTTCTTGTACTTCTTTCGTCCTGAAGAGTCTACTCCCAGAAGACCCTATACTTCAACACAGGAAAGAAACATCTCTATTCACTGTTACTTTTCCGTATAAAGATTATAATTTTAAATAAAAAATTTATTTAAAAAGAGTTTACCCGTAAGAGACCTCAGACACTCTTAAAATAATGGAATTTTTTATATGATGAGCTTTATCTCGATGGTATACTGCGTCGTTAAGGTGAGGACCCGTATATAAACCTCTTTTCGTATTAAACTTTTCTAAGTATATGGATCAGTACAGGTTGAGAAACACTGCGGTACCTGACATCGGGTGGTCCGAAGAGACAGGTACCCTAAGAGGTCCGTTCTTATGACCTCACCCATCGGTAAGGGAAGAAGTCCCCTAGAAGGACTGGGTACCTGACTTGGGACCAGAGGACGTGACGTCCGTCTAAGAAACGGTAGAGTCGGTGGTCCCTTCGGGGAAAGAAAAAAGTGAAAGTCACAAGTATCGTCGTGATACATATTATCAGTCCTACACCTTCGTTGTACTTACAGTTAGTTGCCTTCTTACCTATTTCTTCCACACCATATATATTTGTTGCCTCATAATGAGTCGGTATTTTTCTTGTTTTATTCCGGTAAACGTCACTACATCTACCTACATCTCTAATAGTGTGACTCACTTCATTCAGTTTGTCTCTTTCCGTTTATACTATACTATGATGAATATGCATCTTAGATTTTTTTACCATATTTACTTCTATAAATGTTTTTTGTCTTTATCTGAATGTCTACATCTTTTGTTTGAATTCTAATGATTCCCCTTTCACCCCCACCTTCCTTATTTATTTCTTATTGATCTCAGGGGATCTCATGTCTCTTGAGACAAGTCATGAGACATTGCTGGATATATCCTTATCTTAGGTTTCTTTTCTTTCTTTCAATCAGCGTGTCAGCACAGACTGAGAACTCGAGGATACCTGACATCGGACGGTCCGAGGAGACAGGTACCCTAAAAGGTCCGTTCTCATGATCTCACCCAACGGTAAAGGAAGGGGTCCCCTTAGAAGGACTGGGTTCCTAGTTTGGATCCAGAGGACGTAACGTCCGTCTAAGAAATGGTTGACTCGATGTCTTAGGTTTATTCTCACCTATGTACATATGTATATTGACTAAGTGAAACGACATGTCGTCTTTAACTGTGTTGTGACATTTAGGTGAGATGAGGTTATTTTTAATTGATCTTTATATGATGAGTTATACTCTATGTAAGATGAACTAAGTCGTAGGAAGAACAGGAGGATCCTTTATATTTATCTTCCTTTCGAGACCACTGACTCCGCTCCTCCATCTACCCTACGAATTCCCATTATCGGTATCATCGTCGTCGTCGTTCTCATTTTTCTTATTTTATAGATTAAAAATAAGATGTAGATGAAACACGGTCCTTAAAAGGATACATGGATAGACGAGGAGTTTTACTAGGAGATTCTATCTACAGTTATAGTGGTAACTGTCTATTTAGTCGCAGGTGTCGTACAGTCGTCATACGGTCCATGGAGGTGTGTATTGTTGAGTACAAGGGGTCGAGGGGCTTGAGGCTCCAGGAGTAGTGTGTCGAACCCTGTGGTTGACGTTGGTTGTTCTCTTAAAGATGTTGGTGATGACCAAATCTTCTTGTTTGTGGAGATTATGAAAACATCGTGTAAGAACAGACGAAAAGGGATCCTCTTTCTTTTTGCCGTCTTCTCTTTTACGTAAACGACGAGAGTCTAAACCCTTTGCTAAGAGTAGTCACAGTCACAACACCTCTCCTACGATTTGAGTTTGCGGTACTCTAGATTTGATTGTGAAGGGGGAGATGGAAGGAAGACGTAAACGAGAGTTCAGAGAGGACCTTGAGTCATATTATAAGTAAATTGGTTATCAGTAAAACATAGTCCGGGACAAATACAACACCGTCTTCTCTCATCCCGTATATTTCTACTCCCTTCTGGTTTAAGAAAGGGAGATTCTCAAATGTTAACTTCCCTTCAATGGTATACCTATGTCCGGTGGACTCAAGTTGGTTTTCTACATGTTGGAGTTTTCGAGAACCTTAAGTCTTCTTCTCAAAATCAAGTCAATAAAAACCAAATTTATACATAGTAAAGAATAACGTATGTAAACGGTAAAGAGACCCTAGACGAACCGTCCTCGTGTCTCGACGAGGACCTTTACAAACGAGAGGATACTTGGGTTTAAACCTCACGATGTTGATAACTAATACCTTATAATTCACTCCTTTTTTCTTCTCAATTTCCGACGAAAAGGTATTGTGGGCTTTTGCTTTTCTATTAGACATCGTCATTTCTGTGTTTATAATGGATTCTTGTACAACTCCTGTGCGTTTCCGGTAAGTAGACTTGTCATTGTAGATGATACTACTCCACCCCAAAGACTGAATACTCAGAAAGTACTACGTGTTAAAGGATTGTCCTGTCAGAGGACAGAAATAAGAAGTCACACCTAAGTCACGAGTCACCGTCGTCAGTCGAATACCTACTAGGTGTTTGGGTGTTTCAGTTCGGACGGGAGTTTGACTTCGACACACAACAACTGATTGATTGAGAAGTATTCTATTGTACAATACACTATTACTACTGTCTAGAGTCTGTCAAGTCAACGTTTGATAACGGATAAGTTAGGTAGTGTGGTTCGTAAGTGTCTACGAGTCGAAAGTAAAACACCTTATGGTTATTACTATCTTTACATGTTCAGGTGTGACGAACCATCTATGACAATTAGAATGAAATGTTATCTTACAAAAAGTCTCCTCCACTGACACTTCCTTTAAGTATTTTACGTAGGACCTAAGAGCAATTACAATGGTTGACTTCTGTTAAAAGATATCCTCTGATTTTTTGTTGTTGTTTAAGTTTGTACTACTGATTTTTATGGAATAATGTCTTTGTTAGAAAAAAGACAAATATTTTCCCCAACCGTATGAAAAATAAGTCCCCGGTCTATCATTTATAAAATTCGAACGTCTGAACAGATACAAAATCAACGAGTCGAGACGGTACCATAAGGGTTTCGTCGGTATCTACTAGACTTCGTTTATCCAGACCAACACAACGTTATTTTGAAATGTTTTGTTCGTAGACCAGACTACTGACGTCGAACGGTTCGGGACCAAATTTATAAACAACCAGAATTTTTTTCTTAATCGAAAAAAACATAATATATAACACTTAATGAACGTTTATTTAAAGGATCTTTAATATATGTAAATTTTAGGGAAACTTTCAACATATCTGATAAAATAAAAAATTTAAAAATTAACTTCCTATTAACGACATATTATAACACAATCAAAGACGGTATGTAGTTTACTTAGTCAGTATCCTATGTATATAGGGGAGGGTGAACTTGAAGGGAGGGTGGACGGTGGGGTAAGATAGGGTGATCCAACAGTGTCTTGTGACCTAAACTTTAGGGACGTAGTATATCGTTTAAGGGTGACCGATAGATAAAATGTATACCACGTTAGTCAACAGAGTTCAATAAAAAACAAATTTATATATAATAGAGTATAATGTACACGAACGGTATTCCGTGCGATAATAGACTTAAAGATAAGTTACATGGACAAAAACTTAAAGTATTTAGAAAAAATATTTACACTACAAGTCAGACGAAAGAATAACGTGTCTACTTAGATATAATTTTAGTCCCGTGTGGATACTACTTAAGTTCTAAAAAAAAGAGTCACGTTTTCATGTGTAATAGACTTTTTGACACGTAACGTACATCCTCGACCACACCTGTTTCCGGAAAATCCTTACTGTCTCAGACCCCAGGAGTGGGATCTCTCCGAAGACGCACGTCTTCGTTCTCGAAAGAACTCTCGTCACTAGGGTCTCACCCAAAACTTCGACATCTTGAATCGTTAAGTCGTCCCGACGTCCGATCTTGAGGTTCCAGTGTTAGTTGAAACCCTACGAAATTGAAAGTCTAGTGCTTTCTCAAACGGTGGGTGACCCCAATAGGTCCCACTTTCTTACCAACAGAACCTAAAGTGGGGACTCTTCACACGTAATGCGAGACCTTCTCTATGGTACGATCCTCACCCATATCTCTCCGGTGTGTCCAGGGACCTTAAAAATCTGCCTACAAATTAGCGGGAAGAGTCCGAATTTTTTTTATAATGAGTGAAGGTACTAGGTCCAAAAGACTTCGAATATGGGTGTCTGAAGGTTAAGAAAAGAATGACAAAATCCTAGGCAGTATTTGTCTGTTGGAACTGTATGTAACTGTCAGTCTTTCCTGGACGTCCACGAACTCCTCCGACCAGAACTCGACACCCGAGCGAGGGGTGAGGTCTATAAGTCAATTGCGACCGGACTCGCCCACGTGTCTCTTGTCCAGAGAGCATTTAACTTACCCTTCGTAGATGAGTGACGACTAATACCGGGTCGTTTAACGACCCTCAACTCCTCCTATTTCTTCAATTCTGGATGATAAATAGAATGTTTCTTAGCAATTGAGGGGTTGTTAGTGTACACTTCCGTCTGTCGCATATTACTTCGTGGTAGTGACCCTTGATTATCGTCCGTAATAGACGTATAAAGTCCGACCTTTTTCAGTGATAGTTCAGAGATGAACTTCTATTGACTTGTGACAATAAAGTGACTAGTTATTGTACGTAATAGATGTGAAATAAAACAAGTAGATCCACGTCTATATTTCGTAGTGTGACGACCATGAAAGAAATTAGAGAGCAACCAGCCAATTTCTCTGAATCCTCTTGACACCCGAAAACCCCATCGAGTCGACCATTTCTTAGACGGACGTCACGTCCTCTGGACCCAAGCTAGGGACCCAACTCTACTAGGGGACCTCTTCCTTTACCGTTGTGTAAGGTCATAAGAACGGACCCTTTAGGATACCTGTCTCCTCGGACCTCCCGATATCAGGCACCTCAGTGTTCTCAACCTGTACTGAAAAGTACGTTTCTACCCGTGTTTTTTCCTGTCTTTACCATACCTGGATTGTCTTCGACTTCTACAATTCTTCTCCACCGTTCTTATATGTCTTGTTAATATGTTTTTTCTAGAAGTACTGGGTCTATTGGTGCTACCACACTAGTGAGTGGATCTCGGTCTGTAGAACCTCACACTTGAGTTCACCCGGAATCCTTCTTAGTAATGTTTGTTACGATCACCTCCACTACCTTAAGGTCGACTCGATAAAGTTTAGGATTTTCTACTACGACACCTTCACGACGTGAGTTATACGGTCGTTTAAACTTTTTGAGTCGTCACCGGTGTCCTGACCTTTTCCAGTCAAAAGTAAAGTTAGGTTTTCTTCCCGTTACGCTTTCTTACGAGTTTAATGGTGTATTAACTTGAGTAAAGTATACGGTCGTTTCATTACGAGTTTTAATAGGTTCGATCCGAAGTAGTTATGCACTTGACTCTTGAAGGTCTACAAATTCGACCTAAATCTTTTCCGTCTCCTTGGTCTCTAGTTTGACGGTTGTAGACGACCTAGTATCTTTTTCGTTCTCTTAAGGTCTTTTTGTATAAGAAGACGAAGTAACTGATACGATTGTGGAAACTGAAACACCTAGTGTTGTTTGACACCCTTTAAGAAGTTCTCTATCCTTATGGTCTGGTGAACTGGACGGAGGATACTTTGTACAAACGTCCAGTTTTTCGTTGTCAACCTTGGCCTGTACCTTGTTGTCTGACCAAGGTTTAACCCTTTCCTCATGCAGTTCCGACATATGACAGTGGGACGAATAAATTGAATGTACGTCTCATGTAGTACACTTTACGCGACCTACTTCGTGTTCGACCTTAGTTCTGACGGACCTCTTTATAGTTTTGGAGTCTATACGTATACTGTGGCGGGAATACCGTCTTTCGTTTCTCCTTGATTTCTCGGAGAACTACTTTCACTTTCTCCCCCCACTTTTTCTACCGAATTTTGAGTTGTAAGTTTTTTACTACTAGTACCGTAGGTCAGGGTAGTGAAGTACTGTTTATTTACCCCTTTGTCACCTTCGTCACTGTCTGAAATAAAACCCACCGAGGTTTTAGTGACGTCTACGACTGACGTTAGTACTTTAATTTTCCGAGAACGAGGAACCTTCTTTTCGATACTGTTTGGATCTGTCACATAATTTTTCGTCTCTATAATGAAACGGTTGTGTCTAGACATCTCAGTTTCGATACCAAAAAGGTCATCAGTACATGCCTACACTCTCAACCTGGTATTTCTTTCGACTCACGGTTTCTTAACTGTGAAAACTTGACACCACAACCTCTTCTGAGAACTCTAAGGGAACCTGACGTTCCTCTAGGTTGGTCAGTTAGGATTTCCTTTAGTCAGGACTTATAAGTAAACTTCCTGATTACGACTTCGACTTTGAGGTTATGAAACCAGTGGACTATGTTTCTCGACTGAGTGACCTATTCTGGGACTACGACTCTTTATGACTTCCATCCTCCTCTTCCCCTGTTGTCTCCTACTCTACCAACCTACCGTAGTGTCTGAGTTACCTGTACACAAACTCACTCGAGGTCCTCAACTACTTCCTGTCCCTTCGGACCATACGCCGTCAGGTACGCCAGCGTTTCTCAACCGATGTTGACTCATCGACTTGTTGTTGTCCTCTCGACAAACCAGAGAAAGAGGCAAAGAAGAGCCTATTTCACATATTAAGATGACCGGAAGGAGACTGGAGTCTCTTCGTTCGTATCTCCGATTTATCAGAGACGTCCTACGAACCGTAATAGTCTTGGAATCACGACAGATCCTCTTCCGTTACCGTGGGGTGAGGTCATGAGAACGGACCTTTTAGGGTACCCGCCTCCTCGGACCATCCGACGTCAGGTACCCCAGCGATTCTCAGCCTATGCTGACTTGCCGAACTGAAAGTGTAAAGTGAAAGTACGTAACCTCTTCCTTTACCGTTGGGTGAGGTCACAAGAACGGACCTCTTAGGGTCCCTGTCCCCTCGGACCACCCGACGCCAGATACCCTAGCGTGTCTCAGTCTGTGCTGACTTCGCTGAATCGTCGTCGTCACGACAGACACTCAGTCTTTCCCGATGGTGATCAAACCCACGTTTTTCATCGGTTGTATTTGTGGTAAAGGACTTTTCCCTAGGATTAATAGATACAATTGAATGACACAGCAGATGACTCAACAGACATTTGCCGTGCGACAGTTCTTAAGTTGCAGTCGAAACTACAGTGTCGGGACACGATGAGAGATTACACACAGATTTCGAGTTATTCATTTCCGACGTGTAAGATTCTGTGCTAGACACGTTCCTGTGTGAAGAAAATAGGACGCAAAGAAAATGTACCTAACAATCGAAACGAATAAAGTCGACATAACAGTTGATTATTCGGGAATTCAAACTTTTATAGACTACTTTTTCTTACTAATTTCGGTTCTCCCAGTAAACCGAAAATCCCCCGTCACCACCCAGTGTCCGTCCTCCCTCCGAAGATAAGGAAACCGTGACCTTGACGGACATCCTATCATGTCACTACTGTATCCTTGTAGGACCCTGGGGGGGTTCTGATCTAGGTACTGTGATCAGGGTACTGGACTGTTATTCCAAGGTACCTTCCGAAAACCCTTTCCGACATTAATGAATATCATCACCTGTCCTTTTTACAGAGGAGGACGTATAAAATTAAAGATAGGACAGTATTTACCGACGGCCTCCTATATTTCGATGACTCACCCTCGGTTTCTTATTAATTCTATGA
Source organism: Capra ibex (assembly GCA_006410555.1). Taxonomy (NCBI): domain Eukaryota; kingdom Metazoa; phylum Chordata; class Mammalia; order Artiodactyla; family Bovidae; genus Capra; species Capra ibex. The sequence goes on from SJYO01037955.1 coordinate 28,392,340, forward strand.
CCCCCTTGTGGACCGAAGACAAAAAACTTAAAAACAAAACACAGGTACGTTTTAGGTGACTGATGAGTATTTCTAAACCGTAAACGGTCCAGGAATGGTCCACGACATTCTATTATTCCTACATTTGCTATTTTGGGAATAAGAAACCCCCATCATATCAGATAGTCTCCCTTGTCTTTCGTATATTCTCAGAGGTAATCCAACTTTCTTTACTGTAATTACTATAAATTCCAGGTTTTACCTTAACTCTTGCCCTTTGAAGGATGTCAAGTAAGATTAAGAACAACCTTATATTTATTCTCGGTATTCTCTCATTTCTGGTACCTCGGTCCATGATAAGATTCATGAAATTTATATAGTTGTGAATCTTAGGAGTAGTGTCGGAATGCTCCATCTATGATAATCGTACAAGTAAAATCTCTACTTTTTCGTTTTAATTTGTCTTGGTTCCCTGTTTCTCCAGTGTTTTGAATTCATTCTAGAACGTCCTTCATTCGACATCTTCACCTGATGTAGTTTCAACGTCTCCAACTCAAGAACTTCATGACCCGACGTATGATGGAGAGAGTCTCCCTTTCTTTCCCAATGGTTCTAAGGTTCTACCTGTGTGTGTAAGAGAACCCCCTTGACCCTTTTCGAAACACCTATTTCGTTATAAACTTTATACGGAATTTCTGTTTTTAGGTATTTCCAAACGAGGGTGGACCCTCTCTTCTTCTCTTAAAGACCGTTTCTTCAGTAATACGTTCCGATATTACTCGTCCTCAAGACGGCTGTATTTGTACCCACATTTGTCGTATGTTCCCTCTACTACGACCTTTATGTGTGTCCTAGGTACAACACCCGGAAGAATTTCCTACCTCTCTACTCAAATAATTATCAACTCCTTTGTCACCCCTCGATGACTTCTACTGCCCCGTCTTCTCAGTGACCTAGTCTCCATCCCTTCTTCTTACTTACACCTTCGTCTCCCATCCCCCGACCCTTGTCCTTTTTTTTATCCTCCATCCCTTCGTTTTAATCCTCCGATCCTGTCCTCAGGTGGATACTTGCATGTCATCCCTGGGGTTGTTCGTTCTCCTATCAATAATGTCATTTAATAGAGTATATACTCAAAAAAATTAATTCAAAAAGTAAAGTATAACCTCATATCGACTAAATGTTACAACACAATCAAACATATGTTGTTTTATTAAGTGAATATGTACATAGGTTTTAGAAGGAGTCTTTCTACACGTTAGTCGATTATTAAAGAGATTATGAATTATTCAGAATTCATAAACAAGGTATATTGGTAGTTTAGGACACGGTTTTTGGTTACCTCTCTCTCTACTTTAATAATTTTTTTGTTTTGCGTACTCTGGTGTCGTCGGACTGAGGTCTCAGACGAATGAAGTCCTTGTGACAGAAAGAGACTTTCTAAGATTGGTAGGAGTAGTGAAAGGGGGTGTTGATTTTCGTCGAAAGAAACATCATTCAAACACGGTAATGAAGAAAGTTCATATGTTTCTACAGATAGAGAAAGTTGACATTTGAGGAAGTTTGGGGAAGAATCGGACATACACATAAAAACGAGTATAAATATAGAGACGTAACCACTTAATGTGACGATGGGTACACACACCCGACTTTTGAAGAGTACCCTGAAAATTTTTATCAAGAAAGAAAGGTCTTTTATAAAGAGTTCGGACATGAGACACCTTCCATACAAACATACCCGGGTACTGACGTATTTGTGGGTAAGTGTACCTACTCCAGGACATGGGTGTGTCTCTCGTTTCGGGACTCCCGAATCTTCTACCCGGTCTGTGAACTACTCGTTCTTTTCTTTCTCTACTCACGTTACCTACTAATCAATCCACCACGTAACGCACCCAATTAGAATCGACCAGACCAAACTGGTGTACGAAAAAGGGGTCTCATAACGAACCGTTACGGTACATACCTAGTACAATTGATTTCTACCTACTACGCGAAATCAGTACCCAGGGGTTTAATAAAGTCCCGTTCTATACAGTCGAACAACTACGACGAATCGTTATCTTAATCTAAATACTAAACGCGGATTCAAGTGACCTTGACCCCCGGACTGTCAATTCCGACAGATGTATCGATCCCACATGGATGTACTGGTCGAGTGAGATCCTTTGAGGTAGTACTCGTCTGAAACCCGAAGGACCATGACTCCACAAACCGTCCTTGTACTCATCACCAAGGTCTGGACCTGTGTTTCCCACTGACAACACTGACCCTTCACTCTCCTGTTTTTCCGGGTGTGAACCCAAGACGTCTAGGACCAGTCACGGGAAAGGGTAGATGACAACGACATGACATAGAGAACGGACAGTCCTTCGACAGGAGACTCATATGTGGTAAACTAAAGATACTAAGAAACTCGTTATCTCGGGACTTCCACCAGTTACACGTCAATTATGTCCGCCGCTCTAGACTAGGAGATACTTACGGGGGGTAGGGGGACATTCGGTTCTCCAAGGTACTATTGTTCTACCCCCATCTCCCTAACCACCCTTAACAATTCACACGTTTTCCCATCCATCAGTCCCTCGATATTTCCTATGAAGGTAAATCAATAAAATAAACGTTATAGTAAATAATGAACGACACAAGTTCCATGGTAAACCCCATGACGCTTGATATGTTGGGACTTATTCTGTGTCGACGAGTACTAGGCCTCTCCCTCTATTCTCTTTATACGTTTGTTGATATGAGGTTTCGTCACAAATTGTATAATGAAGTCTCACCATTCCTTAGTGTACTGGAGGAAGTTTCTGTGTGTACTTCCTTCCTCCCTAACGAGGTCCGGTTCCCAATTTCACAAAACCGACTTGGAATTTCATACCCGTCCTAAATATAAAGGTCTTACACCCTATTCCGTCCTCCTCCTGTCAAACCCTTCTACCCTACCGTACTTGTTGTAGGGTCTCCTCCCTTTCGTGGGTCCCCTCCTCACTGAGCCGATCTGAATGTTAACTCCAGTCCACTGTCTGCCACCTAAGCTCACAGAACCTTATCCAAACGTCAAATTTAAAATCCATCACCCCTCCCATGATCTCTGTCCCGTTAAATCTCGTCTCCCTATACAACCTAAGACTTGTAGAAATAACCGTTTCCTTCCTCTCCACCCTTCTCCCACCTTCCTCCCTCTGTCAATGATTCCCCAATAACACTGGGGAATCATATTTCAGCTCCACCGGACGTCTTCCCACCACCGTAAATAAATACAAACCTATCAAGACAGATCCTAAGAGAGACTCTTCCAAATAAATAAAAAGAAGGTACCCCAAAACGAAGCTTAGATTCTTAAGTCTTTTCACGTGTATCTTTTACATATGTAATGTTAACATTTGACTGTCTAGTACTTGTTATCAAAAAAAAAAAAAGAATTGACCTCATTATGACTAAATGTTACAACACAATCAAAGACGACATGTCACTTCACTGAGTCGATATACGTATGTATATAGGGGACAGGGACAACCTGAAGGGAGGATGGATCAGGGGGGAGGAGGTGGTCGGTAGGATAGGTGGATCCAAGGTGTCTCGTGACTCGACTCGAGGCACTAGTCTCAACCCGTACTGACTAGCTTCTTGTGAAAGTGCCTACTTTCATTCATCGATAAGAAGAACGAATAGTGTTTCTGTTTTTTTTAATTGTATACGTTTTATTCACCGTCGTTAAAGAAGTTGTATAGGCGGTATGAGTCTCCGACAGAAAGTTGTTTCGGGTTTCGAACTCGAGGAGTCTGGGGTACTGTACCGTTTCTTTTACCGAACCCCTTTAAGATGGTGGTGAAACCCCCATAATATAAACACACACCCTCTCCCAAAGTCACACCCTATCTCGTACGCGGTTAATCATTTAAGCATTGAGTAAGGAAGAGTAAAGGAATGTCTTTCATCGTTATTCAGTGTAATAGAAGACTGACTTCCGAGACCTTGTATGACCGACCCTATTACGTTTGTATTGATTGTCACTCGGGAAAATGTCGGGGAGTGTAATTAATCCCTCGTCTAATTGTACAGTCTACGAAGATTTTATCCTCCCAACATTACTCAGACACCAGACCGTGTTGACTTTGTAACTACTGCAAACAATTTTTGTCGTGGTTGGGAGGGAAACTTACTGGAGGTTCTTTTTACTACAAATGTAACGTACAATCTTCACATCGGACGTTAAATCAGTATTTTAGGGTTAATACCAAAGTACTGCGACCTTACTGGGTACTTTGTCGTTACCGAATTTGTCAGTCCATGTGACAAAAGGGAAAGAAATAACACATTACACCTGAACTCGTATATGAAGTTGACTCCTTCTCTTTTAGGTAGGTATCTTAAATTAATTTCCATGGATGATACACCCCGAAGGGTCCACCAAGTCACCATTTCTTAGACGGACGGTTACGTCTCTGTCCTCAAGCTAGGGTGCCAACCCTCTTAGGGGACCTCTTCCTTTACCGTTGGGTGAGGTCATAAGAACGGACCCTTTAGGGTACCTGTCTCCTCAGACCACCCAGGGGCAGGTGTCCCAGCGTTTTCTCAGCCTGTACTGAATCACTGATTTGTTTTGGTGGTGGTGGATGATCCATTAATCCTAAAAAAATCCCGTACACTCCCTAAATCTTCGTCGTCTTTTGTCCTCGAAACGGAATTAACTGACGTTGTATTAATTCAGAACTTCGGGTGTGTTGAAAAACTCAAGACACGTACCATGCCTGTATATGTACTGCTACAACACTCCATATTTACAATAGTGTCTCGTCACTCGTTTCAAGATACCTTCGTATCTCCGTCTTGTCCAAAGACCCCGATTTCCTAAAGCTCTCCACAAGGGTTCTCTCGTCTACAAACTCAAGTCGGAAATTCTATTTCTTTTCTAACAGTGTCCTGTTCTCCCCTTACACGTTCAGTACAATTCCTCTTCTCTGTCGAACTTACTTCCGTCTTAAAGTCTCAGGTTCCACTAAACCAATTTCCCTTTTAAATTGACAGACAATTACACTAGTAATCCATTTCTTTATGGAGTTTCATTATTACTGTTATACTATGTCCTGAACATTTTTCTTTCTAAGGATTTGAGTCATTGGATGAACGACCGAGTGTTATTTAATAAAGTAGAAAGAAAAGAAACGTAATTTAACCAGAATGAATTGGAGATTCCGACCCGAAGGGTCCACCGAGTCGTCATTTCTTAAGCGGACGATTACGTCCCCTGTGTCCAAGTTAGGGACTCACCCCTTCTAGGAGACCTCTTCCTTTACCGATCGGTAAGGTCATAAGAACGGACCCTTTAGGGTACGTGCCTCCTCGGACCGCCCGATGTCAGGTTTCTCAACCTGTAGTAAATCGTTGATTTGTTGTTATTGGATATTCTGATTGGTATACTCTCTTTATTTCTTCGTCGGAAAAAAAAAAGAAGAGGTTTCTCCTGTACTTCTACCGGTTGTCCGTGCACTTTTCTACGAGTTGTAATCATTAGTAGTTCCTTTATGTTTAGTTTTGGTGTTACTCTATAGAGTGTGGACCGTCTTACCGATAGTAGTTTTTCTTATGTTTATTGTTTACAGTCGTTTCTACACCTTTTTCCCCTTCGGAATATGTGACAGCCACCCTTACATTTGACCTCATCGGTAGTACCTTTTGTTATACCCCCAAAGATTTTTTTGATTTTTACTGGATCGTTAAGGTGAGGACTCGTATATAGAGGGGTTTTGTTTTTGTGATTAAGTTTTTCTATGTAAATAGGGTTACGAGTATCGTCGTGATAAATGTCAACGACTCTATACCTTCGTTACATTCAACGTAGTTGTCTACTTACCTATTTCTTCTACACTATATATGTACGTTACCTTATGATGAGTCGATATTTTTTACTTTGAAACGGTAGACGTCGTCGTACCTACCGGGACCCCCCGTAATACGATTCATTTTATTCAGTCTGTGTCTTTCTACTCATGACATACTACAGTGACTATACACGTTAGATTTTGTGAATTGTGTGATTACTTTTTTTCTTTTTCTTCGTCTGAGTGGCTATACCTCTTGTTTGATCACCAATGGTCATCCCTCTTCCTTCCCCGAACCCCACCCCCCCTTCCCAATAATACGCTAATATACCATAGTACACACACTTTGAAGACTTTTAACATTTCGTAATGTCTTAAATTTCTTAGAAAGTGAGTCAAGTTTCTTTTCGTCTTTTCTTCGTCGGAACACCTCTTCAACTGTTTCTTTAAGACTTTTTTTTTAAAAAAAAAAGAAATCAAACAGGGACGTCAAAGTCAATAATTAAGTAGGTCAATGGTATAGGATTTATTTTGTCTCATTCCCGTCATCGAACTTGACATCATTTTAGACCTGTCATAACGGTTTCCACCTTTTTCCTGACTTAAAGAATGAACAGAGATCCGGAACTATATCATAGACGTCTGAGACTCTACGAGACTGTTTCTTTCGACCACACCGACTTTCTCTTTCTCCTCTTTTTTTTTGGGGTAATCAGTGGGGACATTTTTTACCAGGCTACACTGGAACAATGTAAGGGTAAAAGTTTACAGTTGTACACTGGACCGGGTTGGAGTGTTTTTAAGAGAGGAAAGAAGACAGAAAAGTTTTGATTTTAACGTGGATGGGAGATTTTCCTTGAGGATTTATAAGTCTCGTTTACCTTTGGAAAACAAATCAGCGGAGACCAGAGTGCGGACCTGTGTCAGTCCTTCCTACTTTTTAACGGAAGGATGTAGTAAACCCAGGTTTGAATTCAGAACGAACACTTTTGTTCCTCCTTGTATTTAAGAAAAATTTTCGTCATAATTTTTGTCAAGTCAGTTTGTGCAAATAAGAATCTTTGTTTGTACACTCGTTGGGGCCCTCATCCCTTCCTTACTCCCGTTCACTTTTTGACCTGTTCTCCCTTTCTGTCTTGAAATCCTGCGCTCTACCCGTTACTCAGTAGATAATATTTCCTCAAGATTACCATGACTATGATCATAATCCAATGTAATTTTTGTCCGTTTTACCTTGTGCTAGTTGTATCGATAGTGACTTGACAACTTGACCCAACTTGACGTTTGTGGAGTTGACGTTTGTATGACATTGACGACAGACCAAAACCACCTCTTCCTTCGTAGACATTCTAAGAAGAGTAGGGTAGTCCACTAGGGACCCAACGACCTCTCCGTCACACTGGGTCCCGGTGTTGTTTGTGTGTCGTGACGGAGTCTCGTCGTTTTGACGATTACGAGGACCACGAGTTGTCTTTGGGTGTCATTGTCACGATTCTTTCGCAAGAGACTATACTTCTTTCGTTCTCCTTCTTTTACTTCTACGTCCCTGTCACTTGACCGGGTGTAGGTAGAGGGACTTAAAGTCTTACCCACTTAGGACAGGTAGACAGGACTAGGGGAAAAGTTACACAAAAAAGTGATTGAGGAGGGTGGACCGGTTGGTCATCCTTCGTCGACAGTCCAGACCTCGAGTCTTATATCTTGGATTGTCTCCTTTAATTCCAGGAGAGTAGTTTGCGACGTCTTAAGATTGGGAATTTTCAAAAACGTCGGACCCGTATAGTCCCTCTCATAAAAAGGTTCACTTCAATCCAAACCCCCGGAAACCGCTTATTATAACATTTAAGAGATACTGAAAGTCGAGGTTTTCCTAAAGAAAAGTAAGAGAGAGAGTTAAAATTATAATTGAAATAGACGTCTTCAAGTAAATGAGGGTTTACGCTATTTCTTAATACTGTCTTTCGTTTATCTTATGTGCAAAGGGATCTCATCTATTACATGATGTGTGCCTAAAATTGCACTGGTCTTTCCTTTTAACGTAAAATATTTTTACGGGAGTTCAGATGAGTGACGGAACTCTGAGAATCAGAAACAATAATAGTAATAGATCTGGGGTCGGGGGTGGAAATTAAGGAACGATGTTTGGTCTCTTGTGAAATAATGGGGAACGGGATTTAACCCGTGATCTCGTAATAAAAACCAGTTCCAACCCGTTCAAATATATTGAAAATTGACACTTACTGGAGAAAGTGACTGTTGATACATACGGAACTCTTACAATTTTTCCCAGGTTTTTTTCTCCTTTTAATTCAGTTAGTCCCTGCTGTTGTGTGTTAGTAGACACAATAAACCAGTTTTAATAGGTCACTCAAAAAGAGGTAAAAGTCGAACTGTGGCTCATTTTTCTGTGGTCAAAGGTCCGAGTCTGGTCGTCCTTTCAACTACTTAAAGGTCTTGCTACTGACTATGTCTGTCACCCCCGTCCCCTCAGTCAATACTCCGGGGTCCCCTCGGGTGTCTCGGTTTGGAGTCCGGGCCTTTACGAACCCGTCGCGACCGGTGGGAGCTGAGAAAACGAAAGGAACGTCTGTCTCCAGACCACGGAAGGAGAAATACCACAGAAACCATTGTAAAAGTACTTAGTCTTTCAGAATGAGTCGATTGTCGGAGGTGTCTTATGTCACTTAGTTCCGTATTTTCGTTGTTTACGTAGGAACCCCTTCTTGGTGTCTAAATGCGGTCGTGGCTCTCCCGCGACTAATGTTTCAGCTCTTGGTACTTGTTTTGACACTACGGAATCAGTTGCCTCCATAGTGGGAGCCACCAGTTAAAATCACAGGGTCGACTGGAGCGACAGATCTTCACGACTTATTATCTCCTTTTGTTCACTCCCCACCGTTATTACTCTCTTCGTGACGAGACCATATAGGATACCCCCCGAAACTTTATGACCGTAATATTTTACTTAGTCGATGTCGGGACCCGGAGCCACTCGGGTGTCAAAAACCCGTCCCTATATAATTCCTTCCTCACCAGACGTAACCTCCTTGTTACGTCACGGGAAATTGTTCAGTCCTGTGAAGGACCCCTTGCACTAGGGAGCCTACCACGACTCAAACCCTATTGATTCGTTTACTCTTCCTTTCCTATTCCGTCAACCACGGTTCCCTTCGTGACTTATTTCTCCCCCGATTCTGTACCGGCCCCGTACATTCAGTGTTAGACAACCCTCACCCATCTCGTGTCGACTGGCCCTTACACAACTCACCCCTCTCCAGTACAATCCTACCAGAAAGGTTTCTTGAATTGACACTAGGACGTTTGTGACCTCTTGATGAGGAAACGCCCCGGAACTCCATCTCGAAGAGTACCACTTGGACGAATTCTTGTTTGACGTTAGATATGAAAGGATGAATACAGGTTGCGACACGAGTTGAAGGGTTGGTACCGTGTGTTAACCTAGACAAAGAGACAGACATTTTACCCCGGTCAACACCATAGATGTGTCACTCCAAATTCAGTTACATAAGTTATGTTATTTTATATAATTTATACGTTATATCATTCACGAATCTCAATCTATAATAAAAATAATAACAGTGACAATAATAACGATGGTAATGGGACTTTCATCTCCTCTCGTACCGTTGGGTGAGGTCATAAGAATGGACCCTTTCGGGTACCTGTCTCCTCGGGTCGTCCGATGTCAGGTGTCCCAACGTGTCTCAGCCTGTATTGACTTCGCTGAATTGTACGTGCGTGCGTGCGCGGGACTTTCATTCCCGAGCAGAAAATGTTGTTTCTTGAGTCACGTTAAGGAACAACATTCTCTTACGCTGTTAGTGTTCATCTGAAACACTCGAATTCCGAAACGTGTATACTTCTGTACTAAGTCAGGATTCACGTGGTCCTAGACGAGATAAATAAATCCAGGAGGACACGTCCGACCTGTGTCCGTCACCCTGGGACCTCTTCACTCTAGTCACCGTGACTCTTACCCTTAGATGGACCCTGAGTTACGTCAGTAAAGGTCAAAAACATTCAACCCCTTTCATCCTTTCAGTCATACCCTCTTAATTGCAAGACGACTCCTGACATGAAATGGACAACACGTCGTCACCGTAAACCTTAGTCGGTACTTATCACGTTTGTGTTCATCCATTTGGTTCTATGTCGTATACCGTTGGTAGAATGTGGTACCGTCCTCTTGTGTCTCACGGAGTATACCGTAGACGGTATTTTGTTCGTGACCAACTACAGTCGATAGTAGTAATAATCGAATACCAATGATATTTCTGTCACGACTACATTGACAGTACTTTAGACGTAAAGTTCTGAAAGAGACTAACGTTATGAGTAAAACACCATATGTGTCTATAGTTTGGTAGCACAACGTGTGTTTGAACGTGTTATAAAATACAATTAAAATAGAGTTATTTCGACCCTTTTCTTTCTGAAGGTGACTTCAGAGGGAACCCGTCATTCAACAGGAAGGTGGGTCGTCGGGATCTTTGTTGAGAATGTGGGAAACGTCATTGACGAAGAAAAGGACACGGGATACTGTGTGTCATTCAAAGAACTCTATCCATAACGGAAATAGAAACATTGGAGACAATCCTCACTTCCCGTACCATGGATCATCTTTTTATGTCGAACGATTTGTTTCCTCCATCTACTTAATATTTACGAACTTTGAAACCGTAAACCTGATTTTCCCCTAGTTTCTTTTTGTCAAAGAAAAGTCGTTTGAGATAGAGAGGAATATTTAGAGTTCAAACGAACTGGTAAAAAGGACGGAAAACCTTCAGATCAATAGGAACTCGTATAAAGTCTTTAAAGGGGACGAGTCTAAAGTTGGAGATTTCGAGAAAGGTCTGGGTGAAGACGGAAAGACAGGAAAAAAAAGAGATACTAGTGGTAGTGACCTCTCATAAGTCAAATTTCAGGAATAGAGGAGGTCTACACACCAGAGGAACGTCATTCCGAACTCAATGTCGAGGGACAGACCAGTGTGACTATAGTACAGGGTCCGGTAGGACGACTGAGACTTCCCGGTCGACTACCGTTTCAGTTTTTTTACACACGCTCCACAAAGTCAAGTCAAGTCAAGTCAGCGAGTCAGCACAGGCTGAGAAACGCTGGGGTACTTAGTGTCGTACGGTCCGGAGGGACAGGTAGTGGTTGAGGGCCTCAAGTGAGTGAGTGCAGGTAGTTCAGTCACTATGGTAGGTCGGTAGAGTAGGAGACAACAGGGGAAGAGGAGGACGGGGGTTAGGGAGGGTCGTAGTCTCAAAAAAGGTTACTCAGTTGCGAAGTGTACTTCACCGGTTTCATGACCTCGAAGTCGAAATCGTAGTAAGGAAGGTTTCTTGTGGGTCCTGACTAGAGGAAATCTTACCTGACCAACCTAGAGGAACGTCAGGTTCCCTGAGCGTTCTCAGAAGAGGTTGTGGTGTCAAGTTTTCGTAGTTAAGAAGCCTCGAGTCGGAAGAAGTGTCAGGTTGAGAGTGTAGGTATGTACTGGTGACCTTTTTGGTATCGGAACTGATCTGCCTGGAAACTACCGTTTCATAACAGAGACGAAAAATTATACGACAGATCCAACCAGTATTGAAAGGAAGGTTCCTCATTCGCAGAAAATTAAAGTACCGACGTTAGTGGTAGACGTCACTAAAACCTCGAGGGGTTTTATTTCAGTCGGTGACAAAGGGGTAGATAAACTGTACTTCACTACCCTGACCTACGGTACTAAAATCAAACGACTTACAACTCGAAATTCGGTTGAAAAAGTGAGAGGAGAAAGTGAAAGTAGTTCTCCGAGAAATCAAAAAAGTGAAAGAAGGTATTCCCACAATAGACGTATAGACTCCAATAACTATGAAGAGGGCCGTCAGAACTAAGGTCCAACACGAAGAAGGTCGGGTCGCAAAGAGTACTACATGAGACGTATCTTCAATTTATTCGTCCCACTGTTATACGTTGGAACTGTATCAGGAAAAGGATAAACCTTGGTCAGACAACAAGGTACAGGTCAAGATTGACGACGAAGGACTGGACGTATATCCAAAGAGTTCTCCGTCCAGTCCACCAGACCATAAGGGTAGAGGAAGTCTTAAAAGGTGTCAACTAACACTAGGTGTGTCAGTTTCCGAAACCGTATCAGTTATTCTGTCTTTATCTACCAAAAGACCTTGAGAGAACGAAAAAGCTACTAGGTCGCCTACAACCGTTAAACTAGAGACCAAGGAAACGTAGAAGATTTTGGTCGGACTTGTAGACCTTCAAGTACCACAAATGGAGAGTACAAATGATACGGGAATTTTACATCGGCCGTGGTACGAAGTTCTATAAAAAACTTAAAAAAGGTAAAAATGGAAGTGTTGTTGGGGACTTCACCTATGTTAAACAATGTAACATACGTACTCCCTCCCCGAAGGGACCACCGAGTTCTACCAGTTCTTAGACGGACGTTACGTCCTCTGGACCCAAGCTAGGGACCTAACCCTTCTAGGAGCCCTCTTCCCGTACTGTTGAGTGAGGTCATAAGAGTGGTCACCTTAAAGTACTTGTCTCCTCGGACCGTCCGAATATCAGGTACACAACGTTTGTCAACCTGTGTTGAGTCACTGATTTGTTGTTATTGTTACGTACTCCCTAGACTCCAAGTTTCTTCATTGAACAGATTCCGGCAGGTCGTTAATGTAACGTCTTCGGTTTAAACCTCGACCTGGGTCCAAGACTGAGGTAGGGTCAGATGACAAAGGACAGACTGGTAGTTCTATATGACACCGCAAGCGTAAGTAAGTGACTTCATATCAACTAAATTGACACCGTAAACAATTTGTACACCTAAGGTTCCGAGACATGGTCTAGATATCTTAGACCCAGAGATCCCGGGTCCAGTTAGACATCCGAACGTTCCGGGACTCTTATATATGCAATTGGAACGTACAGGGTGGGACGTCGGTCCACTAAGGATACTGTACTGTGTAAACCTCTTTGACAAGTGACCGGTCATGAAAGAACGAGACCAGTCAGTGAGACAGGAGACACCCCGAGGGGAAGGTCCGAGGGGATGATTCACAGGTGTCGACCCCAAATACCGAGTGATCTCACGTTGGACTAAATAAACTTACGAGGTTTACAAGACCTTTCAATTTGACTACCTTGGTTCCACGACTCCGAGACCCTCCTTTATAGGAAGTCCCCAGTGACGTACTCCTTCGTCCATTCCGTGCGTTGTCGGACCGTCGGTCCGGAGAAGGAAAACGACACAACAGGTCACTGGACATGTGTCGTCGAGGACCCCGACATCGACAACATGGTCAGTACCGGTGGGGAACCGTGGGGTTCCGGACCTGGGCTCGCGATACTGTCGAGATTCGACCTTAAAGTAAAGAAGACCCCGAGGGACCGATTGAACTTAAGGGTAGGTATCAAAGAGGACTTACTTCCGTATAATAGAGGATGTCTGATACTGAGAACCGTCGAGATTTCTTCGGACGCATTAGACTTGTCTTTTAGACACTTGGAATGTTTGTCTGTCGTAGTGGAGGAGTCTAGAGGTGCTACCTTACACCAAGAAGATGTGAACTTGTCATTTAGAGTCTCGTGTAATGTATTCTATTAAATTTGTTTGTTCTTTTCCTCCACACTCTACTACGACCACCAAGGTTTGTGGAAAATTACGATTTTTTTTGGGTTTTTTGTTTTGAGGTTTGTTTTTTTGGACACAGTGTTTGTTAGATGTCGTTAAAACCTCCTCTTTGATCACAGTACTTTTCTTCGTGTACGACTTTATTCAGACATCGTCAGTAGAAAACGACATTTACAAAAATCCCTCATCAACTCGGAGCTCGAATCTTCTTACTTGCACATGACTCTCTAGGATCACCTGTTTACCCCTTCAAAGGATTGTCGAACTTCGAAGTGTACAAGGAAAGGACAAACCGTCACGAGAGACACGATTCAATTTTTTTAGGACTGTGTTCAAATGCGTGCATCGCTCCTGTAGACGGACGTTAATTTCTGTCTTTGAACCCGGGTCGAAAAGTTTACATCGAGAATCCCACTATTCCGGTCAATCCCCACGTCACTGAATTCCTCTTGTGTGACCCCTCCCACGGGAAAAAAAAAAAAAAAAATTTCCTCCAATTATGCGTACGACTCGAGTCGACCGAACGTAGAAGGAAACCGGTACGAAGGGTCGTTAAGGAGGTCGAAAGGGAAAATTGACAACTCTCTTGTCACTTTGTGGGACGGGTCGATCGACGGGGATTCCGAAGAAGAGTACTCTTGTCGTTCACACAGTTGTGGTCCGCTACCCACCTTTCGGTCGGCAGACACGGGACACTGTCGTTCCACAGTCCCCTTAGTGTCGGGACGATTGCCCTTCGTGTGTCTTAGGTCCAACCGTGGTCTGGTAATAGTCAGGATCCACCGGTCCGTGCCCATATCCTGACCCTGACCTTCCTGTCGGTCTCATAATTTCCCAATCTGACTCCACGTCCCTTCTCCCGTCTCCCCAGAGAAGGGAATATTACAACAAAATCTACAAAAATTATGGACACTTAGGTGACTAATCTCGTTGTCTTAGCTTGCTAAATTATTTCAGATTTCGAGTCTACCACTGAGTGTCTACTACGTGGTCTCGACCCTGGAGAAGAGTTGAGACATAAGTCACTATAGTGCGGTGACTGAACTTTAGTCGACGTCACCATTATAAATGTGGTGTTTTTAGTCACTTATGAAGTTTAGTTCCAAAAAACGGTGTCAGACACCCTTAAGGAAAGTTCTACTCACACAGAAGAGATGCTACGTAAAACATAAAAGAGGGTCTACCCTAGGTAGAGAGGTAAGAATCACAAGAATGTTTATCGACCTGACACCGTTAAGAATAAGAAACAAACCATAGAATCCATAGATTGAACGGGTTACTTACTACAAAAACTATCGTTCCTGGGACAGAGGAGGAAGACTAGGTGGTTTGGTAATTGTGTCGGGGAAGTCATGTCACTCACGAGTTGCAAATAAATACTTTAATGACTTATAGAGTGACCCTTCAGAAAGTTCTTTACAATGCTCTGTGGTACTGAAATGGATATAATAATAAAACTTAAATCGTCTGTAAAACCCAGAGACCTCAGAGTTAAACCTTCTAAGATTTCGTATGGTAATCTAGAATACTGTTTACAGGTGGGTCCTGGAACTCACGAATTTGAACTCCGTTTCAGGTACATAAAGTTGAATGGAAGTACCATAGTTTGGTGAATTGTCTCAAGTCCCTCCAAACTTCTTATTTACTTGTATCCTAACATATCAAGGGAGTGGACGGAAGGACAATGGACCTATCTACGTAAACGAACCAAAACCGATGTCGTCGGTCGGTCAGAAAACTACGGTAAATGATCCGATTCCGACCAAAACGACTAAGAATTCAGGACCCGTAGTCAACGAAACCGTCTAAGTACCTAGAGGAAAAACTCTGACCAGTCGTAAAGTCTACCTCTTCCGTTACCGTTGGGTGAGGTCATGAGAACGGACCGTTTAGGGTACCTGTCTCCTCGGACCATCCGACGTCAGGTACCCCAGTGATCCTCAGTCTGTGTTGACTCGCTGAAGTGAAAGTGAAAAGTGAAAGTACGTAACCTCTTCCTTTACCGTTGGGTGAGGTCACAAGGACGGACCTCTTAGGATCGCTACCCCCTCGGACCACCCGACGGCAGAGACCCCAACGTGTCTCAGCCTGTACTTACTTCGCTGAATCGCTGTCGTCTTAAAGTCTTCACACTTTACCATTTCCACCGGATCCGTTCGTATATAAAACGGTCTCCAAAATCCCGTACAAAAAGGAAACGACTCGTTCACTTTACTTTCAGTGAGTCAGTACGGACTGAGAAACGCTGGGGTACCTGACATCGGGTGGTCAGAGACAGGTACTCCTAAGAGGTCCATTCTTATGACCTCACCCAACGGTACGGGAAGAGGTCCCCTAGAAGGGTTGGGTCCCTAGTTTGAGTCTAAAGGACACAACGTCTACCTAAGAAAAATGGTAGATTCGGTGGTCCCTTCCTGGTTTCCGTGGAAAATATTTATCCAACTAGACTTGAGGACGGTGAGACGGAGAGCAAGGGTTCGAGATGAGTAGTTAAAGGTACCTTAAAGAACTTGTTTTCGGATAAGGAAACTCTTTGTCCATAGACGCTCCATAACTCTCCAGTCTTAACGTCACACACTTGTGAATATGTTATATGGTCCACGACAGGACCTACGAGCCTCTTCCGCTACCGTGGGGTGAGGTCATGAGAACGGACCTTTTAGGGTACCTGCCTCCTCGGACCATCCGACGTCAGGAACCCTAGCGGTTCTCAGTCTGTACTGACTCGCTGAAGTGAAAGTGAAAAGTGAAAGTACGTAACCTCTTCCTTTACCGTTGGGTGAGGTTACAAGAACGGACCTCTTAGGGTCCCTACCCCCTCGGACCACCCGACGACAGATACCCCAGTGTGTCTCAGCCTGTGCTGACTTCGGTGAATCGTCGTCGTCGTCGTCGTCAGGACCTGCGGCCCCTATACTACCACTCCTGACGTCACCCTCCAGACGGGAGTGTCAGGTGGCACACCCTCCTTCCGTCCTTTGTCTACTCGGTTGTCTGCTACGTCTAGGTCCCCTCCGTCACCCTGCACCCTCTCCCCGCTAATTCTCTGGACTCGCGTCGTACTTTCTCGTGTCCGGGATTCTACCCCGACCCCCTGTCTTTCCTCCGGTCATACCCGCCTCGTTCACCTCTGCTCCTTGTGTCCTTCTCCTCGTTTCTTCCTAAACTCCATTACCTCGTGGTTCCCGGTCTCTCACGTGGTAGAACGTCCGGTTGCACTCCTGCACACCCGGCGAGTGGTGCAGTGGTACAGTCACAGTACTTTTCCTGTGTTCACTCGACCTCGACGATGGCGATAGAGGAGACAGGGTAATACGACACAGGAAGGGTGGACTCAGGAAGTGACATTATCGACCCTTAACCGTTCACAACAGTTTCCCAGGACTCCGAAAGACCACATACCGAAGTTAAGTGATTCATGGAAATAGGGTGACATGAAGTAGACTCAATATCTGTATTCGGTCTCCCGCTAAACAACCAAGTTCTGTATGAATGACTCGTGGATATTACAATTCCGTGATACGATCTGTAACCCTATACCACCACTTGTCTGATGGTGTCGTGAGTTCCAAGTAAAGAGAGATTAGGGGAGTTATCTGTGAACCGGGGTCTGGTTACGTAGACCAACGGCAGATCGTGTAAGGACTAAAATCCAGAAACGAGTGGAATATATTAAGAGAAACGAAAGAGATCTTACCCCTCTTTTAGTCTCCATTAATGGCAAATACCTCACCCCTATTATTAAATCTTTTACTTTAACTACATATATTTCATAAAGTGTCTTACAGACCGTATTAATTTTTTTTTCTTACTTTATTACGATAAACGTCGATGCACCTATATGGATCTCCAATAGTTTGATCCACTTCATTCAATCTTTCTCATTCTGTTTGTGACATACTGTAGTGAATATACACCTTAGATTTGATACTGGGTTTACTTGTATGAATAAATCTCTTTTCTGAACACCAACGGTTCTCCCACGTCCGCACGCCCTCCCTTCCTAACCCTCATACCCTAATCGGCTACGTTTGATCATGCATATCCTACCTTTTGTCGTTCCGGGATATGATATCGTGTCCTGTGAAGTAAGTTATAGGACACTATTTAGTATTACCTTTTCTTATACTTCTTATTATATATACACATATTGATTCAGTGAAACGACATGTCGTCTTTACTTGTGTTATCCTTTAGTTGATAGTCAAGTCAAGTCAACGAGTCAGCACAGGCTGAGAAACGCTGGGGTACTTAGAGTCGTGCGGTCCGGAGGGACAGGTAGTGGTTGAGGGTCTCAAGTGAGTCTAAGTGCTAGTAGCTCAGCCACTACGGTGGGTCGGTTGAGTAGGAGACAGTAGGGGAAAAGGAGGACGGGGCTAGGGAGGGTCGTAGTCAGAAAAGGTTACTCAGTTGAGAAGCGTACTCCATTAATTTTAAAAAAAAAATTCATTTTTCTGACAGACCATGTATTACAAATACTAATGTCAATGGAGAGTCAATTACCGTACATAATATGTACGGTGAGTAGACTATTTTTACGACTAATAACATAATTATATAAACGGGGGAGTTAACCTAATGTTTAGGGAACTTTCATCCTTGGTGTAAAATAGGAAAGGTTGGAATGTGTACACTCCGGGAGGTAAGTATAGCCATAATACCACCGATCGACCAGAAAATAGGGTTGTGTGAGAGGAAAACTAATCATAGATGTTCTAATGTCCATAAAAACCAATTGTTTCTCAGAATCACCTTCTAGTACATATGAAGTATCTATATAAACAGTGTTTTATATATCTCAAGTTTTGAGATATCTTAAGTTTTTCTTTTGTTTTGAACCTATGTCGAAGAGATTCTATGAACTGTGTTTTAAAAATCTAAGTAAAAGACTTCCGGTCAATACCTTTCTTTACGAACTTTGAGACATTGATTGTCCGGTGGTTAAGGTTTTTAATAAAACGTCACCTTTATCTTCGAGAGGGTTTTGTACTTACCTCTGCCTATTCCACTGTCAGGTGGTGTCTGTGCATGGAACCGTCGTTCCATGGACTGCGAATGAAAAAACTCGAAACAAGACAACCCGGACATCAAAAACCGAGGTCACTCTTCGTTGGGAATACCCGACTTGAAATTAAGAGTTAGATTGAAATCTCAAAGGTTTTACCTGTCGATCTTACTTTTGTCAGGTAGTTTAGTGTATTGTAGTTAGATTTCGTTTTTTTAACATGATCCACACTTTTTGTTCTAATACCATAAAAAGACCTTCCTTATA
The DNA here is from genome assembly GCA_006410555.1 of Capra ibex. Taxonomy (NCBI): domain Eukaryota; kingdom Metazoa; phylum Chordata; class Mammalia; order Artiodactyla; family Bovidae; genus Capra; species Capra ibex. Next base: position 28,411,073 of record SJYO01037955.1, read on the forward strand.
CAAAGTTGACTTTTCTGTAAGGTAAAGAAACGTCTATATCCCGTCCGTTTCAGAACATCAGATTCTATATTCAAAACTAGGGAACGACCTTAAGACAAATTACACTACTGCTATACTGTATTTCTTTTTTTTTAGTTTTCGGAATAACTAGTCGGTATACACCGGCGACGAGACCGGTACCTACGGGACGTGTCACACGGAAACACAGTCGGACTTCCCCGCGGGACGGTATCCGAGGGACCGTTCTGTCCCTGTGACATACCGAAATTCGTAAGGGACTAGCTTACACCCTTTTTGTCGGTACTCGGTTCAAGACTTGTCTCAAAAATAACACGACTCCGGTCCTCTACTACCCCTCCCTCTCTCCGTCCTGAGGGTATGTTGAAGACGGAACGAGATGAAAGACCATCTGCATTCGACTTTTCCCACTCTTTCCGTGGAAACCCATCTACCCTGTTTCTTCCTAAACCCTGAGATATCTCAAGTTCAAGTCCTTTAAACGTCGTTCACGATATATATATATATATATATTTATTATACTTAATATATATATTACATATACTATATATGTTAAGTATAATAAATTAAACGTAAGTTAAATGTAAAACAAATATAAATATAAAGTACTTAAAGGTTCGTCGTCGGTCACGTTGACTTCTCGTGTCTTTTATTATATATACTGGTATGTCTCGGATGAACTCAGAACAGACGATAATCGGGGACGGGATTCAACCTTTTAGACTTACCGGGTCAAAAAAAAATTACTTCCTCGTGTATCGTTTTTTCCTAGGTCTCTTCCTAGCTCTCTTTACCAACCCGGTGTTTGTTAGTTAAAGTTTACTTTCTGTGTTCTCCTGTTAAGAGAAAACTTTCTTCCTGTGTTTTTTGTTAAATTTTTGGAATAGACCTTTCATGTGAGTAAAAACTCAGGAATCCTCGACGTGTGGGTTCTTCGAAGAAAGGACCTAGAAAATTCACGACGGACTTACTGACTGAGGTGAAGAAGCAAAGAAGAGAAAACTTAGGAAAGGTCGACACGAAGACTGGGATTGGGAATGAACGAGAATAGTTCAAGTTACCAGAGAAGAGGATGGAAAATATAAAGTTGACAAGTCGATGTAGACGGGGTCATCCGGTGACGGAAAATTTCCATACGAGAAACAGATCGTAGATAATACGGTTCAAACGGAGTCAAGTCTAGTCAACGAGTCAGTACAGACTGAGAGACGCAGGGGTACCTGACATCGTGCGGTCCGAAGTGACAGGATGAGGTCGAGGACGTCCAACGAATTTGAGTACAGGTAGTCAGTCACTACGGGAGGTTGGTAGAGTAGGAGACAGTAGGGGAAGAGGAGGACGGAAGTTAAAAGGGGTCGTAGTCCCAGAAAAGGTTATTCAGTCATGAAGCGTAGTCCGCCGGTTTCATAACTTCGAAGTCGAAGTCGTAGTCAGGAAGGTTACTTATAAATCCTAAATAAAAGAAATCCTAACTAATGAAACTAAAGGAACGTTAGGTTCCCTGCGAGTTCTCAGAAGAAATTGTGGTGTCAAGTTTTCATAGTTAAGAAGTCGTGAGTCGAAAGAACTACCAGGTTGAGAGTGTAGTTATATACTGATGATCTTTTTTGTATCGAAATTGATATGTCTGTGTCCAGGTATGACAAAAACAGGAAATAGCACGGGTAGAACGTACCTTACAATTGAACGTTAGAAATTAAAAGAACTCCTTTAGAGATCAGAAAGGGTAAGATAACAAAGGGAGATAAAGAAACGTAACTAGTGAATCCTTCCGACACAGAGGACGTAACCGTCCACCTAAGAAATGGTGACTCGGTGAACCCTTCGGGTAGGTGTGAAGATGAATTAGATTTTTGGACATCCAGTAGAAACAAACGGACGAAAGGTAAAATGGAGTGACCGATAAGAAAGAACGAGAGGAAACAACCGAAGAGAAGGAAACGAAATGGGGATTTATAATGGTAAAGTATCTGAGAAGTGAAAGGATCGGGAAGGGGGGGGGGGGGGGGGTCTTCCCCTTTAGAGTAGTTCAGAATGTCGAAGTTTTTAGTGATATACGATTACTAGGTTTAAAGAGTAGTATTTTCAGACTTGGAGACAACTTGAGATCCGAGTTGAACCGGAGAAGTCGGAGAAGTGATCTATAGGTTATCTATAGAGTTAGGATTATGTCTTGAGAGCTCATTAAGTACTACTTGGATAAAGAAGACTTGAGAGGTGATAGAAACATTTAATAAAGTGGTAGGTACGACCACTCGCGTACGAGTCATCAACACGGGTAGAGACGTTAGGGTACCTAACATCGGGGTGGTTCGAGGAGACAGGTAACTTAAAAGGTCCGTTTTTATGAACTCACACAACGGTAAAGGATACGGTCGCCTAGATGGATCCCTAACTTGAACCCAGAGGATGCAGAGGACGTAACCGTCCACCTAAGAATTGATGACTCGGTGATCCCTTCGGACAGGTGTGAACGTGAATTAGATTTTTGGACATCCAGTAGAAGGACAGAAGTGGGAGGGCTTGAGCGTAAGGGAACAAATTGGGTGACTGTTTAACACAGTCAAGGTAGAGTTAAGTGACGAGAGCAAAAGGGCACGATAATAATATAGGGTTTGAGGGTTGTCAAAAACGGATCTGATAGTTTACTGAAGGATTAACCGGAAGAGTGAAGGTGAGAATAGGAGGAAGTTAATTCATGACTTTGTAATTTGTCCCACTGGAAAATTTTCGTATTTAGTCTAGTACCATGAATTGATTTTACGAGGTGTCGAAGAGTACATTAGTGTGATTTCGAGTTTGAGGAATATTACCTGTGGTTCTAGAGAACACACCATTCGTACCGACCAACGGATGGGTCTAACGGAAGGAGGAAGGAAGAGTTGACTTAGAAACAAACCCATTGGTAAGGAGGGGTTCGTCGAGTGTACGGAGTTGTCTTTGGCTGGGTTGGGGTCGAGGTACTCATCCATATTGACCTATCTCCCAATAAGGATAGGAGAAAACTTCAAGTTCTTTCTCCTACACCGGGTTTCCCTTGGGATGACCCTCCGTAAGACCTTTAAAATTCCCCTTTTTTTACTGTCTTCCAGTACTCAGAGGAACGAAATTGGTAAAGTGGGGTTTGGACTTCTACGTCGACTATGCTGATTCTCCCGTTTCTGTAGAAAACCTTTTACTTAGACTTCGGCGACACAAATCGATTAGGTTTCGGAAGAGGTTGAGAAGAAAAGATTAATATACTTAATCAAAAGAATAATGAATTCAATCAAACTTACTAAGAAGGATAGGGAACGAGGACTAAGACTGAGGATAATTATATAAGTTTCTCACCGGGGTGAAGGGAAAGAAAAAGAAACATGGTTACCGACGAATGGTAATACGGGGTCGGGACTTGAACGGCTAGAATGAGTCTGACTTGAGGACGACTAGAATCATGGGTGCACTAGAAGGACACTTACCGAATCCGAAGTCAAGTATACCATAGAAGAATCCCTGTGAAAGAGACTGGATTATTAGACTTCCTGTTAATGGTATAAAATAAAAGAAGTATCAGGAATAAATAGAAACACAACTCAAGACAATAAGTAAACATCAAAACAGATAAAAAGGACAGAAGAAAGGTGATTTTATATTTCGGACTTCTCTCGTTCCTAGAAGAAAGGACCGTGTTTCATCCGTAAGATATTTATAGACAGTTTACCTATTTACGTATTTACTTCCAAAACCGGATCATTATTACCCCTGAAATAAAAAACAAACAATGGAATCCAAATTTTAGAGATCCGATATGAAAGATTTCTACATAGATATTTATATAAGGACCTTTGAGATACTGTTAAGGAGTATAATCGTTGTTTATTTACCAACGATTAAACGAATTGACCCGTATTTCCGACAATTTCGTCCGTTTTAGAAACTTACGTTTGTCAACCATTAGATCTCTATCCGATCATAGAAAAGAGTTAGGGATCTGCACGTAGTAGTGACAAAAGAACCTGAACCTGATGTTAACACCTAAACAGATACTAAAGAGGAAAGAGATGATCAACAGTCTTGGATGTTAACCAAGAAAGGAAGGTACTACACAAAGGATCCGAGGAGGAGAAAAAAGGGTGAAAACGAAGGGATTGTTCTGTAAAGAGGTGAGTTCGGAATGGGGTTTCGAAGGACAATAGAGACGGGACTCGCCCCTAAGTTCAGATTAGAAACACGAGATTAAAAGGATTTTACGGTGACAGTAAGACGGTATGGGGACGACACACCCACACAATCAACGAATCAGCACAGACTGGGAAACACTGGGGTACCTGACATCGGGTGGTCCGAGGATACAGATACCCTAGGATACCCTAACTTGGCCCAAAGGACGTGACGTCTGTCTAAGAAGTGACAGACTCGGTTACGGGGACGACTACTGAGTGTACGGTGGGAGAATGAACGACCTAATTCAGGTTTAAGACGTCGGACTGTAAGCTTCACAAAGAAGTCGTCCGTGACGAAACGAGGTCGAAGAAAGGGCGTTGAGTAATTACACTTGTCAGAAGTCAATTTTGCCGTAGGGATGTTGGTAGTCGAACATAGGAACAAAGAAATAGGAAATGTAAAAGGAGAAGTAGGAGAAGACGACTTTCAAAGGTATGAAGGGAGGGACTCGTTTTGGAGGTTGAGGGACCTCTTGTGGACGAGGAAGTGTTCTGGAAGGAACTTTTAACCGAGGGAAGACTGTTAAAAACTGTAAAGTGGAGAGGGGAACGTGACCGATGACTGCAGGAGGCAGTCACTAAAAAGAACTTTTCTGACAATTCGTCCTTGTACCTTACATTTGATAAACATATATCAATGATAGTAGTCCTATTAGAGAGGTTTGTCCTTTTACCCTGGATTCTCATACACTATTCGCTCATCGTATTGTTGCAATCTCCTGTGCCTCCGAGGTTTTTGCAAGAAGTCCAGTGTAACCTTACACTTGATAAACACTGTGAATAAAGATTATTAATCTTAGATGGGTTCGAAGATCTTTTATTAAATGTAACAAGAGGGAGGAACTTGTGGAAGAATGTCTTCTAAACGTGTTTGACCATATAGAATCTGTATAATTTTAACTATTGGTGTATTAAAAGAAATTAATTTTGGGTGATTCATATACAAATAACACAGTTTAGAGACGAAGACCTTACGTCACGCTCGTCCATTGGAGGAAACAAAGAACTCGAGTACACACACACAATCAGTGAGTCAACAAATGTTGAGAAACGGTGGGTGTCTGACATCGGGTAGTCCGAGGAGACAGGTACCCTAAGAGGTCCGTTCTTATGACCCCACCCAACAGTAAAGGAAGAGGTCCCTAGAAGGGTTGAGTCCCTAACTTGGGTCCATAGGACGTAACGTCCGTCTAAGAGATGGTAGACTCGATGGTCCCTTCGGGAAGAACTCGAATTGGTGTCATAAATAATCAGTATTGACCGTCGGACACATTTCTATTACCTATACGGGTAGAACAGACTTTTACAGAAAGGATTTTGGTCAGAAATTTTTAATTTTTATAACTCTACCGTTTGACTAATAGGTAAAGTCAGTTTTATAAATGTCCCACGTACGAATCAGCGAGTCAGTACAAGTTGAAAAACACTGGGGTACCCAACATAAAGTGATCCGAGGAGACAAGTACCTCAAGAGGTACGTTCTTATAACCTCACCCAACGGTAAGGGAAGAGGTCCCCTGGAAAGGTTGGGTCCCTAGTTTGGGTCCAGAGGGCGTAACGTCCGTCTATGAAATGGCGGACTCGGTGGTCTCCTCGGGTAAATATCCCTCGTAACGGATTTACGTATCGAAAAACGATCCAAGGTACCCGAATCCTTTTCATAACTATCAACTTTTCATCAAGGACCCGAATCGTCAAAGTAGAATCAACGTCTACCAGTTATGACTTCAGTCTAACTAACATCAGAAACGTGGACTTCTACCTCTTCGAAATATGTCGGTCGTTTTTGTTCTGACCCTCGATAAACACCGAGTCTAGTACTTTAGGAATGACGTTTTAAGTCTGTATTTAACTTCTTTCATCCGTTTCTGAAAAGTCCATACTGGATTTAGTTTAGGAAATACTAATATGTCACCGTCACTGTTCATCTAAGTTCACTAATCTAGACTATCTGTTCTCACGGACTTCTTGATACCTGTCTCCAAGTATTATAACATGTCCTCCGACACTAGTTTTGGTAGAGGTTCTTTTTCTTTACATTTTTCCATTTTACCAACAGACTCCTCCGGAATGTTTATCGACTCTTTTCTTGTCTTCGATTTCCGTTTCCTTTTTTCCTTTCTAGATGGGTAGACTTACGTCTCAAGGTTTCTTATCGTTTCTCTCTATTCTTTCGGAAGGATTCACTAGTCACGTTTATTTATCTCCTTTTGTTATCTTGGCCTTTCTGATCTATAGAGAAGTTCTTTTGGTCTCTATGTTTCCCTTGTAAAGTACGTTTCTACGTGTGTTATTTCCTGTTTTTGTCATACATGGGTTGTCTTCGTCTTCTATAATCCTTCTCCACCGTTCTTATGTTTCTTGATATGTTTTTTCTAGAAGTGCTAGGTCTATTGGTACTACCACACTAGTGAATGGATCTCGGTTCTGTAGGACCTCACGTTTCAGTTCACTCGGAACCTTCGTAGTGATACTTGTTTCGATGCTCCACTATCTTAAGGTCAACTCGATAAAGTTTAGGATTTTCTACTACGACACTTTTACGACGTGAGTTATACGGTCGTTTAAACCTTTTGAGTCGTCACCGGTGTCCTGACCCTTTCCAGTCAAAAGTAAAGTCAGGGTTTCTTTTCGTTACAGTTTCTTACAAGTTTGATGGTGTGTTAACGTGAGTAGAGTGTACGATCGTTTCATTACAAGTTTTAGGAGGTTCGACTCGAAGTCGTCATGTACTTGACTTTTGAAGGTCTACAATTTCTACCTAACTCTTTTCCGTCTCCTTGGTCTCTGGTTTAACGGTTGTAGGCGACCTAGTATGTCTTTCGTTTTCTCAAGGTTTTTTTTTGTAAATGAAAACGAAGTAACTGATGCGATTTCGGAAACTGACACCTAGTGTTGTTTGACCTTTTAAGAAGTTCTCTATCCTTATGGTCTGGTGGACTGGACGAAGGACTTTTTAGACCTACGTCCTGGTCTTTGTTGTCAATCTTGGTCTGTACCCTGTTGTCTGACCAAGGTTTAACCCTTTCCTCATGTAGTTTCGACAAATAACAGTGGGACGAATAAAATGAATATAATGAATATATACGAATAAAAGGTATATAAAGTGAATATACGAATATTGAATAGTACACTTTACTGTTCGATCTTAGTTCTAAAGACCCTCTTTATAATCATTGGAGTCTATACGTCTACTGTGGTGGTAATGTCATCTTTCGCTTCTGTTTGATTTCTCTGAGAACTACTTTCACTTTCTCCTCTCACTTTTTCAACCAAATTTTGAGTTGTAAGTCTTTTGCTTCTAGTACCGTAGACCAGGGTAGTGAAGTACTGTTTATCTACCCCTTTGTTAACTTTGTGACTGTCTGAAATAAAAGAGCCCGAGGTTCTAGTCACACCTACCACTGACGTCGGTACTTTAATTTTCGACGAACGAGGAACCTTCTTTTCGATACTGTGTGGATCTGTCATATAATTTTTCGTCTCTACAATGAAACCACTGTTTCCAGACAGATGAGTTTCGATACAAAAAAGGTCAACAGTACATGACTACACTCTCAACCTGGTATTCCTTTCGACTCACGGTTTGTCAACTACGGAAACTTGACACCACAATCTCTGCTGAGAACTCTCAGAGAACCTGACGTTCCTCTAATTTGGACATAGGATTTCTTTAGTTGGGACTTATAAGTAACCTTCCTGACTACGACTTCGACTTTGAGGTTATGAAACCGGTGGACTACGTTTATTGACTGAGTAACCTTTTCTGGGACTACCACCCTTTCTGACTCCCGTCCTCCTCTTCCCCTGCTGTCTCCTACTCTACTAACCTACCGTAGTGGCTGAGCTACCTGTACTCAAACTCGTTCGAGGTCCTCGACCTCATCCTGTCCATTCGGACCGTACCACGTCAAGTACCCTGACGTCTCAGTCTGTGTTGCTCACTGACTTTACTTGACTTGACTTTCTTAAAAGTTAATCAGGCCCTCGTTATGATTGTCCGGTCTACGATACACTACGAGGATTCCCGATTTTACAAACCTTGAGTCACTACGGGTTCCTCAGACCCTTCACCCTTTCGTCTTGTCAGTCCTCCACGAACGATTGGAAATGTCGTCAGTACAACAACCCTAACTAAAACTTCCGAACGTCCTACCCCCTACGTCTATCTAGCCGTCTTCCCTTTATTGTACAGGGTCCCGTTACTATTTCCCGTGCTAACCGAATGTCTTCGTAACGTTTCCTGTCTATACCGGTACTTCCCCTCACACAAACCCACCTCCACCCCCTTTATGACCGGTAAGTCACATCTCGGTCTACCGGAGTTGTGTGTCTGAACATCGGAAACCGTTACCCTTGGTGATTCTAAGAACTTGATCTCACACTATCCTGTTTTCCCGACAAAATCCTTTGACCCGAGAAGTCGACGTACGGATTCGCTAACCCCTTAAGTCCCCCAAGAACGTTATCGAGTCCGTACTGGAGACTCTCGTGACTCTAGTATAGGTAATGAGAGATAACAAGAATGAACAAGTCTTCTGGAACTGTTTTGTTCCGAAAACGGTGTACCGAACTAGAGACACACTTTCAAAGGAAAAGGTGTTAGAGGACGGTTCAGAGGATTCCTGGTAGGGGGAACGAAGAGAGGAAGTCCCATACCACTGGAGAAGAAGTCCTGGTTCGAGTACCGGTAATTCATGATTTTGTGGGCACACTAGTATTCAAACACAGTCGACTCTGAAATTTGGGTCTTCCCAGGTTTTTAATTGTGTTTACAAACAAAACTTTTCAAAATTGAAGAACTCTTTATTTTTATACCATTATTTAAAGATAATCCACAAGGAAAGGAGAGACGTTTCACACGGTACGGTTTAGGAGAAGGAAAACTACGTCCCGAGACAATACTGTAAAAGTGGACTGTTTTATTGAAGTAAAACTACAATTTCTGAGTTAGATAAGTAAAATTTAACCTCAACGAAACTGGTTTCTCCCTTGTCTTCCGGGTTCAGACGGAGACCGTTTTTCAAATCTTTAATTTTTTTATTTTGTAAACTAAATCTTCTATAAAGTACCTTGAACAAATACTTTGTCTTTGTGTGAGTGTCTGAATCTCTTACTTGATTACCAACGACCCCCCCCCCCCCCCGCCTTCTTACCCCTCTTCTCTATCCCTCAAACCCTAGCTGTACATATAAGACGATATAAATTTTACCTTTTGGTGGTTCCAAGATGACATATCGTGTCCCTTGAGACGAGTCACCATATACCATCGGACCTACCCTCCCCTCAAACCCCTTCTTACCTATGTACATATACATACCGACTCAGGGAAACGACAGGTAGACTTTGATAGTGTTGTGACAATAACCAATGTGAGATTATATTTTATTTTTCAAGTTTTGTTTTTTTTTATAAAGTCACCTATAGTCATATCAATGGATTTTTCAATACTCCACGAAGGTCGTTGCCTGATTACTTAACGAAGATGAATAAGTAATTTAGCTGTTTATTGTTGGCTACTAAATGATGTGGATAATATACTGACCGTACTGAGTTTCGAGATTCCTGTGTTGTGCCTTTATAGGGATAGTACTTCCAATGTCAGATACCGATGGGATAAAGTTATCGTGGTTGAACCAATTTTTACGGTTCTATTTTTTTTACGGTTCTATTTTTTTACGGTTCTATCATTGACAAAATACTGAAAAGTTTTCATTAGGTTAAAGAAATCACTCGTCTTTTTAATTCTGATACTATACTTTTGTGATCTCTTACTTAAACCTTTTATCGGGTCTAGAATCTGTCAATTTAGAGGAAATGTATATCTTCAGTCAAAAGTTGGTTGTTTCGGTATTCGACCTACCTTTTTATCAAAGACCCCTCACACGTTACATGATTGGATTCATTTACAGTCGTAATACATGACTTACGTACAATCAGAGACAGCACAGACTGACAGACACTGATGTACTTGACACGGGGTGGTCCGAGGAGACTGGTACCCTAAGAGGTCCGTTCTTATGACCTCACCCATCGATGAGGGAGGAGGTTCCCTATAAGGGCTGGGTCCCTAGTTTGCACCCAGAGGTCGTGACGCCCTTCGGGTGACTTACGTATAATAATTGTTCATTTCTATGTTCAAATGTCCCATCCGATAAAGACGGAGGATATGAGTAAAGACAATTGTCGATGTTTAGTCACATGTACGTGTTTTTATAGGAATAAAAGAGAAATCGCATAAAACGACATCTCAAATTTTTTTAGAATTCTCGTATGAGAACATATGAAGGGTTCATATCTAAAGTACACTTCGTCCGTATTTAAAAGATGTTTCAGTAGTCCCACGTTTCTTACGGTATAATAACATGAAGACATTTTAACTAAACGCGGATTGAGACTCGGAGGAGTCAAGAATGGTTCAACCACCCTATACGTCAAAGTCGAGAAAGATATCCTTTATCGAGAAACCGTCAGAATGTGTCTCCATTTGTAAATGTTTTTCATAGGTAAGAGAAAGAGAAAGAAAAGAAGTCCAGGAGAGAGAGGAATTGAGTTCTCTTCAAGTCGAGGGGAGAGGTTATAAGTGTTTGTTTGGATCCTTCTCTTCAGGACAAGGTCTGGACGTTTTGGGGGACCCCGGTTCTCTTTTTCTTCAGAACCGACGGAAACCTTACCCTCGACCTTGTTTTGTGTCTAATGTCGTAGGTGTCAGGAGGACGGTGTCGACTTTCCCATTTACTGATCACAAGTGGAAGGTAAGAACGATTCACAGTGTCCTCACAACTCTCCGTCACCAAAAATCAGTAATTTTTACTGATTTTGATAGGGGTTCAGGAACCTTTACATCGGATCTTAACATTAAACACGAGGAACAATTTTTTTTTTTTTAAGAACAAGATCCCTCGAACGATGAGTTTCGTCACAGAGCAGACACCCGGTTATCGTAGACACCGGACAATCTTTACGTCTCAGAGTCCGGGGTGGGGTCTGGAAGTCTTACTCATCGTTTACTGAACGCACGTGGAATTTCAAACTCTTGACGAAGAGATTTACTAAAAAAAAGGAGGGAAAAAAGAAAAGGTCAAGAGTTTGTGTTCCGTATTAGAGACGTACTGAATGGGACTTCTTTGGGGAGGTTTACTCACTACTTTTACTTCGAAAGACTTCCCCGAAGACAAAGACGACGTTGTGAACCTGTTTTTGGCGTGGTGTTGTAGACCCTAATCCATTGGTTATTTGAAGGTTTCTCTTCTCTCAAGTGTACAAAGAAGACCTCCCTTGTTCCGTATCAACGTGGGACCAAGGTACAAATACGACGATTAAAATAATTTAACACATACCTCCCTGAAGACTCGAGCCTAGTGATTCGACATTAAACTCTTTACTTTCCGGCCGTAAACCAGGTCTAGGGTTTATGTCGAATGACTAACGAATGATGTCTGTCATTCCTTTTGCAGGAAACTCGGTCCCATGTTCATCGAAAGTTTTCAGTAATCTGAACGTTTTTAACAATAGACCGGATATTTTAAATGTGAACCGTAAATGTGAAACGTTACGGTCAAATAAAAGATTCATCTATCGGGGAAGAGGATAACAGGGATTACAATTGTCGGTCCTAGTCCTTATAAACGGACAATGTTTATGGATTAAGAAGGAGTAAGAAGTGGGTGTCACCTCCAATCTCTTCTTTTTACCTAATCCAATTGAATTGTTTTTAGTGAACGTGTAAAGTATCGTAAATCCATACGGTAAGTAAGTGGGTAAGTAAGTAAAAGTGAAGACAGGTGCAAGTCCATCGACAAAAATTCCTTCAAAACACAGAAGTTTTATTACAGTTTCAGTTTATGGACTTTATTAAATGGTCACTATTTAAAGAACAAAAACTTCACTACGTGAGGTTTCATGTATCGAAAGGTATCACCACGGACCATATTTCACGATAATTCTTTATGAACCAACGGAGTAAAGAATTTTTGTAAATAGTTCACCGACAAAACACAGGTTAATCAATAGTTCGTATCTAATTCGTTATATTCTCCGTTCCCAACACTCTTCATTTTCATATTCTGTTTAGGAGTACGAGTCTATTTCGGTCGAAACAACTTTCTCGGTCTAACCTTGTGTGGGTGTCACCTGGTTGTCGTTCTTACTGAGTCATAATCGTCTCGTAATGATCTCCCGGAAGGGGTTTACGACGTACTACTAATTGATTGGTCCCACCACTACACCAACTCTAGTGACTTTCAACCCTGTTTAACCCTTTGGATGTACCTATTTCATCCTGAATTTCACCTAGGTCCTCCTACCGACCCATCTTCAATCTTCTTCTCTTTACGGTTCTCCGTGTCAGTATCTCTTATAATACATGAATAAAACTAAAACTTTATCGAGACAGACTTTATTGATATTTTCTTTTATTAAAGAAGACACCTTCTTGTTAAACCTTTACTTTTGGACGTAAAACACTGATTTACTCCGAATTAAATGTCTCCCAGATCTATGGTTAGAATATGGTTATCATCCCCTCTGAAATCCCCGACGTGACGTACGACCCATCACTCTTAAAGACTGGTCCCCAGTAATGTCTGTTGTACAAACACTCCGAGACCTGAGAACTACCTTTAGAGAGGACATTCCATGTCAAGAATAAGACTCTCGTTCATGTCAAGATTAAATTAGGTCCTTCCTATTTGCCGAAGGATTTAAGTTAGTTTACGGAACTCGACTTTAATGAAATTTACCGGTCTTCAAAATATTACAATAATTTTTAGATTTTGTTTATTGTTTTTATTGTGGCGGATCATTCAATTGTAGTCCTTTTATACACTCGTTATTAATATGTTGGAGTCTCCAAGGGACCAGGTCCTTGGTCTTGGGTCAGTGATCGTTTATATTAGGAGTCATAGCCAGAGAGGTAGGAAGGGTAGTAAGGAGTAATATCCTACCTCCTTAGTGACGGACTACCTTAGGTAGCGACGGACTACCTTAGTGGTAGAGTGTGACGTGCTGATTCAGTTTCAGTAATATTCTAGAACCGAAGACAAGTTCCTTACAAAAAAAAAATTAAAAATTTCCAGTTTTACGGTCTTTTCTTAAAATAGAAATAGGAAGTCCCGATACAGAACACTTTCTTAGTTTTTGTCAACACTTCTCAAAGATTATGAATAGGAGGTACACACCGTTTAGTGGTTATTAACACTTTTAATAATTACAACACTGTTTTAATTTATCGAAAGGTTCGTGTGAATGACCGTCTTGTAAAGACTCTTTATAATACGGACACTGAAGTCCAGTAAAGTTACTGTATCGAGTAGAAGGGTCTCTGAATTCACCTTACGGAGAAAAAGAAAGCTCAAAGGAATTTAGTATTGTGATACCTTCGGGTTTGACTATAAAACGAGGTTTTGACAAAAACATCACTCTGAATCTCCATAAGTAAGTAACGTCTCCGTCTTCTCGATTGAGACACACTTACACAAGGTCTGATAAATTTTCAATTTATGAATTTACACTACTTAAAAGTCAGTCAGGATAGACTTTCCTTCGTCTATTCGATGACAAAGAGACCGTAGAGTCTTTGTCGGTATAATTTTTGGTTATGGGATTATTAAATCTCTGATAGTGTGGTAAACACTGAGAATCATTTCTGTAAACATAGAAAGGTACGGACAACGGAAGAAATGATAAGAATAGACATGGAGACCCGAGAAAACCAAGAAGTCGGAAGTAAGTCCTTTTATTAAAGAGTACTGTCGATTCATGTTATAAAAAAAAGAGGTAGTTTCATTGTTTTTATTCGCTAAAACGACGTAAAGGTACATAGGGGAGGGACCTACTCTTGAAACCGTAAAACCTTTAAAATTTAAGTGTATCCGTCTTTACCCCTGTAAGACACCGAAGTAAGACGTGTCACGATACCCGTGTATCCATAACTTATACCTTCTTAGTACGATCGACTCTCGATTATTGGTGAAAGGTACCCGGTGAACGGTACAATGCGTGAAATGTTTCTACTAGAGGGAATTAAGGACTCTGTCGGAGTGCTCCGATGACACATTCACAATAATGGTAGAAAAATCTCTACACTTATCACTCCGTGTCTCTCACATTGAGTGGGGTTTAGTGTTCCATCATTTACCTTGATTCGGTCCGTCTCCGAGATCTCGAGTATGTGAATTTGGGGTGTTAAATCAATAAAGGAAGTTACAAACAGATACTTAGGACAGTCAACCTAGTAGTGGTCTTAGACTGTCGTCGTCAAGTCCATACTGGATTTAGTTTAGGGAATACTAATATGTCACTTACACTATTTATCTAAGTTCCCTAATCTAGACTATCTCATGGACTTCTTTTTACCTACCTCCAAGTGTTATAGCATGTTCTACGTCACTAGTTTTGATAGGGGTTCTTTTTCTTTACGTTTTTCCATTGCACCAACAGACTCCTCCGGAATGTTTATCGACCCTTTTCTTGTCTTCGATTACCGTTTTCTCATATCCTTTCTATTTAGGTAGACTTACGTCTCAAGGTTTCTTATCGTTCCTCTTTATTCTTTCAGATGAATTTACTTGTTACGTTTCTGTATCTCCTTTTGTTATCTTACCCTTTCTGATCTCTAGAGAAGTTCTTTTAATTTCTAAAGTTCATTTGTAAGGTACGTTTTACCCGTGTTATTTCCTGTTTTTGGATACCTGGATTGTCAACGACTTCTGTTATTCTTCTCTACCGTTCTTATGTGTCTCCTTGATATGTTTTTTCTGGAATTATTGAGTCTATTGGTGCTACCACACTAGTAAGTGAGTCTCGGTCTGTAAGACGTCACCTTTCAGTTCACCCGGAATCCTTCGTAATAATACTTGTTTCGATCACCTCCACTATCTTAAGGTTGACTCGACAAAGTTTGGGATTTTCTACTACGACAATTTCCCGACATGGGTTGTACGGTCGTTTAAACCTTTTGAGTCGTCACTAATGTCTCGACCTTTTGCAGTCAAGAGTAAGGTCAGGGTTTCTTTCCGTTACGGTTTCTTACAACTTTGATACCGTGTTAACGTGAGTAAAGTGTACTAACGTTCCTTTACGAGTTTTACTTTCGTCGTTTACTTTATTTTCGTGACTTCCGACTACAACCTTACCTGGATTAACAATTTACCCAGTATTAAAATCTCTACTTTATTGACCCAGAGTTTCACCAATTCCCTGACGAGTTTTGGAGTGTTGATCAATCAACCTGACTTTTACATTAGATCCAGAGATCAAAACAGACATCCCGAGAAAGGTGACCAGGTACGAGGGTTAAGGAATAGACAGGGAGGAGACGGTCCAATAAGGAAACAAGGTACGTTTCGAGTCCCGTACTTCCGTAAGTTTTAGTATTCGTCTTCATACTCAACATTTAATTCATTTTGGTATCTTGATTTGACCACGTGTGAAATAAATAAAGTACCAAACGAAAGATGAATTTTTGATGGTAAATGACCAAGAGAGAAACTATTGTAAAATTACTCTTCATTGTTACTTCCTTATCCATGTCTATGTGTATACATAACCGAACTGAACAATTTACTTTTTAAAAGTGACAAGACTTTTGATATCGGAATCTAACCCATTATACTTATCGTACCCACACTCCTGATTTCAACTCTCCTACCCTCTGTCACTACATTATCCCTGTCTTTACTTGAAGTTTCATCAAGTTTCCGTCTCCGTTGTTCATGGAGAACGGGTCCTCTACTTGTCTCCGTACGACCCATCTTAAAGGTCATAAATGATGTCTTGCCTCTAAACGTTTGTATTACAGTTTAAAAATTTATAAATTTTTTGAACCGGCTATAATTGTACGTAAGTTACAAATCTCCGTCTTCTTATTTCAATGAAAATCCAACTAAGTAGAGAACAGGGTTTAATATAGGATTTGAGAATAAAGGTCCTTACCAAATCCACTGTTTTTGGTCTTCGACCCATTACGAGTAAAACGGTAAAATTTTATTGTACATACCGGAGAGACTTTTCACTTTGAAAACTTCCCTCATTCTAGCCTACACTACTGTGTTAAATCCTACTCCTTGTAAATGGATGACCACAGAGTCATGTGATGTTACACTTTTAACTTCAAGAACGGAATCAATTTGAATCGGACATCATCTCAAAGGACATCCTTTCGTTATACTGTAGTAATTTTATGAGATGTATGTTTCCTTTCCAGTTGTAGTTCTATTTTGAAAAAAGAGACCTATTTTGAAACTTTACTTTCAGACTCTACCATCGAATAGTTTTTATGTAGTACAAGGAAGAGAAAGGAATAAAGGGATCCAGGGACGGTTTTGAAAGAATTGGGACTTGACGACAGATTCTGGAAAGGAGGGGCGGAGGGGTGGGAGGGAGGGAGAGAGGAAGGAAGGAAGAGAGGAAGGGACAAAAGTAGGGAAGTAAATAAAGAAGAAGTGTCTTCGACCTTGACGTGACGGCAGACTGTCGAGAAGGCCAGGGGAGTCAAAGAAGGGGGGAAAAGGAGAGTCCGTAAAGGAGATTATATAGAGGACGTAGAGATTAGAGGGTCCTTTAGGGAACATCCAGACTCAGAGTCTTTTGAGTCCGATTGGTTCCTCGGTTTTACATGTAAGGGTCCTAGTACTCTCGAACTCCTTTTATTTACGGTTGACCAGTCGGTGATTGTTCGACTTCTCTGGGGTTTTATGGTATGGTACCCGAGTGCGCGGTGAATCAAAACAAAGAAGAAGATTCTCACTTGACGTACGAGACTCATTTCTTCGACGGTTCGAAGCGTTACTTTTCTCTCCGAGTTCCTGACTTCCCGAAGTCCGAGTCCAATCGGAGTGACGACTGTCCCACGAACGGTTCCTCCTGGGTCTCCGACCTTCTTGGGTCCATTGGAACCGGAATTTCTGAAAAAGAAAATGAAAAGTAAAGGGGAAACTTACGCGAAAGGAGACATGAGAATTCTAAATACAGACCAGAAGTAAAATCTTTAAAGAAAGGGAGACGACTGTGTACTTATTTTTTTCTTCTCATTGAGGATAGTGTGTGAATATTATAATATGAAGGACGGTAAGTTCCCGGAAGGACTCTCAGGACGGACAGTTCTTGAAAGTGCGGAGGACGAATGATAAATTTCGGTACAAACGTAAAATCACTGTCAACGATTCCAGTGAAGTAGAAGGTTTTAAAGAGAATTAGTAACCGGGTAATAAAAGGGAAGAACTCGTGACATCGTTTACTACCTCTTATGTCTACCATTTCTACTAAAACTTGATTTCCTCCAATTCTAAAGTATCCGATAGACTTTACTCAATTAGAACTCTTTCGTTTTCTCTTGACACAAGTGTTATCTCGTCTTTAGTTAGTCCGGTTAACGCATAGGAAAATTAGATGATTAAGTAAAGGAAGAAACTTTGACACTAGAACTTAGACGACACAAATACTTAAGTTAGTCCTGTGAAGTAAGAAATGAAATAAGAAATTTCTTCAAGATCACCCAACTGTGATAACCAACCGATGAGTTGTCGGTCCTTGGTTTAATGGGGTTTGGGTACCGATCTGACCCTAATCAGATTTGGTCAATTCCATAGGGAACGATCTACAAGTGTGAATTCTGTGGGAAACGTTGACCTCTACGTCCACTTTCTTAAGACCGACTTCTCTGATAACACTTTAAACCGACTTCTGTAGACCTTTTGGAAATCTACTGGATGTTTTGTCTGTCTACATTTTCTTCTCGAACGACTGTGGTGTCGGAGAAGATAGAGGTACGGAACTCATACACACATTACAGACCCTGGAGTCGATAGTAGACCGGATATTCGTCACTGTTAATACTTCCGTTTTTCAAGCACTTCGGTTTTTCAGTAGTGTGATCCCCACCTCGTCTTTGGGTTCTTCTCGGACATTCGACGGATTGGTTTGGACTCTGGTGAAGATTTAAATTCATTCGTCATTTACGTGTATCCCGAACTCGGTGACAATTACCCTATAAGACATTTTTTTTTATAAAATACTACGTTTAGGTTCAGGGGGAGAGACGAAGACAAAGACCGTCTCTGACACAAGGTGGTATTGTCGCGACCAGAGTACCGAGAAGAGGATGACAAGACTGAGGGTGGACCCTAGATCGAACGATAAAAGAGGTGAACGAAAATCCGTACTCCCTTCATCTTCGAACATCAATAACGATCGAAACCTAAACAGTGGTCCCTACCTGACTAATTTGAATACTTAGACAACATTTCTCTGTAGTAATACGAGAGAGATGAATTTGAGAAACGTATATGGTTGAGAAAGACGGGACCTAAAATCTGCTATTTTACCTAAAGATATGTATGACTCGAAATAAAAACTAAGGTGTTACGACTAACTCTCAAAATTTTTATTCGTTGAATTTTAACAGGTCTTTTGTATCCCGTTCTACTCAAGATCCGTTCATCTAAAATCACCTTGTTTGTTTCGTTAGGAAATGAAAAATGTGACCCATCTTCTTCATTTCCATCTTAAACTCAAAGTCGTTATCTGTATTCTTTTTTTTACGTCTTATACATGACTTTCACTTAACCTTTCACTTTCAGTGAGTCAACACAGACTGAGAAATTCTGGGGTACCTGATCTACAAGGTACCTTAAGAGGTCCGGTCTTATGACCTCACCCATCGGTAAGGGAGGAGGTCGCCTAGAAGGGCTAGGTCCCTAACTTGGGTCCAGAGGGTGTAACGTCCGTCTAAGAAATGGTCGACTCGGTGTTCCCTTCGGGTTCTTATGATCTCACCCATCGGATAGGGAACAGGTCACCCAGAAGGGTTGGGTCCTTAGTTTGGCCCTAGAGGACGTAACGTCCGTCTAAGAAATGGTTGCTCGATACTCCCTTCTTATACATCATGGTACGGGATGAAGTGGCTGAGTTCCCTGTACTCAAACTCGTCGAGACCCTCAACCACTACCTGTCCCTTCGGACCACACGACGTTAGGTACCCCAGCGTTTTTCAACCTGTACTGACTGACTTGATTGATACGGGATAAAGTAGTATTAGAGTACAATTATCACATTGAATAGACTTTATAAAAAAAGACCAAATTGAACTCCTAAACTTTTTTTACTCCTGACTTACAAAACATAAAAGTCATGACATCATATTGGTCCCGAAAGTTAGATACTGTTGTTAGGTTTATGTTTAAACTGGGTATACATATTATATATTGACTACCAACTAACATTTTTTTACGATCAATCCCTCAAACCTTAACTGTACATGTGTGATATAATTTTTACTTATTGGTTGTTTCCACATGACATGTCCCTTAATATGAGACATAATACACTGTTGTATTTATCATTTTCTTAAACTTTTTCTTATGTATGTACATACGGATATTGACTTCGTGAAACGACATGTGGACTCTGATTGTGTTACAACTGCTAGTTGATTCAACGACAAGTCAGCGATTCAGTGCAAACTGAGATACTAAGGTACTTGACGTCGTGCGGTCCGAAGGGACAGGAAGCAATAGAGGGTGAAGTCAAGTCAAGTCAAGTCAGCGAGTCAGCACAGGCTGAGAAACGCTGGGGTACTTAGCGTCGTACGGTCCAGAGGGACAGGTAGTGGTAGAGGGCCACAAGTGAGTCTGAGTTCAAGTAGCTCAGGCACTACGGTAGGTCGGTAGAGTAGGACCCAGCAGGGGAAGAGGAGGACGGGGGTTAGAGAGGATAGCAGTCTCAGAAAAGGTTACTCAGTTGAGAAGCGTACTCCACCGGTTTCATGACCTCGAAGTCGAAGTCGTAGTAAGGAAGGTTTCTTTAGGGTCCCGACTAGAGGAAATCTTACCTGACCAACCTAGAGGAACGTCAGGTTCCCTGAGAGTTCTCAGAAGAGGTTGTGGTGTCAAGTTTTCGTAGTTAAGAAGTCACGAGTCGGAAGAAGTGTCAGGTTGAGAGTGTAGGTATGTGCTGGTGTCCTTTTTGGTATTGGAACTGATCTGCCTGGAGTCAGCCGTTTCATTACAGACGAAAAGTTGTCCGATAGATCCAACCAGTATTGAAAAGAAGGTTTCTCATTCGTAGAAAATTAAAGTACCGACGTCAGTGGTAGACGTCACTAAAACCTCGGGGGGTTTTATTTCAGACTGTGACAGAGATGACAAAGGGGTAGATAAAGGGTACTTCACTACCCTAGTCTACGGTACTAGAAGCAAAAGACTTGCAACTCGAGATTCGGTCGAAAAAGTGAGAGGAGAAAGTGAAAGTAGTTCTCCGAAAAATCGAGGAGGAGTGAAAGACGGTATTCCCACCACAGTAGACGTATAGACTCCAATAACTATAAAGAGGGTCGTTAGACCTAACGTCGAACACAAAGAAGGTCAGGTCGCAAAGAGTACTACATGAGACGTATATTCAATTTATTCGTCCCACTGTTATATGTCGGAACTGCATGAGGAAAAGGATAAACCTTGGTCAGACAAGGTACAGGTCAAGATTGACAACGAAGGACTGGACTTCTGTCTAAAGAGTTCTCCGTCCAGTCCACCAGACCATAAGGGTAGAAAGAGTCTTAAAAGGTGTCAAATAACACTAGGTGTGTCAGTTTCCGAAACCGTATCAGTTATTTCGTCTTTATCTACAAAAAGACCTTGAGAGTACGAAAAAGGTACTGGGTCGCCTACAACCGTTAAACTAGAGACAAAGGAGACGGAAAAGAAAAAAAAAAAACTAGTAAAAAATTTAAAAAAAATTAAAAATTAAAAAAAAATTTAAAATTTTAGAAATTAAGAATGTACGCAAGGGTTTGTACTTGGGGGGAGGGTGGAGGGAGGGGTGTTGTAGAGAGACCCAGTAGGGGTACGTGGTCGGGGTTCGTTCGACGTGGGATGCAGTCTGTACCTGACCGCTAAGTTAAGAATGTACTGTCATATGTACAATCTTAAGGGTAAGAGGGTTTAGTAGGGTGGGAGAGGGAGAGGGAGA